>SJXQ01008516.1:32483-139717 GCA_006408695.1 Aepyceros melampus
AAGTACATATCTCAAATCTTCTCCTCAAGTCAGTCAGATGTTAGTGTCTGACTCTTTGCAACCCCATGGACTGTAGCCTGCCAGGCTCCTCTGTCTGGGGAATTCTCCGAGGAAGAATACCAAAGTGGGTATCCATTCTCTTCTCCAGGGGATTTTCCCAACCTAGGGATCGAACCCAGGCCTCCTGCATTGCAGGCAGATTCTTTACCATCTGAGCCACCGTTTCCTCCTAGCCCCTGTCAATGACACCTTTCTCTTTCTTCTCCCCTGGTCTCCCAAGTCGTTTCCTTTAATTTTGCTCTTACGCCAACTCTGCCACATAGCGGAGAGTGGTCCTCTGTATCTTAATCAGATCTGTCTGCACTTTTGCCACTCTTTAAAGTCTTCTCTTTGTACTTAGGATAAAATGCCAGTTATTTACCCTGGCCTACAAGGTCTGACTGACTCTTGCCTCTTTTTATAACCTGTCAGATTATGGTATCCCCTTCTCCATCCATGCTTCAGCTGCACAGGTTTTCTCTCATTTCACCGAAATAGCCAAACTGTTTCTCTCTCAGGGCTTTAGCCTGTCCCTGTATCTGGAATGGCAGCTATCTTTGCCTTTCACATCCTTTTTGTCTCAGCTTAAATGTCACCTCCTAATACTGTACTGAAAGAAGATTCTCGTCTTTCTTCTCGTTTTCCCCACCCTTGTGTTACAGTCTTGTTTGTTTCCTTTAGAACCTTTACTGTGTTTTTAATGTTAATAGTATTTTGCTTGTTTTATATTCTTTTGTATCTGTGTTCTTCTAGGATGTGAAAAAACCCCATTATGGCAGGAGTCATGTCTGTCTCATTCACCATTCTCAGCATGTAGCATAGCACTTGATATTTCTTGAATGAGAAAGAAAGACAGTATTAAGTCATGTCCAACTCTTTGTAACACTATGGACTGTAGTCTGCCAGGCTCCTCTGTCCATGGCATTCTACAGGCAAGAATACTGGAGTGGCAAGAAAGTGAAGTTGCTATTTCCTTCTCCAAGGGATCTTCCTGAGCCAGAAATAGAACTCAGGTTCTCCACCATTGCAGGCAGATTCGTTAGCAACTGAGCTGCATGAGAAGCCCTTGAATAAATGTAATAAGTTCTTTCTGAGAGCCTTGAGTATTTCCTTTTTCCTTTGTTAGTAGCATAGCCCAACTCAGACTGGGGACTTGTGAATCAGTTTATATACCTTTTCCCTCAGTTCTTTCCCTTAATCCATTCAACTGCTGTGTTCTGTCAGTTTAAACTATCATCTCTCATCATTAAAATCATTAATAATCTGTTGCTCCATCCCACTCCCATCAAACACATCTTAATTCGTGTCATCACACATAATTGGTCTTTGTAAAAATATAACCATTCATTTTTTGCTTAAAAATTTTGAGTTTTTCACTTTTGTTTACAGGGTACATGAGTTTCCTAGCTTTGTTTACAGGCCCCGTCTGCCTTTTACCTTCCTCTCTACTGTTGTTTCCAGCCAGGCCTCTCCTTGTACACTGTGGTCCAGGAGCACTGATCAAATAGGGTCATTCTGAATAATCTGATGTTCTGAGCCTCCATGTCTTTGTTGTGTTCTCCCACCCTTCACCTTCCCCTTGGGCAACTGATATGCAGCCTCAAAAACCTGCCCTGATGTTAATCTCATCTGTGTTCAATATCTGGTACAAATCACCACTGAATATAATGTATTATTATAATCACTTATTTGCCTGACTTGCTTCCTAGACTGAATTCTTTGTGGTCACAGGTGTCTTATTACCTTGTAAGCCTATTACTTAATATGGAATCTCACATATAGAAGATGCTTAATATTAATAAGTTATTTCTAAGTGAAATCTAATATAACCCATTCATTTTACAGATGAGGAAAATGAGGCATAGAGAGATAAATGACTTACCAAAGGCCATCCACTAGTTTGGTTAAAAGTAATCATTAGTGCTGTTTGCATATTATAGGCCCTATACTTACCTATCTCTTTTATTTTGTCTATTTTTTTTTTCTTCTATGAACAAAGTTGAAGTGAAGTGAAGTAAAAGTCACTCAGTTGTGTCCGACTCTTTGTGACCCTATGGACTGTAGCCTGCCAGGCTCCTCTGTCCATGGAATTCTCTAGGCCAGAGTACTGGAGTGGGTAGCCTTTCCCTTCTGCAGGGGATCTTCCCAACCCAGGGATCGAACCCAAGTCTCCCACATTGCAGGCAGATTCTTTATCATAAGAGCCGCCAGGGAAGCCCCTGAGTACTGGAGTGGGTAGGCTATCCCTTCTCCAGCAGATCTTTGCAACCCAGGAATTGAACTGGGGTCTCCTGCCTTGAGGGTGGATTCTTTACAGCTGAGCTACCAGGGAAGCCCAAGTAAACAAGGTTACTGTGGTTAAAACTGTGGACTCTGAAGTTAAACTGCTTTTGATTCTTGATTCTGCCACATATTTTGACCTTGAGTAAATTCCTTAACCCCTTTAAGCTTTAGTTTCCTCAGCTGTGGGGTGGTAATAATCATAACTCCTTTAGGGTATTATTTTAAAGAGTAAATGAGATAATCTGAGTAAAGGGTTTAGAACAATGCACAGAGTAAACAGTAAATGTAGTCATTATTGTTACTATTAGCATCTACCAAAGTTTATTGGCCACAGTGCCTCCAGGAAAAGGCATGAGATTTAGTTATTACAAGCTGGTTCTGGTTCTCTTATAGGCAAGCTGACTGATAGAACAGCAAGCATTTTCCAAAGCAACCAAATGAAACTGAAGCTGGTCAACATTCAGAAAGCTAAAATATCCACAGCTGCATTCCTAAAAGCCTTCTGCCATCACAGACTCACAGAACTGGATGCTACTGCCGTACACACTGACCTCTCAATCCCAGACATCCTAAGTGGACTCTGCAGCAATAGCTGGATCCAAGGAAACCTCCGACGTCTCATCTTGGACTCAACAAGCATCCCTCGAGATTCAGGACTGTTGTTCTTTGGTCAGCTCACTGGTCTTCGTGTTTTAAGCGTTTTCAATGTTTGTTTTCATAGTGAAGACCTGGCTAATGTTTCACAGTTACCCAAACTGGAAAGCTTGGATATCTCTAATACTCTGGTCACTAACATCTCTGCACTCCTTACCTGTAAGGATCGACTCAGATCTCTTACAATGCACTATCTAAAGTGTCTGACCATGACCAAACCACAGATTCTCGCAGTCATTAGAGAACTTAAATGTCTGCTTCACCTTGATATTTCTGATCACAGGCAACTCAAGTCAGATCTAGCTTTTTATTTGCTACAGCAGAAAGATATTCTGCCTAATATTGAGTCCCTGGACATTTCTGGGGGTAGTTACATCACTGATGGAGCTGTAGAACTATTATACAACAACGGCCTGCGATGCAATTTGTGGGACTGTTGGCTACAGATGCTGGTTATTCTGACTTCTTTTCTGCAAAGGAAGGCTTGAGGGTTTGTTCTTTTCTGAAATAAGTTTGTTTCATTTGTTCAGAACATTATTAAGCTTTCTTTGTGTATCAGAATCTGTACTAGGCATTCGGGTTACAAAGACAGATTAACAGTTCTTAAGGAGCTTAATGATTAAGAATTATGGTGTAACTACTATGTGGTATGAGGTTGTGAAAATATAACCTTAAACTAGGTGCAGCCCTAGCTTCCAATGTCTTCCAGTCTAGCTCGATAACGACAAGCAGAGCCACTTCACATTACCTCTTATGGGCCCGTTGGCATGTTTTGCACATTGTTTTCTATTTGAATCCTCCCATTTTACAGATGAGGAGGTTAAGCTGTTTATCCACAGTCATAGAACTGTTACATGATAGAGCTGATTGTATATTTGAGTCTTTGTGAAACTAATGCTTTTACCTCTAGTAACAGCTAAATATAATGAATAAGGCAGGTGATGTATGCCTAACGCCGTTTTTAACGCAGGTTTTTAAAAGACCCTGAAGGAAAAAGTACTGTACATTGCTAGACTATGTTTATAGCCTCTAGTGGTGCTGTTGTTTAAAGAGCATATATTTAAATATTTATGTCCTAGAATACTTTTTAAAAACAGTGGCTTTCTACCTTAGTTGTACATTCTAATCACTTTGGGAGTTTTAAAATACACTTGATGCTTGTGGCCTATTCCCTAGAGATTCCGATGTAACTGGTCTGGGATTTGGCGTGGGCATTAAGTAATTCTAATGTGGAGCCGAAGTTCAGAACAACGACTTCAAAAGAACCCATTAAAAACAATGACTTATGTAATTTTTACTGATTTGCAGTCATTAGTTGTTTTCACATTTTATTCTTTTGATTTAAAAATAGCAATTGTGTCTTAAAGTTTTTTAATTTTAAATGACTTGTTAATGAACCCATGAAGCTATCAGTTACATCATAGGCTACAAATAGATAATTTTCAGATTAAATGTGTATAGTAGAGAATTGTTTACCAAGAATGTACACCTGGATCTGTTTCAGATTAATGGCACTTAGTGTCCCAATGATCAAAAGAACCACAGCAGTTTAAAATAAAAAAGATTTTTAACACATCAACTCATGATATATACAGTAAGATTGCCAAGTGCTAGAATATTCTGTAGAGAGATTATGCATGTAGTTAAGATACTATGAAAGCCAGTACACCAAAAGAAAATGAGACAAGTTTTCTTTCAGTAAACTTTATCTGGTACATGTGTAAGTTTATTTTGAAAATGTTAAGTAATGCATTGTATACAGTGTTGGATATTTTAGGGGAGGGAGAGAAGAGACCACAATCTTCCCAGTACTAAGAAATTCTAAAGGTCCTAATCCAGACTTAGTGCAGGGTAAGGTATGGTAAGTTTAAAAGGTGTGTTTCAGAAAATCTTATATTTAAGAGAAATGTGTATTTTTCAAATCAGATGTAAAATATAAGCATTTTTGTTGTTTGGGTTGCTCAAAAGTTTGCTTAAAATGGATAAAAATAAGGGTTAGTGAAAACCTTCTAATAGAACAGGTATGTGTTATTTTCTTGTACCTAATGTTAGAGTGGGCAGTGTGTACTTAATTTCTTTAAAATGGGTGGAAAGGGTGGAAAGGGCATCCTCCATTTAGTCCTAAGAGCCATATAACATTTTCATTTGCTAGGAAATCCTTGCTGATCCACTGTTGGGGTGTCTCAAGAATGAGAATTGTTTTGTACTGGCATCTGTAGGAAACCTTGGAGAGAGAGGGTGATGCAACAGCTGTCTGGTCTTCTGCTTAGTCTTATAATGGCTTATCCTATGTTTTTCTTTCAACTCTTACATCTAGATTATCACAAAACTTAAAAATCTAGACTATATCCATTGTTTAGATTGTTAATAATGTGTAGATCCTTGCACAGTTGATATACATATAGTACTTGAAAACCATTTTGGAATAATTTTTAATGTGGCAGTCACTAACTTTAAACATTTTGCCAAATTTGTCTTAACCTAGTCTGTCTCTATACATGCAGTTTTTAACACACACACACACACACACACACACATATGCATATTTGTCTGTGCTAGGTCTTAGTTGCAGAATGTGGGATCTTTAGTTGTAGCATGTGGGATCTACTTCCCTGACAGGGATCAAACCCAGGCTCCTTACAAGCGCAAAGTCTAGCCACTGGACCACCAGGGAAGTCCCCACACACAATTTTTTTCTTGAGAGTAGGTTGCATACAACATGCCCCTCTGCCTGTTAATATACTTTAGTTTGTATTTCCTGGAGGAAAGATAGTCTCTTTGACTGTCTGAGAGCACAGGTAATCTCAAGGATGACCATAGTGCAGCTCTCAAATTTCCGGAAGTTTAACATCGATGCAACACTTTTGTATAAAAATCTACTGTATGTGTTTCCAGTGTTGATTTTCCCAGTTTAACACCGTTTATAAAATATTTTTCCTTTTAGTCCATGATTATTTTACATTCAGTTGTCGAATATGTGCTTAGTCATGTCCAGCTCTTTGTGACCCCCTGAACTGTAGCCTGCCAAGCTCCTCTGTCTGCAGAATTTTCCAGGCAGTGATAGTGGAATGGGTTGCCATTTCCTACTCCAGGGGACCTTTCTGGCCCAGGGATCGAACCAGCATCTCCTGCATTTCCAGGCTACCTGGAAAGCCTCAGGTGTCATAGTCCTTCCTTTTCTTCATTACTTTGATGTTTTTGAAGAATACAAACTATAACATTGTTTTGTTGGCTTTTTTTTGAAGAATGTTCCTCATTATGGGTTTGTCTGATGCATCATCATAATTCAGATTCTTCTGGTCTACCCAGAATACCACATGAGGGATGTTGTGCCCTTCTCAAGTGTCTCACGATATGAAGCACAGAGTGCCCCTCATTGGTGATATTAATTTTCACCACTTGATCAAAGTATTGTTCAGGTACTAGGTAAAATATCCAGGTGCAGATAAAATATTATCTATATACTTTGTACTGTTTCTACCCTACATAGATAATACTGTTCCTTTTGAAACTAATGAATGATGTATAAGATATTAGAAGACTATGCCAGTATTCTGGCCCTCATCAGACTTTCTGATCTAGGTTTAGCATACATTGATGATTCTTACTCGAACCATTCTTTACTTCAGTGGTTGCACAGTGATGCAACTCTAACTCCTTTTTTTTTCAGCTCTTGTTTTTACTCAAAACATTTAGCAAGTCTAACATATCCTCAGTATGAACTCATTGATTCCTGTTGTTTTCAGTGATTTACAATGCATTGCTGTTCTTAAATATTTTGATGCTCAGTTTGTCACAGGGTGGCCAGTGAGAGCGCCTGTGTCGGTTTTTACATGCCCCCATTATTACTGTTGTTATTTTGAGTCCTTCTTTACTTTCTAGGCTTCTTATATTTCCCTGTTTTGGCCTTAGAGTTAGACATTTCTCCCAAGAGCCCTGGTTCCTTTTAGTGGGAAACCACTGTCTGAGTGCTAGAAGTGTTTTTAAGCCGTTTCATCAAGCAGAACTAAGAAACAGATGAAGTAAGTTTAAAAGTGATACTTACAAATGTCCATCTTTATATTGTTCCTCTTTGCCTTTCCACATTCTGTGTTTGTATCTCTTTTCCACATGGAGAACCTTGGCTTCCAACAGCCTCAGCACATTTTCCTTAATCCTGTAACACATATAAAATAGTTTCAGAGTTGCTTCACCTATAGTACTTTGAACCACAAACCTACTGAAAAAGAGTTGAAGATATATTTGCAATTCTTTCTTTTCACTCTTGACTGAGATTATAGTCAAGTATTAAGCCATATATATTTAGGTTTTTAAATTTCCACTTCTTAACACAGTAGGTGTGTACATATACTCTGTACTTTGCTTTTTTAACTTAGTGGTATGTCTTGGAAGTCACCCCATGTCAGTTCATGTTCCCATTTTTGGGGAGGGGATGGTAAAATACACATAAAATTTATCATTTTAATCTTTTTAAGTGTATAGTTCAATCTTTTAAATACATTAATGATTTTGTTCAGCTATCACCATCATTCATCTCCATAGCTCTTTTCACCTTGTAAAGCTAAAATTCTATAGGCATGAAACCCTGCCTCCCATTACCCCTTCTCCCCAGACCCTGGCAATACAAACTTCTTTTGTGTCTCTATGATTTTGACCAACTCTCTCATGTAAGTGGAGTCGCACAGTACTTGTCCTTTTGTGACTGGGTCATTTTACTTTGCATGGTGTCCTAAGGGTTTGTCCATGTGGCATACTGCCTTTTTCAGGTTGAATAATAACCATTATGTGTGTACCACATTGTGCTTATCCAGTTGTCATTGATATGTACTTGGGTTGCTTCCATGTTTTGGCTATTGTGTTGATTATTGTGAGTAATGTTGCAGCAAGTAGGAGTACACAAATATCTCTTTGAGACTGTCTTTTTTTTTTTTTTTTTTTTTTGATCACTCGGTGAAGCCTCAGTTCTTCGACCAGGGATTGAATCCAGGCCTCTGCAGTGAAAGCCTGGAGTCCTGATCACTAGTCCACTGGGAAACTCCCAAGACTCTGCTTTTGGTTCTTTTGGTATATACCCAGAAGTATATACTAGAATGGACATGAGTTTGAGCAAACTCCGTGAGATAGTGAAGAACAGGAAGCCTGGTGTACTGCAGTCCATGGTGTCACAAAGAGTTGGACGTGACTTAGCGACTGAACAATGAGCAATCCAGAAGTAGAATTGCTGGATCATATTGTGTGAAAGTGAAAGTTGCTCAGTCATGTCTGACTCTTTGCAACCCCTTGGGAATTCTCCAGGCCAGACTACTGGAGTGGGTAGCCTTTCCTTTCTCTAGGGTATCTTCCCAACCCAGAGATCAAACCCAGGTCTCCCTCATTGCAGGTGGATCATATGGTAATTCTGTTAATTTTGGGGGGAACTACCATGATGTTTTCTGCAGCAGTTGCGCAGTTTTTACATTCTCACTAACAGTGCACAAGTGTTTGAATTTCTTCACACACTGGCCAACACGATTTATTTCTGTTTTAAAATTTTTTAATAGTGACTATTCTAATGGGTGTAAAGTGGTACCTCGTTGTGGTTTTGATTTGCATTTCCATACTTACCAGCTATGTTGGGCATCTTTTCAGAAGACTTACCATTGGTAAGTCTTTGAAGAAATGTCTAGTGAAGTTGTTTGCCAAATTTTAAATTAGGTTGCTTAGGTTTTATTTTTGTAATTGTTGTTGAGATATAGGAGTTCTCTGTGTAGTGTGGATATTAACTCCTTATGATACAAGGTTTTCAAATATTTTCTCCGCTTCTCTGGTTTGTCTTCATAAAGTTCAGTTTGTATTTCTTTTGTTGCTTGTACCTTTGGTGTCATATCCGAGAATCACTGCCAAATCCAGTATTGTGAAGCTGCTTCCTCATGTTCCTTATAGGAGTCTTATAGTTTTAGTTCATAAGTTTAAGTCTTTGATCTGTTTTGAGGTAATTTCTTTCATTTGGTGTTATGTTAGATTTTACAACTTCATTCTTTTACATGTGGATATCTAGTTTTCTTAGGACAATTTCTTGAAAATACCAAATTGTCTTAGCACTTTTGTTAAAAATCATCTGATCATAAATGCAAGGCATTGTTTTAGGGCTTTATAGTCTGTTCCATGGGCTCCCTTGTGGCTTAGCTGATAAAGAATCTTCCTGCAGTGCAGGAGACCCAGGTTTGATGCCTGGGTTGGGAAGATCCCCTGCAGAAGGAGATGGCAACCCACTCCAGTATTCTTGCCTGGAGAATCCTATGGACAGAAGAGCTGGGCAGGCTATAGTCCATTCCACTGGTATTTATGCCAGTGCTACACTGTTCTGATTGTTATAGCTTTGTATTTATAGTCTGTTTTGAAATCAGGATGTGTGACTCCCTTGGAATTCTATATAAATTCAGGGTGTGTGTTTGTATTTCTGCTAAAAAGGTCATTGGGATTTTGGTAAGGATTATATATATATGTAGATAATTTGGGGTAGTATTGACATCTTAAGTCTTCTAATCCATGACATGGGGTGTGTTTCCATTATTTATGTCATCTTTAGTTTCTTTCATTAGTGTGTTGTAGTTTTCATCATACAAGCCTTTCATCTCCTTTGTTACTTCCTACTTTATTGTATTATTATAAACAGAGTTATTTTCATGATTTCCTCTTCAGATTGTTCATTATTATTGTATAAAAATTGAACTGATTTCTGTGTGTATCCTGCAACTTTCTGGATTCATTTATTAGCCCTAACAGATAACAGTTTTTTGTAGTTTTTTTTTGTGGTATATAAGATCATATAGTTTGTAAGTAGATCATTTTACTTCTACCTTTTCAATTTGGATGTCTTTTATTTTTTTAATTTAACTTTTTATTTTATATTGGAGTAGAGCTGATTAACAATGTTGTGATCATTTCAAGTGAACAGCAAAGGGACTCAGCCATACATATACATGTATCCATTCTCCCCTAAACTCCCCACCCATCTTGGATGCCTTTTATTTCTTTTTCTTACCTAATTGCTCTGTCTAGAACTTCCAGTGCTGTGTTCAGTAGACGCTGTGAAAGGGGCTTTTGTCTTTTTCCTGATTTTAAAAGCTTTCAGTCTCTCACTGTTGAGTATCATGTTCATTGTAGATGTTTCATGTATGGCTTTTATTAAGTTGAGGTAGCTTCCTTCTGGGCTTTTTGCGAGTGTTTGGGGGCTTCCCTGGTGCCTCAGACAGTAAAGAATCTGCCTGCAGTGCAGGAGACCCAGGTTCAATCCTTGGGTGGGGAAGACCCTTGGAGAAGGGCATGGTTACCCACTCCAGTATTCTTGCCTGGAGAATTCCATGGACAGAGGAGCCTGGCCCACTACAGTCCATGGGATCACAGAGTTGGACATTTTGCCAGAAAGGGTGTTGAGTTTTGTCAGATGCTTTATCTGCATTAGATGAGGTGATCATGTGGTTTTCCTCCTTCGTTCTAATACTGTTGTGTATTACATTGATATTTTTAGTATACCATGGTATGTTGAACATTGCATTCTGGGAATAAATCCTATTTGTCATGGTGCTGTGCTTAGTTGCTCAGTCATGTCTGACTTTGCGATCCCATGGACTATAGCCCACAAAGCTCCTCTGTCCCCGGGGATTCCCCAGGCAAGAATACTGGAGTGGGTTACCATGCCCTCCTCCATGGGATCTTCCCAACCCAGGGATCAAACCCTCATCTTCCACCTTGCAGGCAGATTCTTTACCATCTGAGCCACCAGGGAAGCCCAAGAATACTGGAGTGGGTAGCCTATCCCTTCTCCAGGGAATCTTCCTGACCCGGGAATTGAACCAGGGTCTTCTGCATTGCAGGCAGATTCTTTACCAGCTGAGCTACCAAGGAAGCCTTGGTCATGGTATATAATTTTTTTATTTGGCTGAGTTTGGTTTGCCTGTATTTTGTTGAGGATTTTTCCATCTCTGTAAGGACTGTTAAACTTGTTTCCTTTTCTTGTAGCGTCTTTGCCTTTGGTATCAAGGTAATGCTGGCTTCATAGAATGAGTTAGGAAATGTTCCATCTCCAGTTGTTAAACTGAAAAGTTTTAACATTAATTCTTCCTTAAATGTTTGGTAAAATTTATTAGTGAACCCATTAGATCTAGGGCTTTTATTTTGGGGGAAGTTTTTGATTATCGATCCAGTTTCCTATTTCAGTTTTCTTCAGTGTCTTCACGATTTAGTCTTGTTAGGTCTTATATGTCTAGAAATTTGCCCATTTCATGTAGGTTATTAAGTTTATTAGAATGTAATTTTTCATAATACTCATAATTCTTTTTTTTTCCCTGTTGAATTGGTTGTGATGTCTTCTGTTTCATTTCAAATTTTAGTATTTTGAGTCCTTTCTTTTTTCTTAGTTTCTTTTTTTTACCCTTAGTCCGTTTGTCAATTTTGGTGATGTGTTCAAAGAACCAATTTTTTGTTTCATTGATTTTCTTACTATTTTTATATTCTCTCTTTTTTTTTTTTTTTGCTCTTTGCTTTAATAATAATTATTTCCATCCTTCTGCCAGCTTTGGGTTTAGTTTGTTTGACTTTTTACATTTAAAATAGTTACTGATTAGGAAGGACTTCTGTCACTTTGCTCATTAGTTTCTATATGTTTTACAACTTTTTTTTTTAATCCCTCATTTCCTTCATTACTGTTTTCTTTGTTCAGTTAACTTTTTTGATCTTTTTATTTTTTGGTTGGTATTATTCTTGTGTATTCTATAGCTGTTTTCTTTGTAATTATCATGGATGTTACATTTAACATCCTAACGTTATGACACTCTTATGTGAATTTATACTAGCTTTCAATAACAAACAAAAGCTGTTCCTTTAGCTCTCTGTCTGTGCCCCTTTTAATTGATATTCCCAAATTATACATTGTCTGCCCCAAAGTACAAAATAATTCTTTTTAGTGTGTTCATCACAAGTTAAGTAGAAAACAAAATTTGGAGTTATAAACCAAACTTATAATAACACTAGTTTTTAGATGAATAATGATCTTTTGAAGGAACTATTTATTAAATCATGTTGAAAAAAAGTGTAGTTACTGACCATTAAAAATACCGCTAGCTTTTGTAATTGCTCATGTATTTACCTTTGTTGAGATCTTTATTTCTTCATATGGCTTCTTGTTACTGGGTGGTGGTCTTCATTTCACCTTGCAGGACTTCCTTTAGCGTTTTTCATGGGGCAAGTTTAGTGGTAATGAACTTCCTTGGCTTTCCTTACATGGAAATGTCTTGGCTTCATCCTCACTTTTTAAAAAACTTACACTTTTTTATTGGGATATAGCTGATTAATAAACAATGTTGTGATAGTTTCAGGTGAATAGCAAAGGGACTCAGCCATAAATACACATATACCCATTCTCCCCTACACTCCTCCCTTCCCATCCAGGCTGCCACATAACATTGAGCAGAGTTTCATGTGATGTATAGTGAAGTCCTTGCTGTTCCATTTTAAATATTGCAGTGTATACATGTCCATCCCAAACTCCTTAGCTATCCCATCTACCTATCCTTTCCCCTTAGCAACTATAATTTCATTCTTTAAGTCTATGAGTCTCTTTTATTTTGTAGGTAAGTTCACTTGTATCATTTCTTTTTAGATTCTACCTTTAAGGGATGTCATTTGATATTTCTCCTTCTCTGACTTAACTTCACTGAGTATGACATTCTTTAAGTCTATCTGTGTTGCTGCAAATGGCATTATTTCATTCTTTTTTAACAATAGAATAATATTCCATTGTATTTATGCACCACATGTTTATCTGCTCCTCTGTCAATAGACATTTAGGTTGCTTCCATGTTTCGGCTATTGCAAACAGTGCTGCAATGAACATCGGGTTACATGTATTTTGGATCTTGTTCTTCTCTGGATATATGCCCAAGAGTGGGATTTCAAGGTCATATGGTAGCTCTGGTTTTAGTTTTTTAAGGAACTCCCCTACTGTTCTCCATAGTGGCTGTACCAATTTGCATTCCCACCAACTGTGTTAGGAGGATTTGTTTCCTTCTCTCCACACCCTCTCCAGCATTTGTTGTTTGTGGAATTTTTGATGATAGTCATTCTGGCTTTCACCCTCACTTTTGAAGGACAGTTTTGCAGGGCATAAGATTCTTGGTTGACAGTTTTTTTTCTTTTAACACTTTGAATATATCAACCCATTGTCTTCTGGCGTCTTAAGTTTTTGATGAGAAGACTGCAGGTCTTACTGAGGATCCTTTGTATGTGACGATTTGCTTCTCTCTTGCTGCTGCTTAAAATCTTTGCCTTTGGCCTTGAAATTTTGATTATAACATGTCTCACTGTGAGTCTTCTTGAGTTCATCTTGCATGGAGTTCTTGAATTTCTTGGATGTTTATATTCATGTCTTTCATCAAATTTGGGACATTTGTAGCCATTTCCCCCTCCAATATTCTTTGCTACTTTAAGTCTCTTCTAAGATTATTACAGTGTGTATGTTGGCCTGCGTAATGGTATTCCACAGGGTCCTTAGACTCTGCTCCTTTATTTTCAATTTTTTTTTCTTTCTGTTCCTCTAAGACAATTTCCTTTGTCCTATCTTCAAGTTTGTTGATTTTTTTCTCTTCCTGCTCAAATCTGCCTTGAAAAACTCAAGTGAATTTTTATTTCAGTTATTATACCTTTCAACTCCAGAATATTTTTTGATTCTTTTTAAGGTTTTTTTTTTTATTTAAATCTCTCTTGAGTTTTCTCTTTTGTTTTTTTCTTGACTTTATCTAATTTTCCTTTTGTTCTTTGAACATCCTTGACCTGCTATATCAGTTCTGTTACAGGGACAGTGTCTTTTGATTTTAATTTTTTCCATTTGAATGGGCCATGCTTTCCTATTTCTTTATACGGCTTTGTGATTTTTGTTGTTGAAAACTGGGCATTTGAAACTAATAATATGGCAACTCTGGAAATAGATTCCCCTTCCCAGGGTTTGATGTCTATGTTATTGTTTTTGTGTTTGGGGTTTGTCTTGAGGATCAGCCTGAAGTATAAATTTTAAGATCTGTAGGTCTTTTATGAGCCTTTCCCTGGGTATGTGCGGTAACTTTGGGATTTTTTCTGTATATGTAGTTGTTTTGAATTGTAGTCATTAATATCTATCTTCTAAAAGGGGAAAAAGAAAACAATGAAGGGGAAGCCCTTGAAATTTCCTGGAAGTCATTTTAGCTGGTGGGAGAGGGGCTTTGAACAGTTGGCTGGTGAGGGTGCAATGGCATTGGCTACCCACCTTTTTGTACCTGTTATCAGAAGCAGTCAGAACACAGATCCCTGATATTTGGAGGGTCCTTTTCCCCACATGGACTCTCACAGGCTAAGTGCAGGCAGCTCTAGGAGCATAATGCTGGTGGCTGGGGAGTGGGATGGGGCATGGACATCTATTGTGGAAAGAGCTGAAATTGATGGAAATGAGCCACAGTTTATTGTTGAAACATCCTGTGGAAGTTGCAAGCATGGATATAAACTCCTTTACCCTTTCTTAAAATTTTTATTTATTAAAGTTTTACTGTGCTGGGTCTTTGTTGCTACTCACAGGCTTTCTCTGGCTGTGGTGAGCAGGGACTACTCTCCAGTTGTGGTTTGTGGGCTTCTCGTGTGGAGACTTGTTGCAGAGCATGGGCTCTGGGTGCGTGGGGTCAGTAGTTGTGACACATGGGCTTAATTGCCCTGTGGTATGTGGGATCTTCCTGGACCAGGGATTGAACTGATGTCCCCTGCATTGCTAGGCAGATTCTTGACCACTGGGCTACCAGGGGAGCCCCCTTTTCTTTCCTTGTTGCTTGAAAATGCTTGTCTACTGTTACGTTACTTTGTGTGTTGCTTGTTAAGTCTGATGCCAATCTAATTCTCTAATTTGTTTTGATATTTTAATTATTTTTAAATGAAAGAGATGAATATTTTTAATGATAAAAGGTACAATTCACAAAGATAGACATCATAAACCATTAGACACCTAACAACAAAGAAACAAAGATACATAAAGCAAAAATCAGAACAGATCTAAGGAAAAATAAAAAATACAATCATAGTGACACATATTAACATTTCTCTGAGTATTTTATCAAGTGCAAAAAAAAGAATAGGATCATTTTGAGTAATGTCATTAATACTTGTGGTAGATTTCTATTCATATTAATAATTTGTTTGATCTTTTTATAAGAAGACCATGAAGGTTGTTTTTCTTTATCATTAAATTTAATCTTTATACTGTGATATGTCTTGGACTTGATTTGGGTCAGTTTTCCCAGGTGGTTGGTGGGAGTTCTTTCAGTATGTTGATTTAGGTCTTTTTTTTATTTCTGGAAAGTTTTTGTTGGTAGTAATTTTAAAAATTAGTTCATTTCTTCCCCAGGAACTTCAAGTATATGTGTGTTGTACCTTCTTTTCTATATCAGCACTCAATCTTAGATCCTTTTAACTTCTTTCTTTTAAAATTTCTTGATCTTGTTTGTTTCTTGCATTTCTTCTCCTTACTAAATTTTAATCAATTCTGTTATTCCTTGGACACTTTGTAGTTAGTTTTTATGTTTGATATGACTTGATCTTTTCTTTTCCTGAGTTTAATCATCCCTGTTCCATCTTTTTGTTGAATGTATTTTTTTCATATCCAGTAATCTTATTAAGAACATTTAATTCAGTTTAAAGTGGTCTGTTACAGATCTGTTTTTGATTTATGAGAAGAATTATTCTTAGCTGAAATGCATAGTTCTGCTTTGATGTATGAAGCTCTGCCAGGTCTTGGCTGTGGCACATGCAGTCTCTGAGGCATGTGGGGTCTTTAGTTGCGGCTCTAATTCCCTGGCCACGGATTGATCCCGGCCTCGCTTCATTGTGAGTGTGGTGTCTTAGCCGTTGGACTACCAAGGAAGTCGCTAGATTTTGCTTTTTTAAAAAATTCTTACAGTAGCTTTATATTTTGAATCTTTTTATTTCTTTGCATTTAATTGACCAGTGTCCTAATTCAAGAGCATTCTTCTGTCACTTTAGTGATGTGATGTTTCTTCAATGAATGTTGTTACTGCTGATCATGGTGGAGTGGAAAAGGGGTTGTTTTTCTTTCCATTTTTGTGAAATCCTGAATTTTGCCCCCTTTTGTTTCCTTTTCTTCACTACCCAGGAATGCTGAAAATTGGGTAAAATCTAGTTTTATATTTTTAAATAAATGTTTAAATAAATAAACATTTATTTTTCATTTATGGATTGGGTAAGGCTACCATTATTCTCCAGACCCAAAGTCTGTATGTAGACTTTTTGAAATTATTACTTTAGTGGTGGTGGTTGTTCAGTTGCCTAGTTGTGTCTGATTCTTTGCAGCCCTATCAGCTGTGGCACACTAGGTCTTCCTGTCCCTCACCATTCCATCTCCTGAAGTGTGCCCAAGTTCATGTTCATTGCATCAGTGATGTCATCCAGTCATGTTATCTTCTGACACCCTCTTCTCCTTCTGCCCTCAATCTTTCGCAGCATCAGGAACTTTTTCAGGAAGTTGGCTGTTTTCATCAGATGACCAAAATACCGGGGCTTCAGCATCAGTCCTTCCAGCGTGTATTCAGGGTTGTACTTGAGTGGTAGCAAGGAAGAATTATCTTAATATTAATGAACTAACTGGTTCTATAAAAGTTCAACTCCTTTTTCATCTAGTTATTTTATCTGTTTTTTTCCCCTATCTTTTTTTGTCTGTTTTATATGAATACTTAGAGAACATGCATTCACGGTTATTGGTTGTTTAAGGATTTACATGCTATGTGTTATTCAGTCGAGGTCTCAGCTGTAACACAGCTGTGGGGAGATAGTATTTGAGTCTGTCTCCACTGCTTAATTAGTGTGTTATATTTAGCAATGTTCATCACCTCTCTGGAGCCACCATGTAAAAATGAGCTTGAGAACATTTACCGACTAGAATTACTGAATATTATCAACATTGTAAAGCTCTTGAAACATTTAAGTGAATATTTATTGTTTCAAACATTTGATACACTAAAAAAGCCTGCCTTGTAGGTGAAAGGTGAAACCTGTTGGTAACATCCTTGTTTTCTAGGTGGCAGGAGGAGCCAATATAAATCAGATTTCAGAAGCGCTGAGCTGCTACAGAAATAGATCATGTTTTGTGAAGGAAGCCCTCTACAGGCTCTTCACAGAAACGTTTTCAACACAAGTAACCATGCCTGCTATTTTAAAGGTAACTACAACTCAGAAATGTAATTTTTATAACTACTTATTACTTGATTCAATTAAAGTTGTTTAAAATTTGGAAAACTTAGCAGTGGCCACAGGACTGGAAAAGGTCAGTTTTCATTCCAATCCCAAAGAAAGGCAATGCCAAAGAATGCTCAAACTACTGCACAATTGCACTCATCTCACATGCTAGTAAAATAATGCTCAAAATTCTCCAAGCCAGGCTTCAGCAGTACGTGAACTGTGACTTTCCAGATGTTCAAGCTGGTTTTAGAAAAGGCAGAGGAATCAGAGATCAAGTTGCCAACATCCGCTGGATCATGGAAAAAGCAAGAAAGTTTCAGAAAAACATCTATTTCTGCTTTATTGACTATGCCAAAGCCTTTGACTGTGTGGATCACAATAAACTGTGGAAAGTTCTGAAAGAGATGGGAATACTAGACCACCTAACCTGCCTCTTGAGAAATCTGTATGCAGGTCAGGAACAACAGTAAGAACTGGACATGGAACAACAGACTGGTTCCAAATAGGAAAAGGAGTACATCAAGGCTGTATATTGTCACCCTGCTTATTTAACTTCTATGCAGAGTACATCATGAGAAATACTGGACTAGATGAAGCACAAGCTGGAATCAAGATTGCCGGGAGAAATATCAATAACCTCAGATATGCAGATGACACCACCATTATGGCAGAAAGTGAAGAAGAACTAAAGAACCTCTTGATGAAAGTGAAAGAGGAGAGTGAAAAAGTTGGCTTCAAGCTCAACATTCAGAAAACTAAGATCATGGTATTATGATCCCATCCCTTCATAGCAAATAAATGGGGAGACAGTGTCAGACTTTATTTTTTGGGCTCCAAAAAAGTCACTGCAGATGGTGACTGAAGCCATGAAATTAAAAGACGCTTACTCCTTGGAAGGAAAGCTATGACCAATCTAGACAGCATATTAAAAAGCAGAGACATTACTTTTCCAAGAAAGGTCCGTCTAGTCAAGGCTATGGTTTTTCCAGTAGTCATGTATGGATGTGAGAGTGGGTCTATAAAGAAAGCTGAGCGCCAAAGGATTGATGCTTTTGAACTGTGGTGTTGGAGAAGACTCTTGAAAATCCCTTGTACTGCAAGGAGATCCAACCAGTCCATCCTAAAGGAGATCAGTCTTGAGTGTTCATTGGAAGGACTGATGTTGAAGCTGAAACTCCAAAACTTTGGCCACCTGATGTGAAGAGCTGACTCATTGGAAAAGACCTTGTTTCTGGGAGGGATTTGGGGCAGGAGGAGAAGGGGACAACAGAGGATGAGATGGTTGGATGGCATCACGGACTCAATGGACATGAGTCTGAGTAAACTCTGGGAGTTGGTATTGGACAGGGAGGCCTGGCATGCTGCCGTCCACGCGGTCGCAAAGGTGGACGTGACTGAGCGACTGAACTGAACTGATTAAACACATTGAATACAGTTACTTAATATGCATTATTCTATTGTGGGTCACAGTGCCCACACAGAGAAAAGAAAAGCAGTGTTAGGCTTAAATTGCCAGATTGTCTCATGTTTTGAGCATCTTAATCAATCTCAGTTGTTCAAATTTTTGAATTTGATCTGAGCACAGGATGATAGAACCATTGCCTAAAACAGGACTTAATCCGAAAACATGAATTCACTTTGTATAAACATTCTTATTTATTCCTTTACTCTTTAAAATCTAAGATAACAGTTTTTTTTTATTTTTTTAAAAACAGCAACCACAATATCCCTATAAGGATAGAACAAAATAGCAGTAATTGAAGGTAATTAATTCTAGCATTTAAAGTTGTGAATAAAGTAAAGTTACCAGTATTGATAGGGTTAGACTTTGCTTTCCTTTACAGAAGGATGAATTTCTTTTAAATGTAATTGGAAGAATTAAGTGGTTTGAGAAAGAAAACTGCTATTATTTAAAATTAAGTGTAAATTGAAGTCTTAAAATTATTGTTTTTATTATTTGTAATTTCTGCTATTCCATAAAATAGGCTATTTTTATGGCTATTTTTAGGCTATTTGTGTACCATGGACAATTAGAGTTACTCATAACTTAAAAACGATACTATATAAAGGGAAAAACTCTAGATCTTTGTTTCCCATCTGTAAGGAGGAAATTGAATTAGATATTCTAAAAGTCCTTTTCATATCTATGTGAGATTTTGTGATTTTTTTAAATTGAAAATCATGTTTGTTTTACTTTCTATGTATTATATTGCAGATGATGGCAATGATTTCATTTCATATAAATGAAATCCTAAGAGCAGTTTACAATATAGAAAAAAACAGTTTCCATAGGAGCAGTGTATACTGGCTCTGAGTTCATGTAGGCTCTGATCTTTCAGTGGTTCATAAACTCAGGGCTCATTAGTATATCAGCAGACTGGTCTGTGAGGAGGGGAGGGATCATTATCATCCCTATTTGATAGACAAAACAGATCATGTTGTCCCTGAATGTTGGAGCAGGTATGGTATACACTTGGTATAACACCTTCATTTTAAATTTATTTCAGGTCTACACAATATGTCTTCTATTAATAGCTACCTTTCTAATGTTAGGTTTTTTGTTTGTTTTGTGGCCATACCTTGTGGCTTGTGGGATCTCAGTTCTCCAAACAGGAATTGAACCTAGGTCATGGCAGTGAAAACACAGAATCCTAACCACTAGCCCACCCAGCAACTCCCTAATGTTCGGTTTTATCACGTTTCAAATTCAGATTTCTTCCTCCTCTCTTGGTGGATTCATCCCATCTTTTTGTCCACTTTGTGTTTTTCTTTATCACGTTTCCCTTCCCTAGTAATTCCCTTTCCATTCCACCCCCACCTTCATTTCCTATCCAGATCCTATCTGACACCTTGCCTAAATGTGTTCTCTGAATGAAGCTTTTGACCTCCATACCAGAAATGATAGCTTGCTGTATGACCACCTTTAGTTCAGTTCAGTTGCTCAGTTGTGTCCGACTCTTTGTGACCCAATGAATCGCAGCACGCCAGGCCTCCCTGTCCATCACCATCTCCCGGAGTTCACTCAGACTCACATCCATCAAGTCGGTGATGCCATCCAGCCATCTCATCCTCTGTCATCCCCTTCTCCTCCTGCCCCCAATCCCTCCCAGCATCAGAGTCTTTTCCAATGAGTCAACTCTTCACATGAGGTGGCCAAAGTACTGGAGCTTCAGCTTTAGCATCATTCCTTCCAAAGAAATCCCAGGGCCGATCTCCTTCAGAATGGACTGGTTGGATCTCCTTGCAGTCCAAGGGACTCTCAAGAGTCTTCTCCAACACCACAGTTCAAAAACATCAATTTTTCGGCGCTCAGCCTTCTTCACAGTCCAACTCACATCCATACATGACCACAGGAAAAACCGTAGCCTTGACTAGACGGACCTTAGTCGGCAAAGTAATGTCTCTGCTTTTGAATATACTATCTAGGTTGATCATAACTTTCCTTCCAAGGAATAAGCGTCTTTTCATTTCATGGCTGCAGTCACCATTTGCAGTGATTTTGGAGCCCCCAAAAATAAAATCTGACATGTTTCCACCATTTCCCCATCTATTTCCCATGAAGTGATGGAAACAGATGCCATGATCTTAGTGTTCTGAATGTTGAGCTTGAAGCCAACTTTTTCACTCTCCTCTTTCACTTTCATCAAGAGGCTTTTTAGTTCCTCTTCACTTTCTGCCATAAGGGTGGTGTCATCTGCATATCTGAGGTTACTGATATTTCTCCCGGCAATCTTGATTCCAGCTTGTGCTTCTTCCAGTCCAGCATTTCTCATGATGTACTCTGCATAGAAGTTAAATAAGCAGAGTGACAATATACAGCCTTGATGTACTCCTTTTCCTATTTGGAATCAGTCTGTTGGTCCATGTCCAGTTCTAACTGTTGCTTCCTGACCTGCATACAGATTTCTCAAGAAGCAGGTCAGGTGGTCTGGTATTCCCATCTCTTTCAGAATTTTCCACAGTTTATTGTGATCCACACAGACCTTAGGCAGCACTTTATTTATATCTCTTGCGTGGTGCTTTTTTGCCAGTTTCTTCTTTTGACATCTCTTACAATGTTATTTGTTTACATACCTTATTTCTTTCATAAGGCTTTATGCTAAGGTGTAGGATATAAGTGATTCCTGTTTATATCCCCTATAATGCTTATCATAATGCCTTGGAGGGACTGAGGCTCGATAAATAATTGTGAAATCACAGGTGAGGAAACAGAGGTCCAGAGGAAGGAAATGAGTTACCTAAAGTTACACAGTAAATTAATGACTACGTTTGGGTTAGAAGGTATTGCTGGTGTCCTAAAAAATAGTGAGAATGGGAAAAAATCTGTTACTTTTTGTCCTGATAAGCAAGTATTTTTGATAACATAGAAACCAGACTGTGTAAAGAGAGCTAATGTTGTCATATGCCACTTACATTCTTCTGCAGCTTGTGGCTGTAGGAATGAGGAATCATCCGCTGGATTTGCCAGTGCAGTTCACAGCCAGTGCTTGTGCCCTCAACCTCACACGCCAGGGCCTGGCAAGGGGCATGCCTGTTCGTCTGTTGTCAGGGTTACCTGTCTACTTTTCCAGGCTTTGAAAACTTTCCCTCATTACCAGCAGGTAATTCAATTTTAATATTTGACTGTGCTTCTTACTTGAGGACAAATACATGAAAAATAGGTTTTATTTAGTTCTGATTTTTCATCCTGAGAGAGAGAAGGAGGGAGGGGAGGGAGGGAGGGAGAAAAATAAATGCATGATTACTGTAGAAAAAATAAGAAATATAAGTAAGTAATATGGTTTAAAAATTTTGCATTTATCAGAAAACAGCTACCCAGAACATCTACTGTTAACAGTTTGTTACATCCTATAGGCTTAGCAACATGTGTGCAAATTATATTGAATTGAGTCATAGATCTAAATATAAAAGCTAAGTCATAGGTCTAAATATAAAAGCCATAAAACTAGAAGGAAACATCAGAGTAGGCAATGTTTTCTTAGGATACAGAAAGTGCATTTCATAAAAGAAAAATAATATATTAGAATTCATCAAATTAGAAGCTTCTGCTCAAACATGCACAGAGACATTAAAAAATGAAAAGATAATCCAGGACTGAGAAAAATGTCCACTATATATATATATGACAGAGGACTTTTATCCAAAATGTAAAGGAGTAGTAAATAGATAACACAAGATGAACAAACCAGTTCTTTAAGAAGGCGGAAGGTTTGAACAGATACTCTGTGAAAGAAGATCGTGCAGGTTACAACTGGGCACTTGAAAAGATGCTCGGTACCTTTACCTGTCAGGGAAATGCAAGGTAAAAGCATGTGTGGACACACTGCACACTTCGATGGGCTTCCCAGGTAGCACTAGTGCGAAGGACCCTGCCTCCCGGTGCAGGAGATGCAAGAGACATGGGTTTAATCCCTGGGTCCGGAAGATCTCTGGAGTAGAAAATGGCACCCCACTCCAGTGTTCTTGCTTGGAAAATTCCATGGACAGAGGCGCCCGGCAGGCTGCAAAGAGTTGGACACTACTGATACATATCATGGCCTCACAGCACACATAGATAACACTATACACCCCTAGATTGGTTGAAATTTTAAAAGTGACAGTATCAGGTGTTGACAAAAGTGCAGAGAAACTGAAATTCTCATATGTTGATATTAAGAATGAAAAATGATAAAACCAAACCAATAGTCTGGTAATTTCTTTGAAAGTTAGAGATATACCTTTCATACTACACAGTTATTTCACTCGGAGAAATGAAATTATGTACCCATACAATGGCATACACAAATGCCCATAATGTCTTTATTCATTATCCCCCCAAACTGAAAACTTAATGTCCAGCAACGGTTGAATAGATAAACCAATAATGATATATTCATATAAGGAAATACTACTTGGTGATAAAAAGTGAAGTACTGATACATGCCACCTGGATGAATCTCAAAAAACATTTTATGCTGAGCAAAATATGCTAGACATGATAAAATAGATACCATATGACTTTATGTGAAATCTTAGAAAAGACTAATCTTTAATGACAGTATGAGTTTCTGGGGTTGAAGTTTGCAATTTAGGAATGGAGTGGCAAGTGTCACAGTGGAACTTTTTGGGGTAATGGAAGTATTTTTTATGTTGATTTTTGTGGTGGTGGGTAAAGTTATACATAATATATATAAATGTGTCAGATCTGATTGAAATGTATACTTAAAAATGGGAATCAGTCTATTAAAATTACAATAACATGATCTTTCCTCACTTAAAAGAAATCTGTATTTCCACTTTCTCTTGAAAAATTGGATGATCCTTCTCAATTTCGGTCTGAATTCCTACATGGCCATCATTAGTTGGAGCTGATTAACAACTGCCCCCATAAAAGAGCCTGAATTGTCCAGTTTGCCGTAATTCCTCCTGCTGGCCTATTGTTTTGCACTGTGCCCTCTTCACTTGTTTATGTTCCTGCCTAGTTCTTGTTGGCATTTCAGGTTGGCTACTCCTGCCTCATACACTATACTGCTGTCATGGCAGTATACGCCACTGGCCTGCTCATGGTCTTTCAAAGAGATGTTACAATTTTTTATTCCTGTAGCTTTCCTAGAGTCCTTGTCTCTCTCTTAGTTCAGTTCCTACTAGTCATAGGTAGAAAGTAGAAGCTCTGTCAGAGGGTTAGTTATGACATCTGGTTTAGACATAGTCATTCATTAGAAGGGCCAGGCTTCCAGGAATTGATTTAGATTGACACACAGGCAGGCAGCTTTCCACATAGATCCTTCTAGGGTTCAGGGGGAAGGGAGATTCCCTCTTTGCCAGAAAAGAGATTACTCTTTGGTCAAAGGTGACTGTTAGAGTTTAATAGTAAGATTGATACCAGAAACTAATATAACACTGTAAACCAACTGAACTTCAATAAAAAATAAATTTAAAAAATGATAAAAACAATAGAAGATTGAATGAAGAACTTGGAAAGGAAACCAGGTATATAGCAGGTGTTCAATAAGAAAAGCTTAGAACCTTCCAAATGCTTAGAACCTTTGTTTAGAATGGGTGTACCTTTGCTCAAAATTATTTTTCTTTATTCCCTTAAAGTTACAGAAGAATTGTCTTCTCTCCTTAACCAATTCCAGGATTCTTGTGGATGTTCCATTCAACAGGCAAGTATAAAATTTGGATGATCTGATTTTTGGGATATTGACCAGTATTACTCTGAGGTTTGTTGTCTTTTGGTTATTAGCCTAGCAGGGTCTGATTGAGGCTGGGATAAAGCATTTCGGGAGAATGTTCTGTTCAGAAGTACTGTATATATAAATGTTGTCTCTCAAAGTGTGAGTCTATTTCAGGGCAGTGGGTGATAACATGGGTGCTAAAGGGTTAAATATTGAATCAGCTTCTAGCTCTTCCATTATTCTTATGCATGTCAGATCTTCCTGGATCAGGGATCAGACCTGTGTCTTCTACATTGGCAGGTGGATTCTTTATCACTGAGCCACCAGGGAAGCCTTGCTCTTCTTTTTTACATATTCTTTTCTTCTTTTTGCCTAATACTCTTGGTTTTCATAGCTGAGTCTTTATAAGTCCACAAGTATTTTTAAACAGGATTTGCTAGGGAGGCTGAGTGGTTTCTAACTTCTCATGTATAGTTTACAAAGTTTATTGTGAGAAAAATACTGTTTTTTAGGTTTGATGCTGCCAAGTTTGTTATGAGATGGCTCTGTAAGCCTGAAAGCCCCAAGATGCAAGCCATGGCAGTGAGCATAACCTCTATTCTAGCCCTGCAGGTATGTGGTTGCTAAATGCAAGACCTCTTTCCCTAGTCTTGGTGGGGCAGTGATAGAGTTTGAAACATTTCACTTTCTGCTTTTTTGTTTCTAGCTCTCACCTGAGCAAACTGCACAACTCAAAGAGGAGGTTTTCATGGCAGTTAAGGTAGGTCACTTTTAGAACTTTTCAATACAAGTAACAGTTTAAAAAATTAAAAACAGTTTAAAAGTCTTATAAAATGAACAATCTGTAGGACCTGCTACCCAGAAGAAGCTATTCTCTACTCTTAAATAGCTGTTTCTTCTGGTATTTACCTCCATATTTCTAAATAAAATGCTTATAACTGCAGCTTTTTTTTGTTTTGGCTGTGCTGTCTTCGTCGCACTGTGAGCATTCTCTAGTTGTGGCATGCCGGGGCTTTTCTGGTTATGGCGCTCAGCCTCAGGAGTTGTGGCATTTGGGCTCTAGAGCACTTGGGTTCTCTAGTTCAGGCTTAGTCTGGCTGTATAAAATATTTGAGGTGGAATTATAACAGCGCTGCCAAGCACAGATCTTAGCACGTGGCCATCACTGTGTACTATTACTGTACACCCTGTTACCAGCCATTGATTGGTGCTGCAGTGGGCCCTCCCACAAGCGGCCAGCTGTCAATGAGTGACCAATAGTGGTCCTGCTCAACCATTGGTTGGCACCAGGTCCCTCCCACAGGCAACGAGCTGTCAGTGAGAGACTGTTAATGGGCCCATTCAGCAAACAGTGAGTGGAGTGGGACTAGGTCCACAAATTGTGTCCTATACAGATTGCCACTGCTATTAGATCACAGAGGCAGGGATGGGGGAGAGTGGTCATCGGGGAGAGTGAGGTAAAAGGTGGATCGGGGTCTTCCCCTGGGGACCTCCAGCTTACCTGGCCTTGGGCCCTTGGGTAAGCTAGCAGGCTCTGGAAACAGGCTGGGGGCTGTGTCCTGCGGGGCCCCAGAACCCTCGCCAAGACCACCCACTTGCTTTGGCCCAGGCCTTGAGGCAGCGGTGAACCTCTCCCCTGTCTCTACCTCTCGACCTAGTGGCAGTGGCAGTCAGCATGGGATGCAGCTGGCGGGACCTGGCCCCACCATACAGGTGGCCTGAGGAGCCTGAAGGCCAGGTGGGCGCCTGGCTCCTCAGCGATGACGGCTGGACAGGGGCTGGGGACATGGCCCTGAGGGAGTTGCCAACTGAGATCCGCTTCTTCAGTCAGGATTTGGACCTCAAAGGGTGAAATTTTTGCCTAGAGACTTAGCCCTTTCTTGTCAGGACAGAGAATAATATTTGTTGGTGGAGACTTACAGAAACACCTTATCTCACCATGACCTGACCTGAAGAACAAAGGGTCTGATACTAGGTCCTTTGTGGAAATGGCTCTCTCTTTCCTTTTACATGATAGTGTAGCATGTTTGAAAGAAAGCATGAATACTAGCTTAACTTTGATCTAGAAATATTCTAATATGCAATGGTATGTTGGAATCGGTTAAAGTAGTTTTTTCAAGCTGTTAGGACATACAATTATAATATTAGTGTTATCCTCTAGCCATACTAACCTGCTCAGTGGCATAGAACAGACGTTTTTTCCTCTAGAATATCTCCCCGCTCCCTTCCCCCCATTCCCTGTGTCCTCATTCCTTGCTTAGCTGCCTTAGCTGCTTTATCCTCTTTTTATTTTGGTTTCAGTTTAGATACTACCTTTCTCTGTTACTGAGTGTAAGCACAAGCTTATTCTGTTTGCCACACAGCAGGCCAATCAGGAGATGAGTTGATGGGACAGGAAATAATTATTTTAATCAGATAACTAGCAGACCAAGAAGATGGCAGACTAGTGTCTCAGAAACCATCTTGCCTCAGGGACTCCCCTGGTGGTCCAGTGGTTAAGAACCACCTTGCAATGCAGAGGAAGTGGGTTCAATCCCTGCTCGGGGAACTAAGATCCCACATGCTACGGAGCAACTAAGCCAGCATACAGCAATCACCGAGGCCTGACACTACTTAGAAGGTCCTTGTGCCTCAAAGAGCCCTCATGATATAACAAAGGTCTTGAATGCAGCAACTAAGACTTGATATTGCCAAATCAATATTAAGAATATTATTTTTAAAAGAACCAAACTCATCTTACCCATCGTAACTGAGATAAGATTTGGACTCCTTTTGTATGCAGGAGGGGAGAGGGGCTCAACTTGGCCCTGACCGGTGGCTGAGCAGGGTCACTGATGGTCGCATGTTGACAGTTGCTCTCTTCAGGAGAGGGGCCCACGTTGTGCCCACTGACAGCTGAGCTGGGCTGCTAATAGCTTGCACCTGCCTTGCTGCCACCACACTCTGAGCAGAGCAGTGCGACCGCAGAAAGCAGCCAGGTCTGAGGCGCTGCCAGGTCACTCCAGCATGTTGTGGCTCTGGGTGGGGCAAGGCACGGGCAGTGGAGTCCACAGTGGCTGGGTGGAGGCCGCCGACACACCCCTCCCTGGGGCTGCTGTCTGGGGCAGGGGCGCTGTGGTTCAGCCCACACTGACTCCACTGGTCAGCTCATGGCTGATGAGGTGGCCCAGGTGCGGTGTCCCCGAGTGGAGCCCTCGCCTGCCCACCTGTGCAGTGGGTAGGCGGTGGGCATGGCCAGTGGGGTCTGTGTCGCTGCGTGCAGAGAGGTGCAGTGTGGTGCGGCAGCCCCTCCCTAGATGGCTGGTGCCAGGGATGGGGGAGAGAAGGGCCCATCAGACTTTGGGAAGGCTGCTGTTACATTTGGAGGTTTCTCACACCTTTTCTAAAGAAAATTCTTAGGCTTTTATGTGTTTCCTTCAGAGAATTTTCCAAATCTTAAAATTCTTTTATTTAGTTGAGAAAAACCAATTATCTTTTTTTTTTAAATCTGTCTCTCTCATCTTCCTTCCAAAAGTGTGCCTGCCTCCAAAAAGTGTTGACTAGATACTCTTAATACGTGAATAATGGAATAGCTAATATGTACTTGATTATGAGGTTTATTAACAAGCACAACAAACTAGATTAAGTGATTATTAAACTTTAATATTTTTTCTTTTGAACCTCACAAAAACCCTAGGAAATAGGTGCAACTCATTTTACAGAGAGAAGGTAGGTACCAAAGCTATTAAGTGGTCAAACTGGGTTTAGAACCTCGGTTTGATTCTAAAGCTTTTCTTAACCATTGTGTTCCTTATATTGGAAACATATGAGTCAGTCACCAGCATATCTAACTCTCTCTCTTTTTTAGGAACTTCTAGCAATAGTAAAACAGAAGACTGCTGAGAATCTAGATGACGTCACCCTCTTGTTTACTTTGAAAGCACTTTGGAATCTTACAGAACAGTCTACAGATGCTTGTAGGCACTTTATTGAAAATCAAGGATTGGCAATCTTCATCCAAGTCTTGGAGGTGGGAAGACAGGATTGAGTTTGTCTGTAAAGTTATTTTCTTCATGATAAAATAACCTGTATATTCTTTTCACAGACTTTTTCAGAGACAGCAATACAAAGCAAAGTACTTGGTCTTTTGGTAAGCTGAATTGTTTTGAATGAATTGTAATTAATTAAACAAGAAAACTAACACTTATGTGTTACCTACTATGTGCTGGGCACTTTTGTAAGCAGTTTACATTAACTTGTTTGATCTTCATACCATCTCTATAAAGTAAATACCATTATATATGAGTCAGCTATTGCTGTAAACAAACTACAGCTTGAAACAGCATCCATTTTATTTACTTGAGTCTGTGGGCTAGCAGTGTGAGCTCAGCTCAGCTGTGCAGCTCTGCTGGTCTTACGTGGTCACTCATGTCGCTGCGGTCGTCGGTGGCTGAGCTAGACCTAGGTGCTCCAGGATGGTCTGACTCTCGTCTCTGGCAGTTGGTGCAGGCTGTCAGCTGGGCCTTGGGTCTCTATGAGCTTCCTCACTTGGCGGTTTCAGGGCAGTGCAGAAAGCAAGTCCACTGCACAAGTGCTTCTTCAGCTTCTGCTTATATCAGATTTCCTAATGTCTCACTGGCCAAAAGCAGGTTATACAATCTGGGGTGTTTCCCAGCAACCACTTCTCCAGTTCTCTGACACCAGCTGGATGTCCTACAGTTCGATTCAGTTAAATTCTGTCACTGACTATCAGGCATTAGCATCAGATCCTAAAAAGCTCGGTTCCACAAGTCTGCCTCCACTTTAGTTGCCAAATGTTAAGTTCAGAGCTACTCCTACCTCTGACTGACTATAGGTTGAGGGATTCCACAACCCCTTCCTCAGGTTGGTAATATGGTAGAATGGCTCACAGGACTTGGGAAGGCACTTTATTTGATATTTTTAAAATGTCTATTTATTTGACCGTGCCCAGTCTTAGTTATGGCATGTGGGATCTTCACTGTGGCGTGCAGGATCTTTAGTTGTGGCATTGTGGAATCTAGTTGTAGTATGCAGACTCTTAGTCGCAGCATGTAGGGTCTGATTCTCTGACCAGGGATCAAAACTGGGCCCCATGCATTGCGAGTGTGAAGTCTTAGCCACTGGACCACCAGGGAAGTCCCAGAGGAAAGATTTTTTTTTTTGGCTGTGTCCCCCATGGCATGGGGCAATCTTTATTTCCCAGCGAGGGATTGAATCACTGCTCTCTGCAGTGAAAGTGCAGAGTCCTAACCACTGTGTGTTCGTGCTAAGTCGCTTCAGTCATGTCTGACTCTTTTTGACCTTATGGACTAGCCTGCCAGACTCCTGTCCATGGAATTCTCCAGGGAAGAATACTGGAGTGGGTTGCTGTGCCCTCCTCCAGGGGATCTTACCAACCCAGGGATCGAACCCACGTCTCTTACTTCTACAATGGCATGCAGGTTCTTTACCACTGGTGCCCCCCTGGGAAGCCCCCCCTAACCACTGTACTACCAGGTAAAGTCCCCTGCTATTTTTAATTTATTATAGACACAACTCAGAAAAAGTCAAATGAAAGAGATATGTTGTTTCAACAAGAAACTCTTATTCTGCAGCCACAAGGAAATGAATCCTACCAACAGTCTGAGTGAGCTTGAAAGTAGTCTCCTCACCCCACCTCGCCCACTGGAGCCTCCAGATGTGAGCGTGCAGCCCAGCATGCTCACTTTGACTGCAGGCTTGTGAAACCCAGCTAAGCAAGGCCCGTTCAAACTGTGAGAGGAAAAATGTGTGTTGTTTTAAGCCACTGAGTTTGTGTTAAATTTGTTACACAGCATCGAAAACTAATTTAGTACATTTCATTGTTACCTGCCTTTCATTGTTACCGTTAACACTGACGTAACATATAGCAGGCCCCAGGAATGTTAAGTTTTTGAGTCAGACCTGGATTTGTAATCTATTCCAACCAGTTGTTAGCGATGTGAAGCTTACAAGTTAGTCTTTCTGAGTGTCGGACTTCTTTGTAAGACTATCAAAGATTAAATGAGATGAGGTGTATAAAAAAGACATTTCAGTCTATCTAAGCACAGTGCCTGGCACTTAGTAAGTGCTTCCTCAATGATTTGTTCTTACTAATCATCTTTGTCATCAAGGGGATGGGTTTGTAGTAGAGGTGAGGCTAAATCAGAGGGAGGAGTGGGGACTGAGTGTTCTTACATGTATCTGAGGTGAGCAGTAAGAGAGTGAGAGGAACCAGTTCCTGATAGTCTCTGCTCCATCTGCCCCATAGAACAACGTAGCTGAAGTCAGAGAACTCTTTTCCAAGCTGATTACTGAAGATGTGGTAAAGCATGTCAGCAGCTTGCTCCATAGCAAAGAATTGGAAGTCAGCTATTTAGCTGCAGGCATCATAGCCCACCTGACATCTGACAAACAGCCGTGGATATCCTGTGACCTCCAGAGGACAGCACTTCTCCAAGATCTGGTATAAGGACTGTTCCTCTTTACAAAATCCAGAGTCATCTCTTCTTGCAGAAAACTTATTTTTCTAGATCATAAGAGTTTTTGAAATATGTGTTAATTGTAGAAAATGGGAAAGAGAGAAAAATATAACAAAACATTATAAATCATCCATACCTTACCACCCAAAGCTAACCTCTATTAACATTTTTTGCATTCTTTCTGATACTTTCCTTTTATAAAATTAAGCATGGAAACAGTTTCTATAGGTTATTCTACTTCTGTTTCCCACTTTCAGCTCTTTTTAAAGCTGTTTCTTCTGGTGTTTACCTTCTTATCTCTAACATATGTTGTTATGCCTTGACTTTGTAGTTTTAGACGTTGTCAGTTTATTTCCCACTTGGGAAAATGAAAATTCCCAGTGCATATCCTGTCTTATACTCCAAGCATATGTCTTTCAGTATTTTGAACATATTCTGTCCACGTCAGCTTCTTTCCCAAGCCTCTGTTTTTGTTCCATCTGTTAGATATATCTGTTAGATATATTCTGTATATCTGTTAGATCCCAGGAAGTTCCTTTACTGTTGTCCTGAAGATTCTCTTTGCTCTCTCATGTTGGATTCCCTGTTTCCTGGATTGCATACCTTCCTGTTCTTTGGTATACGCCCTCATTCTGTTGGATCATATCCTCCAGTAGCTTCCTAAGAGATGTATGAAAAGAATTTGAAACTTCTTATATTTGAAAGACCTTTTTCTACATTCACCTTTAGTTGATCGAATGGCTGGGTACAAAACTCGAGTACTGAAGTATCTTCCCTTCGCATTTATAGGTTGTTGCTCCATTGCCTGTTATTTCTTGGTATCACTGTTGAGAAGCCCTGTGCCATTTTTCTTTGGAAGCTTTAAGATCTTTATCTTTACTGTTTGGAAATCTCAGTGATGTGCCTTGATATGAGTTTACTTTCATCTGTTCCATTGGCTGCTTACTGCTCTGGAATCTTGTTTTCCTTCAGTTCTAGGAGATTTCTTTCTGTCCTTTTCATTCCTCCATCCCTTCTTTCTCTTTTACCTTTACTTCCTCCCTTCCTTCTCTCCTCCTCTCCTTGTCTCCCTCCCTTGCTTAATTCCTATTCTCCTGATTGAAAATCATAAGCTTGGCTTCCAACAGTCTAAAACCCATAGAAGGATAGAGTTGAGGGCAGGGGCACCTCAGCATTTAGTATTTAGACTTTTCACTTTAGCCCCCTGTTTTTAGCATGGTACTTCCAACCTCAATTGTTCATGGGGTTGCCCGGTCCAAAAATTTTTGTAAGAGGTGGTAGAGGAGACCTGGTAGTCTTGATTCTTTGGTGCTTTGAACCAGTCCTCCTATTTTTAGCCCTGCCTGTAATCTCGCTTCCTGAAGTGCTTTGTATGCCCAGTTTTTAAGTCTGCTAGGGGTTCTGTTCAGAATGGCTTGTTTTCTTTAACCTCTTCCAGTGCTTGATCTGTTAAATCACTTACCATTCTTCTTCTGCTTTGTTTCACGTGTGTTTATCTTCTTTTAAACCAGTTATACGGTTCCATTCGTGCTCAGTCTTGCATCTTTAAACAGAAGTCCCTTTCTAGTGTATAGTTTTCCACATGACTTTCTTCATATTCTACGTATGGCTGTCTAATTAATAGTTGGTTGGCTAGGTATACCTAAATTTGAGTAATCTTCGATTTTGAAAATTTATGTTGTTTCATATGTGTATAATTATAAATGACATGAAACAATACTAGAATCTTGATTTCTCTTTTTGTGTAGTATGCAACCATCCAGAAATGGCCAAGTTCAAGTTGTAAGATGACAGCTTTGGTCACTTACAGGTAATTTCATGATGGCACAGTGCTTCTCTTAAAGCTTGTCCTCAGTCTGCTCACTCTCTAGAGGTCAGGGTATAATAAAATATTAGAATCAAATAGCCTTGTATTCAAATCCGATTTCTTTGTGATACTTGTAAAATCACTTTAAGAAAATCTCTGAGACTCAGTTTTTTGTCATCTGTAAAATGAAGCTGGCAGTGTACAGTATTGAGGGTGGAATCAGTTATTGAATGTATAGTGTCTAACACAGAATATAGTTTCTTAAATGCTAGTTCCAATTATATGCTCAGCAATACATCTGTCTTAATGAAGAATTGACCCTGGGGGTGGCTGTGGGGATGTTGAAAATATTACTATATCCCTGATGTTAGCCTGAGTTCTGAAGAAACATCTTCTTTGTACTTATTTAGATCCTTCAAGGCCTTTTTCCCACTCCTTGGCAACTTCTCTCAACCAGAAGTTCAGCTCTGGGCACTATGGGCCATGTATCATGTCTGCAGTAAAAACCGTATGTATTTAAAACTAATTGTTTTTTAGCTATTTTTTTGTATAAGGATTAAGTTCAAGATGGATTTTGAAAACTTGTTCTCTTATGTCCTGATTTTAACACTTTTAAGAAGAAACTAAAGAGCTTGTATTAGTATAAAAAATGCTACAGAATTATAATTTATTTGGGGATGGATGGTAAGCAATATAGAATGTGAAAGTGTGCTCCCACTCCTATTCCCCATAGGCAAACACTGTTCGTTAGCTAACTATAACTATCCTTCCAGGTAATTTTCTGTTTATATGCTATAGTTATTATATACTGTACGTGCATATGTTTTTAGACCAAATGGGCTCATTCTGTGCATGGTATCCTATAGTTTTCTCTTTTTCACTGAATATTTTATCATAATACTATCTTTCCTGTAAGTAATACATAGATTTGCCTCTTTGTAGTGGTTCGTGGGAGAGTCGGGGGCCAGATGTCAGGAGCTGTTTCTCAGGCAAATTAAATGTTTTTCCACATTTGCTGCTTTAAATTCCTCTTGGGCATTCTTGGCTTTTTTTCTTTGCTAAGGATTATTACTAAAATTTTTGCTTGTATTATAAAATAATTATAGACTTTAATTCTGTATACAAGAATTAAAGAATTTGTATTATAAAAAGGATTATAGACTATAATTTTATGCTGAAAAATCTTAAAGGTATAACTTTTAGAATTAATGAAATGTTTAACTATCAAAAGCATAAACTGTCTCACAGTAGCTTTAACAAGTATTGAGGCCTATGTGCAAAGAACTCTAGGAAATAATTTATAGACTGAAATAATTATGGACATATACTCCTCAGTTCTTTTCTATTCACATATATAATACAGTTCAAGTAATGTATACAGTAAGTGATGAGGAATCTGAAGATTATTCTAAAGCTGAAGTGGCAGAATAATTAGGAAAGAACTGAGAGAAAAATGGTTTTTAGGAGCTTGCCCTAACACTTCTCTTTATTTTTGGCTACACCCACAGCATGTGAGATCTTAATTCCCCTAGGAGGTATTGAGTCTGGGCTCCTACAGTGGAATCTTAGAGTCCTAACCAGTAGACCACCAGGGAAAAAAAAAACACACATGCTGTATATATTTAGGAAAGATACATATGTCTGGTGATTAAGAGAACAGACCCCAGAACCAGACTATTTGAACTTTACTCCCTGTTTCTCCATTTACTAACTGTGGGAGCTTGAGCAAGTTACTTAACCTTTCTGTGGCCCAGTTTCCTCATCTGTAAAATGGGCATCCAAGTAGTTGTTTATGGGACTGTTATGAGAGTTAAATGAGTTAACATTTGCAAAGCATTTAAATGTTGCTTGGCTTATAGTATTAGTATTTGCATATAGCATAGTATTAGTACAAGCATAGTATGCTTTGCGAGTATAATCTGCACAGCTGAGTCAAATGTTATGAATGTTTACTAATTTTGGTGGGTATTGCTAAACTGTCTCCCAGAGAGTCGATTCCGAGTTTGCATTCCCATCAGCAGTATATGAGAGCTTGCAGTTTCCTTTTATTGTTGCAAAACTTTTAGTTGAATTTTTGATCTTTGCCAATCTAAGGTGAAAGTGATTCTAACTTGACATTTTAAGTAAGGTTAACTGTCTTTTCTTACATTTGGATTGTCTGTTGGTTTCCTTTGCTTACTTTTTGTTTACTGTTTTTATCTTTTTTTAATTTGAAGGAACTCTTGCAAATTTTTTTTTCCAGTTTATTGTCTTGATTTTATTCATTGTTTTTGCTAGTCATGATTTTGTTCTAGGACATCTGGATTTCAGATCATGGTTATACCTTACAAAATCGATGAACATTTTCAGAAATTTTCTTTTAAAATATTCAGTTCAGTTCAGTTGCTCAGTCTGTCCAACTCTTTGCGACCCCATGAATCACAGCACGTCAGGCCTCCCTGTCCATCACCAACTCCTGGAGTTCACTCAGACTCATGTCCATTGAGTCCGTGATGCCATCCAGCCATCTCATCCTCTGTCGTCCCTTTCTCCTCCTGCCCAAAATACTACCCTCCAGCTATTCTCTCTATTCCTTTCTTATAACATTTATCAGAAATATCTTATACCTTCTCTCAATCAGTCTTACATATCTTGTAACCGTTAAAAAAAAAAAAAGTATCTTTGTTTCTTTTTACTGCATTCTTCGTTGTCTTAGTTATGTGTTTTTTTCTTTTTAAGATTTTTATTGATGTGGATGGACCATTTTAAACTCTTTAGTGAATTTGTTACAATACTGCTTCTGTGTTTTTTTTTTTTTTTTTAATGTTTTGTTTTTTTGGCCATGAGGCATGTGGGATTGAACCCGCGTCCCCTGCATTGGAAGGCAAAGTCTTAACCGCTAGTCTACCAGGGAAGTCCTTTAGATGTGTTTTGGATCGTGGTTTCTGTGTTTAATTGACGATCTCACTGATTAAGAGAATCCTTTTCACACTGAGTTGTGGACATGTCCCTTTAGTACAGTTTTGTATTTGCTTCTGTCAAGTGTTCTGGAGGTTTTCCTGGGATTGGTCTAATCCTTATATTAATTTCTCAGCTCAAGGATTCCAAGAACATTTAGGCTAGTATAAATGCAAACCCTGTACCAACTTGGGACTCAGGAAAGACTTCTCCCCAGAACCCAGGCCAAGATAGAGATGTTTCATTGTCTTATCCCTTGTCTTGTCTGGCCTTTTGAGGGACCAAATGTATACATTATTTTTGCTTCTGACTTCCCAAAGTTAAAATCAAAATTCTTAGATTACTGAAACTGACAGTCCCTTTCTACTCCAGAAAAGTTACCGGTGAGGTTACATGAGCTTTAAGTGCTTTTTTTTTTGCTCTTTGTGTCTGACTCCTTGACAGTTCCTTTGCTTTGTACACTCAGCCATGAATTTAAATTTTTCAATTATATTTATCCAGCCTCTGATATTTTTAGGTAGTCTAGCTCAGCATACTGCCTGAACATGAAATTTTTATTATTTTTGTAATAAAAGAAGTTCTTATCCTTTTAGCTAGAGATATTTGAAGCATAGAGTTGTCTGAAAATAAACTTAATAAAATAATCATCCATTATCAAATTGCATAAGCCAAGCATTATTGGCATCTTTAATATGATGAATATGGTAATTGGGAACATTTAAAACACCAACTTGAACATCAGGTTTCTTTGCTTGATTTTCTTTCAGCCAGCAAATACTGCAAAATGTTAGTTGAAGAAGAAGGATTGCAGCTTTTGTGTGACATCCGGGAGCACAGTGAGGCAGACCCCCAAGCACAGCAGATTGCAGCCTCCATTGTAGATGACTTCAAAATGCATTTTATGAATTACCAGAGACCCTCTCTCTGTTGAAGGCCCTTCTTAACCTCAGGGCCTCAGAGGTGCTGCGTCTTCAGTATCAGGCCTTCTGCTGTATCAGCAATCAAGTGTTGGATTGAAACAAATTGTTGCTGGAGTTTGTGAGCAGACTGCCTTATTGGCCTTTTGGGGGATGATTTTCTGTAAGTTATAAGAAGTTTGGATTTGTGTGATAGCCGTAATCTCAAATCAAGTTGGAATCATTCTCGGAATACCTTTTCAGTAGTTTTGAAAAATCAAGCCCTGGACTCTGTGGGAAGACCTGTAAGCTTTTGTTAGAACAGCTATGCCAGTTAATTTTCTCTAGCCCTGACCAATTTCTCAACTGAGTATTTGTCAGAGGAAAGAAAAAAAGAAATACCTATGAGGGACCTCTGTATTTATGTTAAATTTCATGGTTGAAAGAATCTCCTGAGTTGTTATTCCTGGCTATATGGGCCTTTGGAAAAGAAATACATGAAAGAGTTCTAGGAAACATGTGTGTTTAAATGTATTATTTGGAAGGCAGAACCTCTACTGGAGGGAAGGGAAAAAAGTTTTTTTAATACATACCAAATTACCTCTACTTGTTGGGTGGAGGAAAGAGAAATACATTTTTACGATTTTTGGATAGTCTACCTTTGACCTTTTTTCCTCCAGCTTTACACATTAGACTGAATGAGCATAATAACATTGTGGGAAATTGGTGCTGGTGGGGCCTGATCTCAGGACTGAGAAATAATGTTTAGATGAAAGATTATATAGCGAGTATAAATCTCAATCCCTCAGATTGAGTGGGACGGTGACCAAAACAGAGGAAGGACTGTGCCAAAGATTTAAAGAGGTGCTCTTACCTAACTTGGGTGAGAAAAATAACGAGCTTTTCTGAGAACCAACCTCAACCTCAGTATAAGCTATGAGAGGCTTTTGTTTGTGTCCTCTGCAAACGTGCTCTGTGGAGTAAAGTCCTTCCTCACCTTATTGTTGGCAATCAATGAAACATGTTCAGGCATTCATCTAAATTTTTCGAAGAAACAAAATTTTTTTAAATTGGTAGCTTATCTTAGGACTAGATTTTTATACTGTAAGCTGGCCAGATCCTTAACTGGAATGCCCCATATTGTCTTTTGAAATAAAATGAGGTTTATTCTTATTCTAAATTGTTTTTTCAAACTACTGCTCGCTGATGTCCCACTGGATAAGGGGAATTTGTGACCTGCTTCCTTCAATAGCCCTGAAACACCACAGATTTTCTCATTCACTCTTCTGTATGATTCTAAAAGTATGTCTTAGTTTACTGACCTGGGTTCCATATGTCAGAACATGCTGTTACCAGATACTAGTTTGGGCTGATGTGAGGAGGATGAGTGGGAAATAGTGCCTGTTGAGGTCCAGTTCAGCGCTGGGCACCTCTGTATGTTTTCTCTGATTTTCAACAGTCCTCTGGGATAGTTTTATTCTCCCCACTTAACAGATAAGAAGAAGGAAGTACAGCAAGATGGTTACTTTCCTAAGTAGACAAATACTGCTCATGTGGTTGGTGCTGATTCCTAACTTGGGTTCTTGTCTTACTTTTCCTTCCAGGAAATGAGTACAGCATTGAGGACATTTGTTTTTAAAAGCAAGTCACCAGTAACAGTGTTACTGGTCTGTGTCCATGCCCATGCCCATGGTTCAGTGACTCCTGAGCCTGCCCAGGCACAGGCTTAGGAAGCTCAGACCAGTTAAAGAATGACCACATGACTGTCTCTTGCCCTGCCTTGGTATAGGAGGAGGGCTGCTGAGGCTAGTGTGCACGTGTGTATATCAGCCCCCCTTTATTTCACAGTGCCATCATCTTGCTCACTTTTTTGCTTGTGCTGTTCTCCTCAGTTTTCCTCTTCTTTGCCTCCATAGCCTGTTCAGTCCTTCAGCCTGCAACTGCAGTATTACCTGTCCATTTCTTAATCTTCCATGTTGTCCACCTGAGTTAATCGTTCCCTTCTCAGGGCTCCTGAAAGTTACTAAATGCACCAGCAAAGATTTGCCTGCCACCCTACAGTTTACAAAAGGTGTTCACAGCAGTGATTTCATGTGGTTTTTAAAAGAATACTGTACATTAATCATAACTCATGTTCATGGAAAATCAGGTATTTTATTTATTATTTTTTAATCCTTAAAACAGGTTCATTATAGTTGAGGACGCTGAGGCAAACAGCGAGTAACTGGCAGAGAGCTGAGTCTATTCAACCACAGCCAAGGTTTCCTTATTATCTCTGTTATACTGAGGAAGAAACGGCTGTTGCAGGGTGGTTCTTACAGCCTCTTGCCATCTCTGGTGAGCACCTAATAACCGAGACGCAGAGGTCAGGCTTGAGTGCCAGTGCTATTTTAAAGGCCCAGAGGGGTCTGTTTTAGCCTTAGTTTATCGTTCTGTTAGGGAGAGACAGGTATGCTCCAAAGCAAACCCGACTCCAGTGATGAGCTCGCCTGGGTGAGGAGTAATGAAGGGAGCAGTAGCTGGCGTGGTCAGCACCCTAGTACCAGGCACCCTGCCTGTCATTTCCTATCCGTCGTTGTCCTTGTGAGGCAGCTGGAGCCCAGAGAGGTGAGATGGTGAGGGCACAGGTGCTGTGCTTCTTCCTTCTGGTCCTGCCCTGGAAGGTGTGCATCTCCCTCGCTTCAGGTTAAATGGAGGTCACTCGCCAGCAAATCTGGGGAGGCGCTTCTCCCTGAAAGCAGCCATGCCTTCCAGCCGATCCCGGGTTGGGATGTTCTGAAACAACGTACAGAGTATCAGTTTGCAGGGACAGGTCCAGAAACCAGTAAAAACTTGCTTGAGGTTGTTCAGCCCATGGCGAGGCCAGAATCCAAGTCTTTCACTGCCTCTGGACTCTGGGGTTGGGCCATGCAAACCTGTAGGCCTTGGCGGCTCCTTGGTCTCCTCACACCAGCCTCTATTTGTGCACAGTGTGCCTGCCTCTGAGAGCTCACAGTCTCATGCAGCAGTCTGAAATGAGGCTACTTGGTGGAAAACAAAGACTAGGCTTTGTGGTAAGAGCTCTGGCTTTGAATCTTGGTATGCAGTTGGTTTACATCAGGTTCTACAAGTTCCTAAACCCCTGTTTAGGAGGATTTTTTGTTACTTGTTAGCCTGGAGATTAATGTTTTTGACTCACTAAGGAGTAAGGGGCTAAATGGGTCAGCCACAGTTTATTGTCCCAGCATCGAGCATACACAACCTATAGGCAATAATCAAGGCCTTGGCATCCTCCAGCCTGGGGTCTAGGCTGGTACAGCCTGGCCTGTACCAGTAGCCACTGATACAGAGAACTCAGAAGCTGCTATTCTCCTGTCAGCTTCCTCTGTGATTCTCTGGGCAGCAAAGTAGGGCAGGGTACAGCACCATTAGATGGCTGAGCAAACAGTCCCAGAGAGTGCTCTGTGGCTCCCCTGGGATCAGTGCAGGCTGACTGAGGAGACGAGTGCCCCAAAGACCGACTGTGTGGGGTGGGTCATGTACTAATAGTACCCAAGGACCCCACTCTGGCCTGGCCTCTGCTTACAAGCATGCAGGACTGGCAGCAGACACGTACCTGGGCGTAGCATATCCCTTCAATGGCCATCCCTGATGCAATGTCCACCTGCAGGAAAGAAGTGCCTGGATCAGCTTGCCCACCTCCATGTGCCCTGGGCGCCAGCTCGCCCTGCTCTCTACACCACTTCCTGCTGTTTCCTGGATTCTTCCAGCAAAGAATTATCCAGGCTTACTGTATGCCAGCCCATATGGAGAGAGATGGTGTGATAAGGAATCCCCTGCTGAAGAGGGAACACCATTCATTACAGAGGTGAAGCAGTGCTGGGATGAATGGGGGCTGTGAGAACAACAGGGAGGATTACAAACAGCCTTAGAGAGGAGGAGGGAGTGTGTGAGCTGTGCTTGCACAGCCATTGTTCCCTCCTTCCCCACCTGGCTGCCTCACCATGCCTCCTGTCACCCCCATTAATGAATTTTGCTGGCTTTCCATTGCCCTCAGAACTAAGGCCTGCGTGACTTGGCCCCTGGCAGCTTCCCAGTCTCTGCTGTCCACTGCTTGCTATTACTCACTTAAAGGCACTATTGTAAGAGAAGTGCTGTGCATAGCAGCAGTTATTTTCCCTACTACACAGCTGAGAAATCTGAGGCATAGAAAGGTGGAGTGATTTGTGTAAAGACACAACAGTGTGTGGAAAACCAGGTCTTGGAACCCAGACAGTCCAGCACCAGGCCCCATGCCCCTAACCTCACTGCTGTGCTGACTCACTCATCCCTTCCTCCTGTTCAGGTGAGTAGCTTATTTATACACCTCTGTGTTTTCTCTCACACTTTGCAGTTTTTCTGGAATTCTTATCCAGCCTAAACCCCAGTTCTACAAAACATTCTCCAGCGCAGCACTGTCCAGCCCTGGACCCAGTAGCCCCATTGATGGTGCAGCTCCACCCTCTCCAGGCTGTCTGCTTGGTGCTCTTGACTTTTTATTAGTGATTCGTGTCAGTCCCTCTCCCCACCTTAGGGGCAGTGACCATATTTGATTGATTCCGGTGTCCCAGTTCAGATCCAGGTTTGGTGTGTAATGAATGAATAAGCTGATGTGTAGGATGAGTTAGCTGCAGCCAGGTCAGCATGCCTGAGCCCCGTCTGTGAGGCCACGTCCTGACCACCAGCAACATCCTGAGAACATGGACTGATAGCCATGCAGACCTGGGTTCTTGTAACTCATCTGCTCTGTGACCCTGGGTAAGTCATTCACCCTTTCTGGACTTCAGTTACCTTCTCTCTCCAAGGGAGAGAAATGAGGATGAAATATAATTAGCACCTGGCCAAACTTCATTTTGTAGATGGGTAAAACTAAGGCACAAAGAGAGAGGTTCAGGCTCCAAGTCTGTTAGAAGAGTCCGATTCCTGAGTTCTTTCCGGCTGTGCTGTCCATCTGTGTGCCCTGGAAGCACTGCCTCCCAGCCACCCCACTGATCTTAGCAGATGCTAAGTTCCGACCCAGAACCCTCTCACCTCTATTCCTCGGTCGATGGCTACTTTGCTTAGCCGCACAGCAATGGGGGCCTAGGGAAAAGCAAACACTTGGCTGAGAAGACGATCACTCAGTGCTCACAGTTAGGCACACAAGCTCCGTGATGGGGAAGAGGTCTGGGCAGAAATCCAGCTATTCTAGTGACAGTGTGTACTTTTGTTAGTGTTGTACGTACTAATTAGCTGATGTTCATTTTCAATAATGAAGGAAGCCTAACTGATCCCTAACCCTTCTAGTCCTGACCATCTGGAATTCTTGTCATTTAATACATCCCTCCAGCATGTACAACATACTCCATTGTACACATGCTTTCCCACCCACAGACTTGTCTCATGGTCACAGGCTGCTCCCCATCCCTTCAGGATGGGTTTAATTGAGGATCAGGGTGGTGAAGCAGTTGGCCACGTTCGTCCAGTCAGTGGCGAAGCTTGCATCTGATTCCCAGTCACCTTTCCCACTGCTGCTCCTTTCCTCTACCCCTCTCATCTCAACAAATGCAAGTCTCCACTGCAAGCCCGTTTTTCCCCAGGGGTGAAAAAGGTCGGTAGTAGGAACTTGGACTTTGGAATCTGACAGGCCTGGATTGAAATCCTGAGGGGCATTTTGTAGGGCCACTTGGAAGCAAGAGCACCAAAGTGACCGTCTCGCCTCATTGGTCTTGCTTCTAGTTATCTTGTGCCACTGCAGGTCTGGCGCTCCATCCCCCACCGCACTTCCAGGAAGGAGTACGTTTGCCTCCTGTTCTGTTCATATTATTTGAAGGTTTTGTAAGACTTTATCAGGAAAGAACAACTTAAAAAGTCTGTTAGCGTGGAAACTATAAATGAAAAAACTAGCTACATAAAGGTAGAAGAACTTCAGACTGGGAAAAATACCACAGATTCAAGCAAAAATCAAGATCTGGGGGAATATATTTGTGATATTGTGACAGAAGCATTTCCTTTACACAAAGCTTTTATATATATATATATATATGTATATACTTTTTAGCATTCACACAATATGGAAAGCTAGTTCACAAAAAAGAAAAAAAGACACAAGGTGTGCTCAGCTTTACTTTTAAAGAAACATAAATCAGAACAGTTAGGTGCTCCTTTTCACCTCACACTTGGAAACTGTAAAAGGTTGGTAATGCCCATTATTGTTGAGATTTAGGAAACAAGTATTTGCACACATAATTGAATGGAGAGTAAACTGAAACAATGCTTCAGGAGGACAATTTGACAGGAACCTGCAAATTAGATAGATGCCCATGCTCCTTCATGTTGTAACTCCATGTAGGCTTCTGCCCTACAGATGCACTTCCAGGAGCACACTAAGATGTCCAAAGTTTATGACTCCAGCTATTTTTCAGGAGCTTAAAGATGTCAGTAATGATGTTCCTTACAGAGTACTGGTTAAATGATGGCACATCCATACCATGAGTGGAAAAGTGTGCAGTTTAAATGAATGAGGTTGATAAGTATGTGCTGAAATGAGCAACTCTCCAACATATTAGGTGAAAAAAAGGAAGCTGCATAGTGCTGTGTATATTATTCCTTTTGTGTAGAAGGTGTTGGTGTGATGTGTCTTTGGGGAGAAAGGTCATGAGAATGAAGAACTTCGCTTTCTGTTTTATACTTTTCCATACTGATTGCATTCTTTTCTGTGCATAGTTTATGTTTTTAACGTCAGTTAGAACTGGACTAGCCTTTAAAGGTGTGTTCCTTGTCCCCTAAGTTGTCCTAAAGGAATTTAGAAGTAGATATGTGAGTATATGTGCATATTTTACACAAACAATGAATATTTCTGGAAGAGTATGCAAACTGTTAACAGTGGTCATCTCTGGGGAAGCTGACTGGGGAACTGAGGAATGTTTTGGTGACCCAAAACATTTGTCTTTTTGCCAGTGACTGAAGTGTTTTAGGATGTGGGACTTTTCACTTTGAACCTGGACAGAGCCTGGATAACAGAATCACCCTGCTTTTGATTTTTCCTCTGTCCTTCTTGTTCTTCTATCCTATTTGATTTGTTTGTCATGAATATAACTACTGATTTCTCATCGGAGAAAATTAAAAACTATATAGCCATGTTGTCTCTGTGTTGAAAACAATTATTTATGTTTCTGAGTGTGTGCGTACATATATGTAGTTGACCCTTGAACAACCCGGAACTTGGGCGAACCAACTGTCCATGCAGTAAAAAATTTGCACAGAACTTAACAGCCAGCTCGCCCTATAAAGAGTTCTACATCCACAAATTCAACCAACCTTGGATCGTGTAGTGCTGTAGTATGTATTTAGTGGGAAAAAAAAATCCATGTATAAGAGGATGAGATGGCTGGGTCGCATCACTGACTCGATGGATGTAAGTTTGAGTGAACTCCGGGAGTTGGTGATGGACAGGGAGGCCTAGCGTGCTGCAATTCATAGAGTCGCAAAGAGTCAGACACGACTGAGCGACTGAACTGAACTGAACTGAAGTGAACCTTCACAGTTCCAACGTGTGTTGTTCAGTGGAACACTCTGTGAAGAAGGTAAGTTCGAAATATGATGGATCATTTTATGTTATTTTGAAATGAGAACAGTGAGTCACAGTTGCTACAGGATATTCCATTACTTTGATGTTCAAATGGAAAATGTATTCAAATCCATATTCAAAGGGTAAAGTATATTTACTGTTTAAAGGGAAAATCTGAGTGTTAATTTTTGACCTTGTGTTTATTGCTAGGTTCTTTGGGCCTGTAGTCTCTGGAGCAGTTTGACTGGCCTAGTTTTGGTAGTTTGTCCACTAGAGGGCACTGTCTACAACAGCATCTCTCGCACTCAGCCCATCATATTTGGCACTCAGTAACTCACATGGAAGTTAAACAGGTTGCATCAGAATGTCCCAGGATTTGCATTAGTGATTCTAATACTAGTTTTTGGTAGGCTATTATTTTGGTATGGAAAGCTACTTTTAAATACCGAAATACTAGTAATTAGTAAAATACCATTATTTCAGTATATTGAAAAGTCAGAAGCCTGAATCATCTTGAGACTAAGCTCAAAGACTCAGTTTTTTATTTTATGCAAAAAGACAAACCCTAGAGTCTACAAATAGTCCCCTCAATCTGTGTAAGTGTAATCAGCTACTACCCTGAGTCACTCAGAGTTTTGTTATCAGTTCAGACTTTCTGACGAAGTAATAAGAGAAACATGACAGCATTTAAAATGAACAGCATCAGACTCTCCATTTATGTGTGATGAAACTATAAACAAGAAATGAAGACAAAAAAAAATGCTTTTAAACCAAACTTACCATCAGTTTTTTATAGTTCTTGCCCTCAAGTAACTGAGCAAGTAAATAAGTAAAGATCTCAAAGTTATAAAAAGAAGCAGGATTATTTGAGGGAGATTTTTTTCCCCCCCTAAATAAGATAACTCTTTTTACTTTTCATGATTAATTCAAATATTGTGTTAATATTAAAATGATAGAGTATGGTTGACAATATTATATTACTTTTGTAACATGACTTTAATTTTTTGTATTTGAAATCCATTAAAGATTTAGTTTGTTCTTTAAAAATGTTCTACATGGTCTGCACTCCTTAAAATACTAGTGATCATATGTATTTCTAGTCACTTTCTTTGACTTTGATGAGCAGTCACTTACCTTGTTGGGTCTGTTATAGCACAGACGCGACAGGGATAATCACCTCAACTGGATTGTTCTACCACTGGGACACTGTTAAATGCCCAGGAGTGTTTGTGTCTGATTGTGTCTGAAGGATGAGGTGCACCATATGGGCTCAGTGAGTATTTCAACAGAACCTGGCTGCATTTCAGCTGCTTGCCTGTCTCTGTGGAAACTTGGGACCTCCCTCTGGCTCTCTTTGAAAAGTGAGAAGCCAGTGGAGCCTCTCGGGTGCTTGGAGATTACATGTAGGCAGGGCCTAAGCCACTCCCTGGGCATCTACACGTCTGGGGAGACTGTGCTAATAGGCTATTTGAGGATTAAAAAAAAAGTATGGGTCTTAACACATGTCCTACATCATGTATTTCAAGTGCTTTTCCACCACGTGGTAGGGTCGAAAGATGGGCTGGTAGTTCCTTACCTGCTTTAAAGAATCTTGCATTTTCAATTTTGTCATCCCTTACTGTCCAGCACAATAGCCAACAGCCAAATGTGTCTGTTAGCATTAAAATATGGGAAGTGTAGTTGAGAAATTAAAATTTTAATTTAAATAATGTGGCTAGTGGGGCTTCCCAGGTTAAGGGTAAAAAACTGCTTGGCAAGCAGGAGCCTCGGGTTCAGTCCCTGGGTTGGGAAGATCCCCTGAAGATGGAAATGGTAGCTCACTGCAGTATTCTTGCCTGTAAAATACCATGGACAAGAGGAATCTGCTGGGCTACAGTCTATGGAGTCTCACAGAGTCGACATAGCAACAAAACGTGGCTAGTGACTGCCTTAGTGAATGGCACAGATAGAGATCATTTGCATCATCTCAGGAAGTTCAGTTTTACAGGCTGTTCTGAGGATTTTCAAGCTTAATTGATCCCAGCCCCTTGGAACTCAATTTTCATCTTAACTTAAAATCTGATTTAGCATTATTTACTAGATGGCTGAATGGAACCAAAACCGCCAAAGATGGTTAATTTTATAAATCTGGGAAAATGGTTCTTGTGTGGTTGTGTGAGACACCCTTGTCTCTTGGCCTCCCACCTGTGATCCCCAGTTGCACAGGCCCGCCCGTGCTGAGCAGCCGTCGTACCGGGGCAGGATCTCCTGGGCCAGTGCTCGTGCCCGGTGGTAGGCAGCATTGCCTTTCTCATTCTGGGCCACAGCGTGGTTCACCAGCCCCAGAGCTTGGGCCTGCGCCCCACTCAGTCTTCGGCCTGTGAAGATGAGCTCCTTCGCCAGGGCCACTCCCAGGCATCGAGGCAGCCTCTGAGTCCCTCCTGCCAGGATGGAGTAGGGGTGGTGAATCCTCATGGAATGTGGGGGCCCAGAGGAGGCCCTGGCTGAGAGTCAGCCAAGAACTCTGAGAGGACGAGATTGGGTTAGGCTGGCGGGGAAGAGCCCAGGACGTAGGGCAAAAGAGGGAAGTAGGGGATTACGCTGGATAGAGTGAACAGGTAGAGGATGGATGGTGTGTGTTGAGATTACCTGCTCCTGGGAGGAGCCCTCGGGTGGTCTCGATCAGTCCCATGACAGCCGAAGAAGCTGCTTAGACAAAACAGAGTGAAGCCCCGACCCTGTCTTCCAGCTCCAATCCCAGAGGAGAGGAGACACTGTCTGTGGGCTCTGCTCAACCCTCCAGCCGATCATTTCCCTCAAGGTGTGGCCACAGCCAGACTTGTCCAGTAGCTGCCTTTGGAAGAGCCCTAGCCTGGAAGTCAGGAGTCCCAGCACTCACCCTACCTCCACAACTCACTGAGCAACTCTCTTAGCCTTTCTGAGCCTCATAAGTAAGTAAGTAAAGTCACTCAGTCGTGTCCGACTCTTTGTGACCCCATGGACTGCAGCCCACCAGGCTCCTCAGTCCATGAGATTCTCCAGGCAAGAATACTGGAGTGGGTTGCCATTTCCTTCTCCAGGGGATCTTACCGACCCAGGAATCAAACCTGGGTCTCCCGCATTGGAGGCAGACGCTTTAACCTCTGAGCCACCAGGGAAGTCACCTCTGAGCCTCATGGATGGGGGAAAGAAATGATAACAACTCTTTTACCTGCTTTATAGAGTTGCTAAGGATCAAGTGAGGTCATGGTGCTTGGAACAAGGAAGGGTTCCTGGAGGTGCCTGATACCTATTTGTAAGTTAATGGATTCTCTGTCTCATGGATCCTTAGCTCAGGTGTAGCCTAGAGTGTCAGTGACTCCTGCTTCTACCAGTTTTCCCTCCCAGCTTTTTGTCAGCCTGAAATTTTCCTGTATTCTGATCCACATCCTTTTTTCTGAGTCGCACTTCCTGTGAGAAGCCCTCCTTGAGTGTCCCACCTCACAGGCTTCTCCTGAGTTCCCTCAACACAGTCCCTCTGAACCATGCAGTATGAGAGGAAGGGGTTTACATTCACCCTCGTATCCATCAAACCCTGCACGTTAGCTCCCCTAAACACAAGCAGGTAGAACCAGAGCTGGTGCTATGACCTGACCTGGTATTTTGAAGGCTTCTCTCTGCTATGTATCACGTGGATATAAAGTCCCTCTATGCCTGGGGCTACATGTTAGAAAAAAAAAATGTTCTTGGTGGCAGGAGAAGCAGTAGCACCATGATAACACTCAGTTCCTCTCTAAAGTAAGTGTTAGTCGCTCAGTTGTGTTCGACTCTTTACGAACTTCAGCCCTCCAGGCTTCTCTGTCTGTGGGATTCTCCAAGCAAGAATATGGGAGTGGATTGCCATTTCCTTCTCCAGAGGATCTTCCTGACCCAGGGATCAAACTCAGGTCTCCTGCGTTGCAAGCAGATTCTTTACCTTTTGAGCTACAGGGAAGTCTCATGTCTTCTCTGATTGGCTCTAAAAAGGGCACACCTAACCACCAAGTCAGCAAGGTTAAAAAGTAATCAATTATCTTCATCCTCCCTGCCCTCCACATTTCGAAGTTCAATTTCTCTGAGCTACTAATGCAAACCTCTGTGGATTCTGATAGAGCTACTGTAAGGCACTGTCTGCCCGATCATGCTTGTGATTAACTGGGCATGTAACAGATGCCCTCATGGCTCACCTTTGTTCACAATATGATCGATAAAGCTGGCTTGGACAGAGCTGGAAGACTGAATAGATACCTTTGTCCCCAACCTTCGCTCTCTGTGTTCTTTCTAGTTGTGTCAGCAGTTGCCCTGGGGTTGGTACAAATAGTCCTGAGCTGAGGGCAGCTGCCTCAGAAGGGACGAGTCCTGTAGCAGGCAGGGGCNGATCGATAAAGCTGGCTTGGACAGAGCTGGAAGACTGAATAGATACCTTTGTCCCCAACCTTCGCTCTCTGTGTTCTTTCTAGTTGTGTCAGCAGTTGCCCTGGGGTTGGTACAAATAGTCCTGAGCTGAGGGCAGCTGCCTCAGAAGGGACGAGTCCTGTAGCAGGCAGGGGCTGGGCGGTGGGTGGGGAACCACTACTGGCTGAATTCCTTGGCTCCCACTTTGCCTTTAGTTCTGGGGTTGGAAAGCTGAGAGCAGTGGCTGACTGCAGAATCCCCAGAATTAGCTTGTTTGATTCACTTTTCCCACCCACCCTTCCACACCTCTCCCTGTACCCAGTACCTGCCACTCGGAGGTCACAGGCCAGGGCAAGTTCCAGGCCTCCACCCAAGGCAAACCCATCCATAGCTGCAATGGTGGGTGCAGGGAACGCTGCTGTGGAGACAAAGGAGGGCTCAGCCTGCGAGGCCCTGATAGGACCAGGACAGTGTCTCAGGGTAGGAGACGGTCTAGCTGGTTGTGATAGACGGCGTCATTGGTCCCAAGTTTGGGGAGCTTGCCTGGTATCTCAGCCAGGTTATCTTAGCAGTCAGTTTTCCCACTGGGGAAAGTTGTGGGATCTGTTGGGGAATGGGAATGGGGAGATGGATGGGCAGGGTGATGCCTGGTCAGGCCCACCCTCCTGTGGGCCTCCCCGGGACCCGCCTTTTTGCTCTCCCTTCTCATTCTGTGTGTTGGGAACAGAATTGAATCTAACATGGGGAAGGCAGACGGGCAAACAGGTGATGCCGACCCAGGGTGGTCAGTGGTCTGAGAAAGCATGCTTGGATGATAGGCCAGAGATGGCTTCCTGAAGGAGGAGGCACTGGTGGTCTTACAGAACGCATAAACACTTCAGATGGCCTGGGAGGGGTATTCCAGAAAAAGGAACAAGCATTTGTCAAAGCCTGCAAGTGTGCTTGCTGAAAGTTGACTCTGGAATGGCCAGGCTTGTATCCTGAGGGCACAGGGGCTGGGGGTCGAACTAGCAGGGCACTAGTGCTGGGGAGCCAGTGCCCTTTGGACCCCGTGACACCCTCCTCCTTGTCTTGTCCCTGCCCCCTCTCCCTGGGAGAATCATCTCCACAGAGCTCACAACAGAAACCATTCTGTCTTTAGAGTATGGTAGATTGGGTGAGGCTGGGATCAGTGGGACCCCTGAATGCCCTCCTCCCCCCACTCCAGACCCCTCACCAATCTCAGTCATCAGGCCTCGGAGCCGCTGGACAAAGAGCCCCACTTCTTCCTCATTCATCTGCTCCTGCTCCTTCAGGTCTGCTCCTGCAGATGCAAGGGTGACAGCCCTTGGGATGACCTGGCACTGAATCCCAAGCTGTCAAAGGATCCAGCAAGGGAAACCTGAAGAGAAGCAGCCAGAGAGGACAGAGAAGCACCAGGAAAACTCGTCAGGGAAGCCCAGGAGGGAGGAGGAGTTCAAAAAAGAATAGATGCAAAACCAAGAAAAAGATAAATTGGATTTCATCACAATTAAAAACTAACGCATCAGAAGAGATTATCAAGAGAGCAAAGACTACCCATGAATGGAAGGAAATACTGGCAAATCATCCATCTGGTAAGGAACTGATATCTAGGCTATGTAAAGATTTCCTACAACCAAATACAAAGGACTTCCCTGGTGGTCCAGTGGTTTAAGACTCCACACTTCAACTGCAAGGGACTTGGTTTGATCCCTATTTGGGGAACTAAGATTATGCAAGCTGTGCAGAGTGGTCAAAAACAAAAAACAAAAAAAACCAACAACAACAACAACAAAGAACCTCACAAAGGACTTGAATAGACATTTCTCCAAGGAAAATAAGCCAGTGGGATTTCCCTGCTAGTCCAGTTGCTAAGATTCTGCTTTTGCAGGTGGCCCGAGTTTGATCCCTATTTGGAGAACTAGAGCTCTCATGCCAGAACTAAGAGGTGGCATGTCACAGTGAAGACTGAAGATCCCGTGTCCCTAAACTAAGACCCAGTGCAGCCAAATAAATATTTTAAAAAGAAGATGAGGCAGTAAGCACTGGAAAATGTGTTCAGCATCATTGCTGCTGCTGCTGCTGCTAAGTCGCTTCAGTCGTGTCTGACTCTCTGCGACTCCATAGACGGCAGCCCACCAAGGCTCCCCCGTCCCTGGAGTTCTCCAGGCAAGAACGCTGGAGTGGGTTGCCATTTCCTTCTCCTCAGCATCATTGGGGAAATGCAAATAAAAACCACAATAGGATACTGCTTTTTACCCATTCAGATGTTATTATAAACAACAAACAAAAAAAAGTGTTGACATTGGTGTGGAAAACTCTGATGTACTGCTGGTTCAGTTCAGTTCAGTCGCTCAGTCGTGTCTGACTCTTTGCGACCCCAGAATCACAGCACACCAGGCCGGAGTGTAGAATGATACAGCTGCTGTGAAAAATATTTTGGTGCTTCCTCCAAAAGTTCAAAGTAGGATTAATATATGGTCCGGCCACTTTAGTCCTAAGTATATACCCCGAAGAATTGAAAGCAAGGACTCAAGCAGATACCTGCATGCCAATGTTCATAGCAGTATTAATCACAATAGCCAAAATGTGGGAACCACCCAAGTCCATCAACAGGTGGAGAAAAATGGAATATATATGTGAAAAGGAATTTTATTCACTTTTAAAAAGGATAGAAATTCTGCAATATGCTACAACATGGATGAACATGAAGTACATGATGCTAAGTGAAATAAGCTAGCCATGAAAGGACAAATGTATGATTCTACTTGTAAGAAATAGAGTAGACAAATTTGTAAAGATAGAAAGTAGAATGGAGGTTACTGGGTGTTAGGGAAATGCGGAGGAATTGCTTAATGAGTATACAGTTTATTGAGATGATGAAATAGTTTTTGAAATGGATAGTGGTGATTGTTGAATAATGTTGTGAATGTACTTGCTGCTGCTGCTGCCAAGTTGCTTCAGTCATGTCCAACTCTGTGTGACCCAATAGACAGCAGCCCACCAGGCACCCTTGTCCCTGGGATTCTCCAAGCAAGAGCGCTGGAGTGGGTTGCCATTTCCTTCTCCAATGCATGAAAGTGAAAAGTGAAAGTGAAAAGTGAAAGTGAAGTCGCTCAGTCGTGTCCGACTCTTCGTGACCCCATGGACTGTAGCCCACCGGGCTCCTCCATCCATGGGATTCTCCAGGCAAGAATAGTAGAGTGGGTTGCCATTGCCGTCTCTGGTGAATGTACTTAATAATAGTGAATTTTACATTTACAGGTGATTAAAATATAAATTTTGTAAAGTGTCTGCCTCCAATGCGGGAGACCCGGGTTCGATCCCTGGGTCGGGAAGATTTCCCTGGAGAAGGAATCGGCAATCCACTCCAGTATTCTTGCCTGGAGAATCCCATGGACCGAGAGCCTAATAGGTTACATTCCACGGGGTCGCAAAGAGTCGGACATGACTGAGTGACTTCACCTTCATATATTTGTAACAACTCAAAAAATACATTAAATAGTAATAAAATTTTATTAATTTTTTTCCTGTTTTATTGAGAAATAATTGGCATACATCAGGTATAATTATTTTTTAAAAGAAGGGCTTGGTGGAAGAGGCTGAAGGTCACGTAAGATGAGGAGTGAGTGCAGGGGACAGTGGCATGGGGGTGGGCAGGGTTCTTGGTGAGAGTAGTGACAGTGGAGGGTCACTGAAGGCCAGATAGCCAGAGCCTGAGGCAGTAGTAAGAGGTGAACATACTGCCTGCAAGTCCTAGATTATGGGAAAGTCAGCTGGGAGAGCCCCTGGGAGTCTGATTAGTCCTAGCCCCTCAGTGACCAATCAGGAAACTGAGGCCCAGAGAGAGAGAGGGACTAGCCCAGAATCCAGAGCAAATTAGGGGCAGATTCAGATCTCCTGCATGCCGGCCCCCTACTTTCCTGAGGAGCGGGGCTAACAGTCACAAAGTGACTGTGATGGAAGACAGACCATGGGGGAGCCAAAGGAAAGGGCTGGAGTAGGAGGGCCTCGATCAGGGCAGCGGGGTCAGGCAGACTGGTCTGCATACTTCCCTTGCCACCTCCCTCCCCAGGCTGCTCAGAGGGATCCTGAGAGTTGAGGCCTGGGGACTGAGCCACATGCCCTTGAAACCGCCTAAGAATCACTCGCTTCCCAGCCTCGCCCTCCGCAGCCTCTTCCCGTCTCCCCGGTGGCCCCTCCACAGCCACCCCAGAGCCAGTTCTTGGCTCAGTTCTCATTCACTTGCTGCTTGTTGTGGGCCTGGGTTGCGGCATTTCTCGTCTCAGAAAGAAAGTGCGTGGTGCTTGCCCTGTTGTGAGGACCAAATGGTGCAGAGACATGGAAGAGTTTCGTTGACAGGGACTGCAATCTTGTAGGTGGGCAAAGGGGCAGTCAGTCAGTCCTGTCGGCCACAGACCTGGTGATATCTGGGCTCCGTTTTCTCTTTTCCTCAATGAAGGGTCAGAACAGAAAGAACAGGGATTTGGGGGTCAGAGAGGTCAAGCTCTAACTGAATTCTCACTAGCTGTGTCGCTCTAAGCAAGGAATTTCAGCTCTGAGTTCACATCTTCAAATGGGAATGGGCCCTGTGCTGGGTACTAAGTCGCTTCAGTCAGGTCTGACTCTTGGCGACCCTACGGACTGTAGCTCGCCAGGCTCCTCTGTCAATAGGGATTCTCCAGGCAAGAATACCGGAGTGGGTTGCCATTTCCTCCTACAGGAAATCTTCCCATCCCAGGGATCAAATCAGTGTCTCCTGTGTCCACAAGCGGGTTCTTTACGACTAGTGCCACCTGGGAAGACCGAGTCCTGTGCTAAAACAACCTAAATTTCCCTAAATGCAGGCTGGTGGGAGCCCTGTGTTGGGGGCAAGGAAGAAAACCCACCTGCACAGAACACACCCTTCACTCCACTCCTGAAGATCAGGACACGCACTTGCCGGTCCTCCCGAAGCTGGGCCAGAGCTTCCAGCAGCTGCAGGGGACACCTGATCAGATATCGCCCAGCTCAGCCCCAGCCCACCCTGGTGCCCGCCCTTACTCACCTGACTGACGAAGACGTTCCCCAGGGCATTGCGGGCGCTCGGTCTGTTCATCAGAATCTCAGCAATTCCTGCAGGGGACAGGGCAGCGTCGGGTGAGCCAGCTGCCCTGCTCACTCCTGGGCTGGGGCCTGGGATCTGGGCAGCCCCTACCCTTGATGAGCAGTGTGACCTGGGGCAAGCCACACACACTCAGGCCTCAGTTTTTCCAACCATAAAATCGGGAGAATAACCCTTGCCGTTTCTGCCTCACAGAAGTGGAAGGGCTTGAGAACCTCGGAGCACCGTGGGGAGAGGGACGAGAGTGACTACCCCAGTGGTTCCTGCCTGCTTCTGCCATTGTGAGAGACACACACACACCTACACACCCCTTCTTCAAGTTCCTGTATCTCTCTCCATGTTATTTTTTCTCTACAGAGGAACCTCTTCCTCTCAAGCTGAGTGAGTTATGATAACACCACCACCCAGAAACCTCATGTGCCCTGACTCATTCACTGCTCCCACCTCCCCCCAAAAGTAACAACTCTCCTGACTTTTTTTCCTTCTGAGTTTTTATGGTGATCACTTTCCTGCGTTTCTTAACAATTTTATCACAAAAAATATACTTCTCTAGACATTATAGTTCAGACTTGCTCATTAAAAAAAAAAAGAAGAAAACTCTTAAAAGCTTGTTAAAAACCTTCAGCTTCTGCTTCTAGCCCTGTCTTTCCCTTAAAAGTTATTTATTAAAGAACCTGGGGTGGGACTTCCCTGGTGGTCCAGTGGCTAAGACTCCCTTAATGCAGGAAGCCTGGGTTGAATCCCTAGTCAGGGAACTAGATCCCACATGCTGCAACTAAGATTCCAAATACTGCAACTAAGACTGGCACAGCCAAAAAAAATAAAAAAGAACCTGGGGTTCTTGACCTCTAAGGTTTCCTGCAGCATGGAATTTACTGATTGCACACTCATGGGCCAAGTGAGGAGATGCCTCTGTGATAAGAATTTAACAACTAATACAGAGGCTTGAGCACATTCACATTCTGTCCTCTTTGGCAAGAGAATATGCTTTGCCCTACTCATGTGATATTCTTTCATGAGAACCAGTGAAACTTCTTGAAAGGCTTTTCCGTTTTCAGTTAGTAATTTTCTTGCCTTCCATTCTCTTAAGTCTTCTCCAGTCTAGCTCCCACCCCATCACTTGGCAGAAACTGTTCTCACCTAAGTGAGACCTAAGTTTTTTTCAGAACAGTTTTAGGTTCACAGCAAAATGGAGTAGAAAGTGCTTCCCTGATGGCTCAGAGGGTAAAGAATATGCCTGCAATGCAGAAGACCCAGGTTCAATCCCTGGGTTTGGAAGATCCGCTGAAGAAGGAAGTGGCAACCCACTCTAGTATTCTTGCCTGGAGAATTCCATGGACAGAGCAGCCTGGCAGGCTACAGTCTGTGGATTGAAAGGAGTCAGATAGGACTCAGAAAGTATGGAGATTCCCATAAATTCTCTAGCCATTGCACAGGCATGGCCTCCCACCAGAGTGGGACATTTGTTACCAAAGGTTAACCTCCATGCATATGTCATTATCACCCAACTTCCACAGTTTACCTTAGGGTTCACTCTTGGTGTTGCATATGCTATGGGTTTTGAGAAATGTATAACATGCACTTGCCTGTGGCTCCACATTTTCCTGGTTTCCTACCTCTCAGATGATGCCCTGCACTTCTTTTCAAGGTTTTCTTCTACCCAATTTAAAAACTCTTAATTCATTTATTCAACATGTATCTATAATAGGTAAAAAGTTTTCAGAGTGAGGTATAGTGGGAAAGATACTACAGGTAAGAGACTATTCCATTTGAAAAACTGTATCTTATTGAATGTGTTAATTTCTATTGTACAGCAAAGTGGTTCAGTTATATACATATATATTCCCTTTCCTATTCTTTTCCATTATGATTTATCACAAGATACTGAATATAGTTCCCTGTGTTATACTGTAGGACCTTGTTTATCCATTCTGTATATAATAGTTTGCATCTGCTAACCACAAACTCCTAGTGCATTTTTCCCTAACCTTTCCTTCCCCTTGGCTACCACAAGTCTGTTCTCTATGAGACTACTCAAGTGGTTGAAGTTCCAGAAAGGTCAGTCCAAGTTCTCTTTATTCAGTCGTTTGTACAGTTTTGTATTTAAGACACACTGGCCTCTGTACTAAACACTGATGTCAGAGACTAGAGCAGACTCAGTCCCTGTCCTCTTAGATCCTCCTTAGTCTAACAGAGGAGATCGACATTCAGCAAGCAATTACTATTTGCGACAACAACATGGGGGAAAAAAATAGGAGGTTGGGGGTTTAGAGTGAGCAGAGGGGAGCCTTAGTGTAGAAGATCAGCAGTGACTTCCTGGGGGAAGAAGTGACCTTTCAGCTGAGAGCTGAGGAATGAATAGGAGTTAGCCAGACAAAAGTGTGTGTGTTGTTGGAGGGGAAAAGCCTATTTCAGACGGAGGAGTGGCACAGATGAGGGCCCTGAGTGTAGCAGAGCGGGTACTATAGGGTTTGTAGAGCTGGGCCTTTAATGTTTTTTGGCTGCACCTGAGAATTAAACCAAGATAAAACAGATTAACAGGAGAAAAGCATACGAATTTGTTCAAGTTTTATGTAACACACGAGCCCTCAGAAGGAAATGAAGACCCCAAGAATGGTAGGGCCTACATGCTATGACAAACCTAGGCAGCGTGTTAAAAGGAAGAGACATTACTCTGCTGACGAAGGTCTGTATAGTCGAAGCTATAGTCTTCCCAGTGGTCATGGATGGTTGTGAGAGTGTAAAAGACACACCTTTTAGTGTCTGTTCAGTGGACCGTAAAGAAGGCAGAGTGCCAAAGGCTGTGCCAAACACCTTTGAACTGTGGTGCTGGAGAAGACTCCTGACAGTCCTTTGGACAGCAAAGAGATCAAACCAGTCAACCTTAAGGGAAATCAACCCTGAATACTCTTTCTTCTGATGCTGAAGCGGAAGCTCCAGTATTTTGGTCACCTGATGTGAACAGCTGACTCTTTGGAAAAGTCCCTGATGCTGGGAAAGATCGAGGGCAGAAGGAGAAGAGGGTGTCAAGGATGAGATGGCTGGATGGCATCATCCATGTAATGAGTATGAACTTGGGCAAACTCTGGGAGATGGCGAGGGACAGGGAGGCCTGGTGTGCTGCAGTCCACAGGGTCGCAAAGAGACGGGTACAACTGGGTTGACACAACCCACAACACGCTTTTACAGCAGGCTGAAGGAAGAGCAGCAACTGTGGCAAAGTTAACTGTGTGGGAGGCTACAGGAAGATAAGGCCTGTTTCTACACAGTTGTCTGTTCACACTTGTCTCTTTCAACACACTTGTCTGTTTGTATAGAATTCTCTTGGCTTCAACTCCCTGTTGAAGCCCATAATGAGAGACCATGCTGCTGCTGCTGCTAAGTCGCTTCAGTCGTGTCCGAATCTGTGGGTCCCATAGACGGCAGCCCACCAGGCTCCCCCGTCCCTGGAATTCTCCAGGCAAGAACACTGGAGTGGATTGCCATTTCCTTCTCCAATGCATGAAAGTGAAAAGTGAAAGTGAAGTCGCTCAGTCGTATCCGACTCTTAGCGACCCCAAGGACTGCAGCCCACCAGGCTTCTCCATCCATGGGATTCTCCAGGCAAGAGTACTGGAGTGGGGTGCCATTGCCTTCTCCGCACTGTGTCCTAAGTTTGCTCAAATTTATGTCGTTTGAGTCGATCTTGGCATCCAACCATTTCATCCTCTGTCACCCCCTTCTCCTCCTGCCTTCAATCTTTCCCAGATCAGGGTCTTTTCCAATGAGTCAGCTCTTTGCATCAGGTGGCCGAAGTATTGGAGCTTCAGGTTCAGCATCAGCATCAGTCCTTCCAATGAGTATTCAGGGTTGATTTCCTTTAAGATTGACTGTTTTGAGCTCTTTGCTGTCCAAGGGAGTCTCAAGAGCCTTCTCCAACACCACAGTCAGAAAGAAACAATTCTTTGGTGCTCAGTCTTCTTAAAGAGCTTCCCTTGTGGTTCAGGGGCTTCCCCGGTGGCTCAGACAATAAAGAATCTGCCTGCAATGTGGGAGACCTTAGTTTGATTTGTGGGTTGGGAAGATCCCCTGGAGTAGGGCATGGCAACCCACTCCAGTATTCTTGCCTGGAGAACCCATGGACAGAGGAGCCTGGTGGGCTACAGAATTACTAGAATTCTAGTGATTTACTAGAATTGCTAGTAATCACTAAATTACTAGAAGAATGTGATGACCATTAATAGTCGAGAAGACAGGTTTTAAAATCAGACCTAGTTTAATTTGCTTAAACTCTCTGCTCCTTGTTTTATTGACTATAAAGCTGGGAGAATAGTTATAGCTATTTCAAGCCAAACACTGTTGCCAGTTTGGCAGTGAACTGAGCATGAGAGCAAGGGGGGTATTTTCTAAGGCTAGCCATCCCACATGGCCAGAGAATTCTCACCAAGTGATGTGTGGGATGCCAGAAGCCCCTTCATGTCCATCAAAAGTGGGGGATGCACATAGTGTATGCAACAGCAGCGTGCTAGGAACAGTTCTTCAGCTTCGTATCAAGCAAGGAAAAGGAAGATATACAAAATCCCTAGAACAACTGAATCGGTGTAAACTAAAACTTGGACACAAATAGCGCTACTTTAAATGCAGGGAAGGTTAGAGGGGTTGGAACTGGGGAGAAAGCAGACAAGAGGCCCTTGCCCAGCTGGTGACACACAGCCAACAGGGGAATGCCACTCACTGATTGCAAAGTCCAACCACTGCCCTTTACCTGCCTTTGCAGATAACACTACCCCCAAACAGAAACAAAACAAAATAAAACACAACCAAACAAAACCCAAGACAAGGCTCAATCAAGGTGTTCTTGCCAGCAGGACTCCAAACTCCACGAGCAGCTGCAGGGCAATTGTGCAGGGGGGCACCAAGCTCTCCTCTGGCCTCTACTCTCTCCCCTCCCCATCCCTACCCCCAACTGCGTCCTCTCCTCTGCTCTTCCTTTCCAGGAGGCTGGGCTTTTGCTGCTGCTGCTAAGTCGCTTCAGTCGTGTCCGACTCTGTGCAACCCCATAGACGGCAGCCCACCAGGCTCCCCCATCCCTGGGATTCTCCAGGCAAGAACACTGGAGTGGGTTGCCATTTCAAGCCAAATTGGAAATGGTTTGGCTGTCCAGCCCACTGGAACCTTGCTAGGAAGTTTGGCCTGGAAGGAAATCAGGTATTTTAAAGCTCTAGCGAGGGCTGGGCTTGCTGGCACCTAGTTCTACCACCGCTCGATGGACATGAGTCTTAGTGAACTCCGGAAGTTTGTAATGGACAGGGATGCCTGGTGTACTGTGATTCATGGGGTTGCAAAGAGTCGGACACGACTGAGTGACTGAACTGAACTGTGTTTTTGCTATTTAACTCCTTCCTGAGTCCTAGAGATGTGGGAACCCTATAACAAAAATGTGTGGCCACTGGTATGACTGGATGTACACTTAGATCATAGTTTTACATTTATGAAATAAATATGTTATAGTATATTTGAAGGAATATGCTCACTGGTTAAATTTTTTTCTTTGTAATTATTACTGATTGTTTAGATGATCATTACTCAGAAAGTTTTTTTCTTAAAGCTTGTATAATTGACACTTGTAATCACATAATTTATAATCTCACACTTCTAATACTGGAAATAATTAGTAAAAATACTGTTTTTTTAAGCCCAAACCAAAGGGCTTATTTCATTTAACATTTCAATCCACTGTTGACTACTATTGGCCATTATAGCTTTTTAGATCTACCTTGACTGCCGGAAGCCAGCGTGAGGAATCCCACCCATGACAAGGTCATGCGGCAGAGATTTGATGGGCAAGGTCGAGTCAGATCTCAGGTTTTCCCCCTGGCATTTCCTGAGCATGTACCCCCCCAAAGATAAGTATCTGCCTGCTTTTCCACTCTTCTGACTTTCTCTGGAAAAAGTCAACTCAGGGCTTTAGTCTTCTGCGTTTGAAAGAGTGTTTCAATCCAAAAACCTCTGTGATGGCTTTAGCTTTTTAGATCTACCTTGACTGCCGGAAGCCAGCGTGAGGAATCCCACCCATGACAAGGTCATGCGGCAGAGATTTGATGGGCAAGGTCGAGTCAGATCTCAGGTTTTCCCCCTGGCATTTCCTGAGCATGTACCCCCCCAAAGATAAGTATCTGCCTGCTTTTCCACTCTTCTGACTTTCTCTGGAAAAAGTCAACTCAGGGCTTTAGTCTTCTGCGTTTGAAAGAGTGTTTCAATCCAAAAACCTCTGTGATGGCTTTCTAGTCTGCCTGCAGGACTTGTACAGCTGTGCATGTGATTGTTTGAGGCCTCCCGGCCACGGGAGGCACAGGAAGCTTAAAACATCCTAGAAATGTAGGAGCTTCCGAGGAGTCATAATCATTAGAATAGGACTGATTAAAGGTTTCATTTGTTGAGCCAATACTTGCTGCCAAATTCTCATATCTTATATAGTTGGTATATAGAGAAACAGGTAGTAGACCTGGTATTAGCAATATTAGATCTTTGAGTTAAGTACTTTCTTTGTTATAACCCACTGCACCTTTGTTCTACAGGAATGTAACTTTATTTAGTATTTTGAGGGTAAAGAAAAAACACTTCTAGGGAAAGGAGTTTTCTGGCTGATAGACAATTATCCAGGAAGAGACCCATAAAAATGTTAATAGGCCTCTTGGCCAGAAGATAATGTAAACCACCTGAGACCTTTTGTATACGGGAGGGTATGCAAAAAGAAAGCTGGTTTTGGGGCTGCTAACGCTGCATAATTTTGCATTACCCATTGATCTCTATGTACAATCAAAAAAGGTATAAAAGGCCTTTCTAGACAATAGGGGCGAGGCTAGTCATTGAAAGGACTGGTTTCCCCCGTGTCTCCTATTTACTCTTAATTTCTGGCTGAATTCCCATCTAGGGCGTGGAGGCTCGTCATGTCTACTCACCTGTCCCGGCTGCTAAGATCCATAAGAGAGAGAGCCCAGGGTGTGGCACTCTCCGATATTCAAACGGACGCTGGTGGCCTAACGTAGATGGTGCAAACTTCTTGTCCTGAAGTTTTATTAGTTATCCACGTAAACCAAGTTATTCAGCCTCTTTTCTCCACTAAATTTTCCTACTATTACTATTATTTCCTAATCTAATCTTATATTAATAATAAATAAGTTTTCCTCGCCTATCCGTCTCCCCTTCGAATCACCCTGGATCCACTGGGGCTGGACCCCGGCGCTTGACTATAGCATTTGTGACATTGTATTGCAATCACTTGATAACACATCTGTTTTGTTAACAATATTGTGATCTGTTTGAGGGGAGGGAGCCTTTTCTTCAGTGATATCCCTAAATGTCCCCATTAAAATTGTCCCCATTGTAAATAAGTGCTAGATAAATATTTTCCAAATGATAACAGAAAATATCCATTTTTCCATGGATAATGGAAATCATCCATTATTGTGTCTGACTCTGTGATCCCATGGACTGCAGCATGCCAGGCTTCCCTGTCCATCACCAACTCCTGGATCTTGCTCAAATTCACGTCCATCAAGTTGGTGATGCCGCCCATCTCATCCTCTGTCATCCCCTTCTCCTCTTGCTTTCTATCTTTTCCAGCATCAGGGTCTTTTCAATGAGTCAGTTCTTCGCATCCGGTGGCCAGGGTACTGGAGCTTCAGCTTTAGTAGTAGTCCTTCCAATGAATATTCAGGACTGATTTCTTTTAGGATGGACTGGTTGGATCTCCTTGCAGTCCAAGGGACTCTTAAGAGTCTTCTCCCACACCACAGTTGAAAAGCATTAATTCTTCAGCTTTCTTTATGGTCCAACTCTCACATCCGTACATGACTACTGAAAAAATGTCCTAGAGGTCAAATGATCTTGAAATGACTTAAACATGAAATATTACATAAAACACTCAAGTTATAAAGCATTCAGTTCAGTTCAGTTCAGTTGCTCAGTTGTGTCCGACTCTTTGCGACCCCATAAATCACAGCACGCCAGGCCTCCCTGTCCATCACCAACTCCCAGAGTTCACCCAGACCCACACCCATCGAGTCCGTGATGCCATCCAGCCATCTCATCCTCGGTCGTCCCCTTCTCCTCCTGCCCCAAATCCCTCCCAGCATCAGGGTCTTTTCCAATGAGTCAACTCTTCGCATGAGGTGGCCAAAGTATTGCAGCTTCAGCTTTAGCATCATTCCTTCCAAAGAAATCCCAGGGCCGATCTCCTTCAGAAGGGACTGGTTAGATCTCCTTGCAGTCCAAGGGACTCGCAAGAGTCTTCTCCAACACCACAGTTCAAAAGCATCAAAGTTGCTTGACTAGCCTTGACTAGACGGATCTTAGTCGGCAAAGTAATGTCTCTGCTTTTGAATATGCTATGTAGGTTGGTCATAACTTTTCTTCCAAGGAGTAAGCGTCTTTTAATTTCATGGCTACAGTCACCATCTGCAGTGATTTTGGAGCCCCCCCAAAATAAAGCCTGACACTGTTTTCACTGTTTCCCCATCTATTTCCTATGAAGTGATGGGGCCAGATGCCATGATCTTCGTTTTCTGAATGTTGAGCTTTAAGCCAACTTTTTCACTCTCCTCTCTCACTTTCATAAAAAGGCTCTTTAGTTCCTCTTCACTTTCTGCCATAAGGGTGGGTCATCTGCATACCTGAGGTTATTGATATTTCTCCCAGCAATCTTGATTCCAGCTTGTGTTTCTTCCAGTCCAGCGTTTCTCATGATGTATTCTGCATATAATTTAAATAAGCAGGGTGACAATATACAGCCTTGACGTACTCCTTTTCCTATTTGGAACCAGTCCTTTTTTACATGTCCAGTTCTAACTGTTGCTTCCTGACCTGCATACAGATTTCTCAAGAGGCAGGTCAGGTGGTCTGGGATTCCCATCTCTTTCAGAATTTTCCACAGTTTATTGTGATCCACACAGTCAAAGGCTTTGGCATAGTCAACAAAGCAGAAATAGATGTTTTTCTGGAACTCTCTTGCTTTTTCCATGATCCAGCGGATGTTGGCAATTTGATCTCTTGTTCCTCTGCCTTTTCTAAAACCAGCTTGAACATCTGGAAGTTCACAGTTCACATATTGCTGAAGCCTGGCTTGGAGAATTTTAAGCATTACTTTAGTAGCATGTGAGTTCAGTGCAATTGTGTGGTAATTTGAGCTTTCTTTGGGATTGGAATAAAAACTGACCTTTTCCAGTCCTGTGGCCACTGCTGAGTTTTCCAAATTTGCTGGCATATTGAATGCAGCACTTTTATAACATCATCTTTCAGGACTTGGAATACTAGAAATGGATAAATTTGACAATGTTAAAATAGAAAAGTTTTGTACAACAAGAGAAACTATAAATGAAATTGAGAGAAAATGTTTTAGTTCATTCTACCGACAAAGACTATGTAATTGCTCAGTCATGTCAGACTCTTTGTGATCCCACGGACCATAGTCTGCCAGGCTCCCCTGTCCATGAGATTCTCCGGGCAAGAATACTGGAGTGGGTTGCCATTTCTTTCTCCAAAAGACTACATATGAATAAGAAAAAGAAACCCTCTGGAAAAATGGACAAAGTAAACAGCCAAAAAATATATAAAAGGATGTTTAGCCTTGGTAGTAATCAAAGAAATGTAAACTAAAACCACAGTGAAATTCCATTTCACACATTCAAACTGGAAAAAAATTAAAATGTCTGTTCGGATGAAGTATTGGCAAGTACATGGAACTATGAGAACTTACCATATGCTACTGGTAGTAGGAGTACAAATTGGTACAATATTTGGAGAGCACTTAAAATGAATTAACTACATATGTCAGCATTTAAAACAATTTCAAAAGTACAATGGTGAGAGAAATTAACATAGAGGAATGCCTGTGGTGTGATGTCAGAGTGTAAACACATTCAGAATATATTATTTAGGTATACATATGTAGTAGAAGACATGAGTTTCAGTAAATTCTGAAAGTTGGTGATGGACAAGGAGGCCTGTTGTGCTGCGTTCCATGGGGTCGCAAAGAGTTGGACACAACTGAGCGACTGAACTGAACTGATATAGTAGAAGTATATGAACATTATATTCAGGATACTGGTTATGTCTAGTGGAAGAGAGAGGGTAATATGATGGGAACAAGGCCTAGAAGGACTTTGTGTCTAAAATGTTTAATTTCTTAAAATCAATGGCAGTATGGGGTCATATAAGACTTCTAAATGCTGAGTGTTTACTATATTATTTCCTATACCACTGTGTATATTTTAGCTGTTTCATACTAAAAGGAAAGGGAGAAAGAGAACAGTAGAGCATTAATTTTCTGAGGAAGATCAAGGAGGGGCTGTTTGGAATAGGTGCTCTTTAAGCTGGACTTCCCTGGTGGCTCAGATGGTAAAGCATCTTCCTACAATTTGGGAGACCTGGGTTCAATCCCTTGGTTGGGAAGATCTCCTGGAGAGGGAAATGCTACCCCACTCCAGCATTCTTGCCTGGAAAATCCCATGGACGGAGGAGCCTGATAGGCTACAGTCCATGGGTCACAAAGAGTCGGACATGATTGAGTGACTTCACTTTCTGTTTTCAAGCTGGTTTTGGAAAAGTGGTCTAGTATAGGAAAGGTATGGCATCTGGTCCCATCACTTCATGGGAAATATATGGGGAAACAGTGGAAACAGTGTCAGACTTTATGTTTTGGGGCTCAAAATCACACAGATGGTGACTGCAGCAATGAAATTAAAAGATGCTTACTCCTTGGAAGAAAAGTTATGACCAACCTAGATAGCATATTCAAAAGCAGAGACATTACTTTGCCGACTAAGGTCCGTCTGGTCAAGGCTATGGTTTTTCCTGTGGTCATGTATGGATGTAAGAGTTGGACTGTGAAGAAGGCTGAGCACCGAAGAATTGATGCTTTTGAAGTGTGGTGTTGGAGAAGACTCTTGCGAGTCCCTTGGACTGCAAGGAGATCCAACCAGTCCATTCTGAAGGAGATCAACCGTGGGATTTCTTTGGAAGGAATGATGCTAAAGCTGAAACTCCAGTACTTTGGCCACCTCATGCGAAGAGTTGACTCATTGGAAAACACCCTGATGCTGGGAGGAATTGGGGGCAGGAGGAAAAGGGGACGATAGAGGATGAGATGGCTGGATGGCATCACTGACTCAATGGACGTGAGTCTGAGTGAACTCCAGGAGTTGGTGATGGACAGGGAGGCCTGGCGTGCTTCGATTCATGGGGTCGCAAAGAGTTGGACACGACTGAGCGACTGAACTGAACTGAACTGAACTGATGGGGTTATGAAATAGCATTTTTGTATTTAGAGACCTATATGCAATTTACTATTTCTGCAGGTCTAAGACAGAGGTATGGATGGAATGAGAAAACAGGAAGGTCATTATAGATGAACCTAGAGAATGAGCTAGGAATCAGATATTATTATAGGATATTCATTCTGAAAAGAAGTAAATTTTCTAATCCACTACTATTCTCTACTTTAGTCAGGTAATTCAGTTCATTGAATTATGATGACTGAAACTTGTGAATAAGACCCTTTTGACCTTAATTTGTAAATGTGGGTGGGTGCTTATAGAATTTGGAGTGCTCTGCTGGTGCTTTGGTAGATAGGCTGCTGCTGCTGCTGCTAAGTCGCGTCAGTCGTGTCCGACTCTGTGCGACCCCAAAGAGGGCAGCCCACCAGGCTCCCCCGTTCCTGGGGTTCTCCGGCAAGAACACTGGAGTGGGTTGCCATTTCCTTCTCCAATGCAGGAAAGTGAAAAGTGAAAGTGAAGTCGCTCAGTCGTGTCCGACCCTCAGCGACCCCATGGACTGCAGCCTTCCAGGCCACTCTGTCCATGGGATTTTCCAGGCAAGAGTACTGGAGTGGGGTGCCATTGCCTTCTCCGGGTAGATAGGCTACCAAGAATGAATACAGACCTTTCAAGCTTCGAGCTGATTTACAAATAGCCAAAATCCCTGCATTGCTGAGCAAACTTCATGGGTCGTCCTGGTGGCTCAGACAGTAAAGAATATACCTGCAATGCAGAAGACCCGGGTTTGATTCCTGGCTTGGGAAGATCCCTTGAAGAAGAGAATGGTAGCCACTGCAATATTCTTGCCTGGAGAATTCCATGGCCACAGGAACCTGGCTGCCTACAGCCCATGGGACTTAAAAGTCGGAATGACTGAGCAACGAACACTTTCACTTTCACAAAGCCTGGGGCCAGCTCAGGTTTGAGAGACATGCTAGGCATGGTGCTAGTTGTCTTCCCTGGACTAGCTGTAAAGATCAGTTTCACCTTTTCTTAGTACCAGTATATTGCTCTACCGTACATGTTTTTGTTTCATTTTTTAAAAATACATTCATTTCTTATAAAACATTGTCTTGGAGTGCTCTGGAGTGGAGTGTTTTGGTTTTTGAGTGACTGTGTGAGCTCTTAGTGTTTTCCTTATATCAAATAAACTTATCTGAGTTTCAAAGAATGCCCTTTACAATATTATTTTGGAGAAAAATACTATTATCTTTCCTGTACTGACCATGATTTCATTGATTTCTAATTTTCCTTCCCATCCTTCATTATTCCAGACTGAAACATTTCTGTCTCTGTGAGGCAGTACCCACTCCCATTTCCCCTCTTTCTTATTGATTCTTAAGGGAAGACCTTCCCCTCTAGTCATCTCTGATATCTAAAATAGGGCACAGGGAAGTGGCTGCAAGGTGGGCAAAGCAGATTTGGTCAACCTTAGAGTCAGAGTTTTGCAGGAGATGCTTATCCACTATACTACATGGTTCACCAGGGAACTTTAATATGAAATCAGAAAATGTTTTTGGTAGTATGATGCAAAAGGATTAGAATTTTAAAATGGCAGTTTTTCTAGCCATCTTGGAAATGACAGGAAGCGAAGAAGAACTAAAGAGCCTCTTGATGAAAGTGAAAGAGGAGAATGAAAAAGTTGGCTTAAAGCTCAACATTCAGAAAATTAAGATCATGGCATCTGGTCCCATCACTTCATGGGAAATAGATGGGGAGACAATGGAAACAGTGAGAGACTTTATTTTTTGGGCCTCCAAAATCACTGCAGATGGTGATTGCAACCATCAAATTAAAAGATGCTTGCTCCTTGGAAGAAAGGCTATGATCAACCTAGACAGCATATTAAAAAGCAGAGACTTTGCCAACAAAGGTCCATCTAGTCAAAGCTATGGTTTTTCCAGTAGTCATGTATGGATGTGAGAGCTGGACTATAAAGAAAACTGAGTGCTGAAAAGTTGATGCTTTTGAACTGTGGTGTCGGAGAAGACTCTTGAGAGTCCTTTGGACTGCAGGGAGATTCAGCCTGTCCATCCTAAAGGAAGTTAGTCCTGAATAGTTATTGGAAGGACTGATGCTGAAGCTGAAACTGCAATGCTTGGGCCACCTGATGTGAAGAGCTAACTCATTGGAAAAGACCCCGATGCTGGGAAAGATTGAAGGTGGGAGGAGAAGGGGACAAGAGAGGATGAGATGGTTGGATGGCATCACTGACTCAATGGAAATGAGTTTGAGTAGGCTCCGGGAGTTGGTGATGGACAGGGAAGCCTGGCATGCTACAGTCCATGGGGTTGCAAAGAGTAGAACACGACTGAGCAGCTGAACTGACTGAACCAAATCTTGGAAAAGACTTTTAGTATCTCTAAGCCACAATTTCTATCATTGAGGGATAGAAATAATTAAACTTACATAGTTTTGTAATTTGATTGGTTTTAAACTGTATTGCTAATTGTATAGACCTTACAAACAGAAGATATTATTGTCATCAATGTTCTTAATGATGCTTAACAGTCTTTTGGCCCTTTTGTGGGCTGTGTTAATAATGATGTCAGTGTGCTCATACCTTAGCACAGACTAACTTTCATCCCTATTTTTAGTGGCTTTTGTTTCATAAAGAAAGGATAGATTATCCATAGATGGTTTGCAGGTGGGGGCATCCCTTTTGACATATAAAAATCACTAATATGTAGGATGGTTTTGGTGGAGAGGCTACTGTGTAGCACATATAGGGCTTTGGGCCACAAAGTAGTTGTGGGGGGCTGTCCTCCAGTCTTTGGATGCCATGCTCAAGGATTTGAGATCAATAAAGAGAAGCTGCCAGAACTTAAGTACTTCCTTCCCAAATAAGTATTTCAGAAAAACCTTCTGAATTACAAAGCATTATGTTCAGTGATATAAAAGAGTCATTGAAAAGTCTTTTTTAAATTTATTTTTAATTGAAGGATACTTGTTTTACAGTATTGTGGTGGTTTATGCCATACATCAACATGAAATTCTTGAATATGGCAAAATTCCACACCCATCAGTGCTCCTTTAGATAAGGTAAACTAACCTTATGTGAAGCTAAGATGTTTCAAAGAGAAGTGCAATAAAGTAAAAGAAAGTAAAACCATCCAAATCTGAGGGTCTTGTTTACCTACATGAGAAAGAAGGAAGACAACTTTGGATACAGCCATATCTTTGGGATTTACTAGTGCTCAATACTGTGCTGGAGATTGAGAAAAGTGAGCAACATATGCATTTTCAGAGACTAAACAAGGTGATTGAATTTTGAACTTAAGTTGGCCCTTTCTTTGTATATATACTGCCTGAGTTAGTCGAATGAGAAAAAAGTTCTAATGCAGGTACCACCAGTTAATCTGTAGGATGATTTTGAGCAAGTCAATTACTATTTTAATCTTCTCCTTATCTATAAATTGAGAATTCCACTGACCCCTGCCTATTTTGAAAGACTGTTGAAGATTGAGACAGTATTACTTCCATGGAAATATAGGGATTAAGATTTGAGGACTTAATTTTTATGTAGTTTAGAATAGTTCTCAAAGACCAGGCTCCCTGTGCTACCTATTTAAGAAGTGTGACCTTCTGTGTTAGTTTCTCTTTTATTCAAATAAGCAGTGTGATAGACCAGGTGATCAATAGGCAGTCTTGACTCTAAAGGATGAAAATTTGGGAGCCAGAGACATGCATGGAATTTGAACAGTAAAAATATATTAGCAGTATCAAAGGAGCTATGAAATGCCATATACCAGTATGACAATGACATAACTTACAATTCAGTAAATGCATGTGATCCATAGGAACATAAATCAGAATGGTTGGTTTTATGGAGGGAACAGGATTAACTGGAAAAGGGGATGAAGGAACTTTTTAGTTCTAGGGTGATGGAAATGATCTGTATCTTGAGTAGTGTGTTGGTTATACAGATGTAAACATTTGTCAAAACTCATTGAGCGCAATACTTAAAATTTGTGTATTTTTGTATATAATTATGCTGTAACAATAATAAAAACAGAAAAATGTTTAAATGGAAAAAATACAAGATATGATAGCAATAATCAAGTGGATACAGATTAAAATCAGATGTTGTACCTATAATCATAGTTGCTGCTGCTGCTGCTAAGTCACTTCAGTCGTGTGCAACTCTGTGCAACTGCATAGGTGGCAGCCCACCAGGCTCCCCCGTCCCTGGGATTCTCCAGGCAAGAACACTGGACTGAGTTGACCTGGCATGCTACAGTCCATGGGGTCACAAAGAGTTGGACATGACTCAGCAACTGAAGGACTGACTGATTATTTCCACAAGCTGTTACTAGGATTCTCATTTTATGAAAAGAAACATTAAAGCATTGTTACTCCATCCTAAATTCCTTGAAGATCAGTCTGCTATCGTGCCTCAGTTTGTACCCTGCTCCATCTGAGCCCTTGTGCATATGAGTTTCCAGGAATTGAAAAGCCTTTCCCTTCATTCTGGCCATCTACAGCTCATCCTTTCCTCAAACCAAGCTCAAGAATCCACCAAATAGGGGCATTCCTTCCCAACAGGTGGCCCAAGTATTGGAGTTTCAGCTTCAACATCAGTCCTTCCAATGACTATTTAGGACTGATTTCCTTTAGGATGGACTGATTGGGTCACCTTGTAGTCCAAGGGACTCTCAACAGTCTTCTCCAACACCACAGTTCAAAAGCATCAATTCTTTGGCACTCAGCTTTCTTTATAGCCCAACTCTCACATCCATACATGACTACTGGAAAAACCATAGCTTTGACTAGATGGAACTTTGTTGGCAAAGTAATGTCTCTGCTTTTTTAATACCCTGTCTAGGTTGGTCATAGCTTTTCTTCTAAGGAGTAAGCGTCTTTTAATTTCATGACTGCAATCACCATGTGCAGTGATTTTGGTGACCCAAAATAAAGTCTCTCACTGTTTCCATTGTTTTCCCCATCTACTTTTCATAAGTGATGGGACCAGATGCCATGGTCTTAGTTTTCTTAATGTTGAGTTTTAGGCCAGCTTTTAAATTCTCCTCTTTCACTTTCATCAAGAGCCTTTTTAGTTTTTCCTTGCCTTCTGCCATAAGTGTGGCGTCATCTGCATATCTGAGGTTACTGATATTACTCTCTTTATTCCAGCTTGTGCTACATCTAGCCCAGCATTTTACATGATTGTACTCTGCATATAAGTTAAATAAGCAGGGTGACAATACACAGTCTTGATGTACTCCTTTCTTGATTTGGAACCAATCTGTTGTTCCATGACCAGTTCAAATTGTTGCTTCTTGACCTGCATACAGATTTCTCAGGAGGCAGGTAACGTGGTCTGGTATTCCCATCTCTTTCAGAATTTTCCAGTTTGTTGTGATCCACGTAGTCAAAGTCTTTGGCATAGTCAATAAAGCAGCAGTAGATGTGAAAACAATAATTATTCATTTAATGATATTTTGGATTATTACTACATAAAATATTATATATATTTCTTTCAATTTTTTTGAGATCTTGAGTATTCTTGTTAGTAAAGCCTGAGCTCGAACATCCACATATTTTTGCATTTATATATCTAAGATTGCTGTTATCCCAGGAAATTAGTATTCACATGGTTATTCTCCCTTTGCATTAGAACTCGTGTGTGACCTAAATCAAATCCCTTATAACTATACAGTGGAAGTGAGAAATAATTTTAAGGGACTAGATCTGATAGACAGAGTGCCTGATGAACTATGGCTGGAGGTACGTGACATTGTACAGGAGACAGGAATTAAGACCATCCCTAAGAAAAAGAAATGCAAAAAAAAGCAAAATGGCTGTCTGAGGAGGCCTTACAAATAGCTGTGGAGAGAAGGGAAGTGAAAAGCAACAGAGAAAAGGAAAGATATACCCATTTGAATAGAGTTCCAAAGAATAGCAAGGAGAGTTTAAAAAGTCACCTCAGCGATCAATGCAAAGAAGTAGAGGAAAACAATAGAATGGGAAAGACTAGAGATTGCTTCAAGAAAATTAGAGATACCAACTGAACATTTCATGCAAAGATGGGCTCAATAAAGGACAGAAATGGTAGGGACCTAAAAGAAGAAGAAGATGCTAAGAAGAGGTGGCAAGAATACACAGAAGAACTGTACAAAAATGATCTTCATGATGCAAATAATCATGATGGTGTGATCACTCACCTAGAGCCAGACATTCTGGAATGTGAAGTCAAGTGGGCCTTAGGAAGCATCACTGCGAACAAAGCTAGTGGAGGTGATGGAATTCTGGTTGAGCTGTTTCAAATCCTAAAAGGTGATGCTGTGAAAGTGCTGCATTCAATATGTCAGCAAATTTGGAAAACTCAGCAGTGACCACAGGACTGGAAAAGGTCAGTTTTCATCATTCCAATCCCAAAGAAAGGCAATGCCAAAGAATGCTCAAACTACTGCACAATTGCACTCATCTTCCATGCTAGTAAAGTAATGCTTAAAATTCTCCAAACCAGGTTTCAGTAATATGTGAGCCGTGAACTTCCAGATGTTCAAGCTGGTTTTAGAAAAGGCAGAGGAACCAAATTTGGCGAGATCAAATTGCCAACATCCACTGGATGATGTAAAAAGGAAGAGAGTTCCAGAAAAACATCTATTTCTGCTTTACTGACTATGCCAAAGCCTTTGACTGTATGGATCACAACAAACTGTGGAAAATTCTGAAAGAGATGGGAACACCAGACCACCTGACCTGTCTCTTGAGAAACCTATATGGGTCACAGTAAACTGGAAAATTCTGAAAGAGATGGGAATACCAGACCACCTGACCTGCCTCTTGAGAAACCTATATGCAGATTAGGAAGCAGCAGTTAGAACTGGACATGAAACAACAGACTGGTGCCAAATAGGAAAAGAAGTGCGTCAAGGCTGTATATTGTCACCTTGCCCATTTAACTTATATGCAGAGTATATCATGAGAAACGCTGAGCTGGAGGAAGCACAAATTGGAATCAGGATTGCTGGGAAAAATATCAATAACCTCAGATATGCAGATGACACCACCCTTATGGCAGAAAGTGAAGAAGAACTAAAGAGCCTCTTGATGAAAGTGAAAGAGGAGAGTGAAAAAGTTGACTTAAAGCTCAACATTCAGAAAATGAAGATCATGGCATCTGGTCCCATCACTTCATGGCACATAGATGGAGAAATAGTGAATCAATGGGAAACTTTAATTTTTGGTTCCAAAATCACTGCAAATGGTGGCTGCAGCCATGAAATTAAAAGACTCTTACTCCTTGGAAGGAAAGTTATGACCAACCTCGACAGCATATTCAAAAGCAGAGACATTACTTTGCCAACAAAGGTCCGTCTAGTCAAAGCTATGGTTTTTCCAGTGGTCCTGTATGGATGTGAGAGTTTGACTATAAAGAAAGCTGAGCTCCGAAGAATTGATGCTTTTGAACTGTGGTGTTGGAGAAGGCTCTTGAGAGTCCCTTGGACTGCAAGGAAATCTAACCAGTCCATCCAAAAGGAGATAGTCCTGGGTATTCATTGGAAGGACTGATGTTGAAGCTGAAAGTCCAATATTTTGGACACCTGATGCAAAGAGCTGGTTATTTGAAAAGACCCTGATGCTGAGAGGGATTGAGGGCACGAGAAGAAGGGGACGACAGAGGATGAGATGGTTGGATGGCATCACTGACTCGATGGACATGGGTTTGGGTAGACTCCGGGAATTGGCGATAGACAGGGAGGCCTGGCATACTGCGGTTCATGGGGTCATAAAAAGTTGGACACGACTAAGCAACCGAACTGAACTGAACTGAATGTGTGCTTCAGTGAATTTTGTTTTATTTCATTACATTTTGTTTTGTTTTGTTTCCTAAGAATGCGTTATGAGGACTTCAACTCGTTTTTGCAGAGCTTAGAATGTTTAAGATGTGTTAAAGGCATTCCTTTAATTGTTATCTCACCTTAGCCCATTAAAATTGCCCATTAATTATAGGAATGTTTTCAACCATCCCTGGCATATGCCTCTAAGAAAATTTCACTTTCAGTCAGTTTGACGATTGAATCCATGAACTGTTGTTCAAAAAGTCCTTGATACTAGTTATTGTATTATATTTGTCAAAGAACAGGAAAGATATCAAGATGACAGCCGTGTGCATAATTGTAATATAAAACTTGGAAAAAGAACAATGTGGTTTGTGTTTGTAAGCTGTATGTATATAGAATACAAATACAAATTTTTAAAAACTGAAACGCATTTTTAAGAAAGTATCAATGGCATGTATTTGAAGTAATTTGGAAACATTTTGCCAAATTAGTAAATTTGTGGTGGAATTAGATGGGGTAAAAGTTAATAATTTTAGAAAACTTTTTTAAAATTGCAAGCTAAAAAAACGAAGATCATGGCATCTGGCCCCATCACTTCATGGGAAATAGATGGGGAAACAGTAGAAACAGTGTCAGACTTTGTTTTTTTGGGCTCCAAAATCACTGCAGATGGTGACTGCAGCCATGAAATTAAAAGGCGCTTACTCCTTGGAAGAAAAGTTATGACCAACCTAGATAGTATATTCAAAAGCAGAGACATTACTTTGCCGACTAAGGTCCGTCTAGTCAAGGCTATGGTTTTCCTGTGGTCATGTATGGATGTGAGAGTTGGACTGTGAAGAAGGCTGAGCACCGAAGAATTGATGCTTTTGAACTGTGGTGTTGGAGAAGACTCTTGAGAGTCCCTTGGACTGCAAGGAGATCCAACCAGTCCATTCTGAAGGAGATCAACCCTGGGATTTCTTTGGAAGGAATGATGCTAAAACTGAAGCTCCAGTACTTTGGGCACCTTATGCGAAGAGTTGACTCATTGGAAAAGACCCTGATGCTGGGAGGGATTGGGGGCAGGAGGAGAAAGGGACGACCGAGGATGAGATGGCTGGATGGCATCACAGACTCAATGGACGTGAGTCTGAGTGAACTCCGGGAGTTGGTGGTGGACAGGGAGGCCTGGCGTGCTGCGATTCATGGGGTCGCAAAGAGTCGGACACGACTGCGCGACTGAACTGGACTGAAAGTATTTCAATTGATTAAAAGCAAAATGAGTCCACTTTTATCTCAACAATTATTGCTTTCTCTTGGGTGGGAAGGAAAAGGTAATCAGCACCACACAAATCAGCAGCAGTGATGGGAAGCTCCAATGTATATACACCAAATTTGAGGGTTATTGTCCCTCAAAGAAGGTAGGCATTAAAGATGGCATGATCACTTATATTTGTCTGGTTAGTTTGGTGTTTATCAGAATTCTAACCTAGGTCTGGTTAGAGTTATAAATTGCATTCACCTGAATTTGTCCTTGTCCAGTTTTCACACTATGTAAATATAGGCAGAAATAAAAAGAAATTTTTCCTAAGAAATAGCTTTGAAAACTAAGGAAGTCTGTTGGAAACATAAAGTGCTTTTGGCACCTTATATGTCATGTATGAAAAGTTAATGGAATTAGTTTTCATGACTGGCTTATGGAATTGGTCTCATTATTATATTGTCACACCTTGTATATGGGTAAATGGGTAGATCATATACTCATTTGTGTGAAAAATTACGACCACTTTGTGGAAGAACTGGCAGTATTATCAAGAATTTATGAATTGGAGTATGATTTGGTAAAACTGGACTTTGTCTTCAGCCAAATGCCTTAATAACCAAACCTTTCAGTCTCTAACTGTTCACCAGAATTATTTGATTTTGGTTTGATAAAAAGATGGAGATGGGAAATGAGAGTTGCTTGCCATTTTATCTGCTGGTTCATAAAAAGAAAAGTGGAAAATTTCATCTCTGCATATTTTGAGTCTCAGCTAGTGGAGGACTAGTTTTGTCACTGATTGCTCTTAAATCCAGACATCCTGTCTTCTATGCCCCTCACTTCCATTCTGGGATCCCATGGATTATCCTGGAGAAGGAAACGGCAACCAATTCCAGTATTATTGCCTGGAAAATTCCATGAGGAGAGGAGCCTGGCCGGCTTCAGTGCATGGGTTGCAGAGAGTTGGACACGACTGAGTATGTGTGCATACATACATATTATCTTTACCTTTGGATTCCATGCTTTACATAATGTCTCTTAAGAATATTAAGTCATTTTTATATATTTTTATTAATACTACATAGAATGACATATAAACATTTTTTGATCAGTATGAAATAATCTTTATTGCTACAAAGAGACAATATTTTACTCAACTTTGGAAGCCCATGTTATACATAAGTGTGCATGTTACATCATTTAAAAAATGTTGAAAATAGCTATTGATTCTTCATTTTTACCCTTAAGGAGTTCACTTTGGAGGCATTTTCTTATAGTCCTTTTAGCAAGCACTGACCTCTTAATTAAGCCAAAATGGGGTACAGAAAACATCAGACTTCTTTTATAGGAACATGCACTTTAACTTTTTTAAAAGTGATTTCACTAGAGGCTAGGTTAGGGCAACAAAGTAAATGCCTGAGAAAAGAAGTCATCAGCAGAGGTTTATGAGTTACCAAAACAAAGAGTTCAAACTCTGCTCACCAAAAGTAGAAGCAGTTAAAAAATTAGAGAAGGTGTTTAAATTGATGAGCTGTTTGAGTTGGTCTTCTGACCTCTGAAGTGACCTTTTGCATTACCTCCTCAGGTTTGAAAGATAATTACTCTTCTCTTCTTTCCCCCTAAGGCAACCCTGGCCAGAATTTCAGCTGGTCCTTTTGAAGGGTAATATCATGGTGCAATGCATTGGATCGGGATGTAACCTTGCGTATCTGCATTTCACTGGGACCACTGAAATAGAGATGGCCACTGCTGTTGCTCCCTTTGGATGGGGGCTTGGGGAGGTGCCTCCCCAAATCCAAACCAGTCTGCCCTTCTATAGCTTCTGATAGCAGGAGGATCATTCTTTTCTGCCCCCAATGTTTTTTTCCTTGTCAGTTTTAGACAACAATGACTCTATTATTCAAGGGGATAAAAATGAAATAAATTGTTTGAAAGTGGTTTGATTAATATGTGATAGTTATTTTATATGATGAAGATTTTTAAAAGTTTATCCAAATTTTCAACATGTTTAGCTGCTGTCTTATCTTCATAGCACTTCTGGAGTTGCAGTAATAAACAGCTTAATCAGGTCTCATAAATTTGTTGTATACTGCTAAGGACTTTAACTGAAAATATAATAAATCCTTTAAGTAAGGACTAGTCATTATAGAAAGCTGATTTGTGACAGCTAAGTGTTCGCATTATACTAACGTGAAATATAAACACTCCTTTGTAACTTGCATGTCATTATAACACACAGATGTCTTGGCTCCAAGAACACGTGTATTAAATGAGTGCTGGCTTGGATTTATGCCAGGGTCGCGGCTTAGTGATCTTAAGTAAGAGCCCAGAACATCCCATGATGGGAGGTCAAGCTAACTGCCTTTTTGTTAAAAGAATTCTACTCTGTGCGTGGAGTCTGTAACTTGTGGAGAGTAGATGCCCAGATCATTCTATTCTCCTACAACATTCAACTAAAGACTACAACATATTTTAAAATCTCCTAACAACTAAAGTGAAAGCCTTTTCAGTACCTGAAGACTTTAAGATATAAGTTGAAAATCTTGCAGAAGACTCTTGCTTTAGGGCAGTTAGTGGCTGGCTTAGTTGCTTTAAGAACTGCTGCATTTCCCACAGTTTTTATTATGTGGGGAAGCTGAGAGTGTAGAGTGCATCTTTTCCTGTGTTTAAATAAATTGTGTATGTATTGGGGGTAAGTGAGTGGAAAGAGGGAAGGGAAGAAGAGGAGCAACGCTGTATGCTAGGGCAGGTCCACTAGGTCATTTTGAAGTTTGGTGAATCTGGTCTATACTGGAAATGAATCATGTAAGGATCTACATTCTGTAGGAGGAAGCATGAGCCTGGGTTTTAAGGCTGTAAAGCTACCAGTAGAGATTGAATATGCGGATATTATTATTAACACTATTATTATTTTAGATAGTATTCTGATTGTAGAACTTGTATAATTGTTGAGTGGTCTGCCCATAATTGTCCACTTCCTCCTACCCACCCCCCAATTCCCCACCCACCGTCAGTTCAGTTTAGTCACTCAGTCGTGTATGACTCTTTGTGACCCGATGGGCTGCAGCATGCCAGACCTGCCTGTCCATCACCAACTCGCAAGTTTACTCAAACTCATGTCCATTGAGTTGGTGATGCCATTCAAGCATCTCATCCTCTCTCGTCCCCTTAGCTCCCACCTTCATTCTTTGCCAGCATTAGGGTCTTTTCAAATGAGTCAGCTCTTCGCATTCAGTTCAGTTCAGTTCAGTCGCTCAGTCATGTCTGACTCTTTGCAACCCCATGAATCGAAGCACGCCAGGCCTCCCTGTCCATCACTATTTCCCGGAGTTCACTCAGACTCATGTCCATCGAGTCAGTGATGCCATCCAGCCATCTCATCCTCAGTCGTCCCCTTCTCCTCCTGCCTCTAATCCCTCCCAGCATCAAAGTCTTTTCCAATGAGTCAACTCTTCGCATGAGGTGGCCAAAGTACTGGAATTTCAGCTTTAGCATCATTCCTTCCAAAGAAATCCCAGAGCTGATCTCCTTTAAAATGGACTGGTTGGATCTCCTTGCAGTCCAAGGGACTCGCAAGAGTCTTCTCCAACACCACACTTCAAAAGCATCAATTCTTCGGTGCTCAGCCTTCTTCACAGTCCAACCTCACATCCATACATGACCACAGGAAAAACCATAGCCTTAACTAGATGGACCTTAGTCGGCAAAGTAATGTCTCTGCTTTTGAATATGCTATCTAGGTTGGTCATAACTTTCCTTCCAAGGAGTAAGTGTCTTTTAATTTCATGGCTGCAGTCACCATCTGCAGTGATTTTGGAGCCCAAAATCTCTTCTCATTAGGTGGCCAAATTATTGGAGTTTCAGCTTCAACATCAGTCCTTCCAAAGATTATTCAGGACTCATCTCCTTTAGGATGGACTGGTTAGATCTCCTTGCAGTCCAAGGGACTCTCAAGAGTCTTCTCCAACACCATAGTTCAAAACCATCAATTCTTTTATGCTCAGCTTTCCTTAAATACCAACTCTCACATCCATGCATGACTACTGGAAAAAGCATAGCCTTGACAAGATGGACCTTAGTTGGCAAAGTAATGTCTCTGCTTTAAAATATGCTGTCTAGCTTGGTCATAACTTTTCTTCCAAGGAGTAAGCATCTTTTAATTTCATGGCTGCAGCCACCATCTACAGTGATTTTGATGCCAAATAAATAAATAAATAAAGTCAGCCACTTTTTCCACTGTTTCCCCATCTATTTGCCATGAAGTGACGGGACTAGATGCCATGATCTTCGTTTTCTGAATGTTGAGCTTTAAGCCAACTTTTTCACTCTCCTCTTTCACTTTCATCAAGAGGCTCTTTAGTTTTTCTCCACTTTCTGCCATAAGTGTGGTGTCATCTGCATATCTAAGGTTATTGGTATTTCTCCCACCAATCTTGATTCCAGCTTGTGCTTCAACCAGCCCGGTGTTTCTCATGATGTATTCTGCATATAAGTTAAATAAGCACGGTAACAATAAACAGCCTTGACATATGCCTTTTCCTATTTGGAACGAGTCCAGTTGTTCCATGTCCAGTTCTAACTCTTGCCTCCTGACCTGCATACAGATTTCTCAAGAGGCAGATCAGGTGGTCTGGTATACTCGTCGTTTTCAGAATTTTCCACAGTTGTGGTGATCAACACAGTCAAAGGCTTTGGCAGTCAATAAAGCAGAAATAGATGTTTTTCTGGTACTCTTTTGAGTGGTCTGCCCATAATCCTCCACTTCGGCCCACCCACCTTCCCCTGCCCACCACAGTCTTGGTATTTTCAGTAAGCAGTTTTGTGGGTTGGGAAGTTTTGCAGAAACACAACTATTGCATTTGCATCAGTAATGCTTATGGACCAATGTAAGTGTTTAATTAGTAAACTACTTACATGCTGATTTATAGTTAAATTTTGTAATACGGCCTCTGTGACCAGGTTGAGGAGGCCTTACAAATAGCTGTGAAAAGAAGCAAAGCAAAAAACAAAGAAGAGGAAAGATATACTCATTGGAATGCAGAGTTCCAAAGAATAGCAAGGAGAGATAAGAAAGCCTTACTCAGTGATCAATGCAAACAAATAGAGGAAAACAATAGAATGGGAAAGACTAGAGATACCAACGGAACATTTCATGCAAAGATGGGCTCAATAAAGGACAGAAATGGTAGGGACCTAACAGAAGAGAAGATAGTAAGAAGAGGTGGCAAGAATACACAGAAGAGCTATGCAAAAGTGATCTTCATGACCTAAAGAATCACGATAGTGTGATCACTCACCTAGAGCCAGACATCCGGGAATGAGAAGTCAAGTGGGCTTTAGGAAGCATCACTACAAACAAAGCTAGTGGAGGTGACGGAATTCCACTTGAGCTATTTCAAATCCCAAGAGATGATGCTGTGAAAGTGCTGTACTTAATATGCCAGCAAATTTGGAAAACTCAGCAGTGGCCACAGGACTGAAAATGGTCCATTTTCATTCCAATCTCAAGGAAAGGCAATACCAAAGAATGCTCAAACTACCGCACAATTGCAGTCATCTCACATGCTAGTAATGTAATGCTTAAAATTCTCCAAGCCAGGCTTCAGCAATACGTGAACCGTGAACTTCCAGATGTTCAAGCTGGATTTAGAAAAGGCAGAGGACAAGAGATCAAATTGCCAACATCTGTGGATCATGGAAAAAGCAAGAGAGTTCCAGAAAAACATCTATTTCTACTTTATTGACTATGCCAAAGCCTTTGACTTTGGGGATCACAATAAACTGTGGAAAATTCTGAAAGAGATGGGAATCCCAGACCACCTGACGCGCCTTCTGAGAAACCTATATGCAGGTCAGGAAGCAACAGTTAGAGCTGGACATGGAACAACAGACTGGTTCCTAATTGGGAAAGGAGTATGTCAAGGCTGTGTATTGTCACCCTGCTTATTTAATTCATGTGCAGAGTACATCATGAGAAACGCTGGGCTGGAAGAAGCACAAACTTGAATCAATGTTTGCAGAAGAAATATCAATAACCTCAGATATGCAGATGACACCACCCTTATGGCAGAAAGCGAAGAACTAAAGAGCCTCTTGACGAAAGTGAAAGAGGAGAGTGAGAAAGCTGGCTTAAAGCTCAACATTCAGAAAACTAAGGTCATGGCATCTGGTCTCGTCACTTCATGGCAAGTAGATGGGGAAACAGTGGAAATAGTGGCACATTTTATTTTGGGGGGCTCCAAAATCACTGCAGACGGTGACTACAGCCATGAAATTAAAGATGGTTGCTCCTTGGCAGAAAAGTTATGACCAAGCTAGAAAGCATATTAAAAAGCAGCAACATTACTTTGCCGACAAAGGTCTGTCTAGTCAAGGCTATGGTTTTTCCAGTGGTCCTGTATGGATGTGAGAGTTGGACTACAAAGAAAGCTGAGCTCTGAAGAATTGATGCTTTTGAACTGTGGTGTTGGAGAAGACTCTTGAGAGTCCTTTGGACTACAAAGAGATCCAGTCAGTCCATCTTAAAGGAAATCAATCCTGAATAATCTTTGGAAGGACTGATGTTGAAGCTGAAGCTCTAATACTTTGGCCACCTGAGACGAAGAGCTGACTCATTGGAAAAGACCCTAATGCTGGGAAAGATTGAAGACAAGAGGAGAAGGGGATTACAGAGGATGAGATGGTTGGATGGCATCACTGACTCAATGTGCGGAGTTTGAATAAACCTGGGAGTTGGTGATGGACAAGGAGGTCTGGCATGCTGCATGCATGGGGTCACAAAGAGTCAGACATGACTGAGCGACTGAACTGAACTAAACTGACCAGGTTGAGAAGCTGAGGCATCAAAAACTTAAGTTGTTATCATATAATGGAATGCTCCCCGTTTACTAAATTGCTCATCATTTAGTGAATCTATTTTTACCCATATAAGGGGTGTTATTTTGAAGTGGATAATGTTTAATTGTATCATTATTCTTTCAAACAATCCCTAGGACCTACCACCTCAAAATTAAATGCGAGAGTGGGTCTTTTAGGATACAGTTTGTCATTATTGTTGTTTAGTTGCTAAGTCATGTCTGACTACTTTGCAACCCCATGAACTGTAGCCTGCCAGGCTCCTCGGTGCATGGGGTTTTCCAGGCAGGAAAACAGAAGTGCATGCCATTTCCTTTTCCAAGGAATCTTCTTGACCCAGGAATCAAACTTGCACCTCCTGCATTGATTGGCAGGCGGATTCTTTACCACTGAGCCACCTGGAAAGTCCCTGGCATATAGTTGCTTGACAGCAGCAACAACAATAACAGCAATTCATCATATGATAGAGACGAGTCACAGTACTTTATAAGTGAATACTGGAGGCCCTGAAAATTCAATCCTTGTGAACAAGAAAAAAATTTATGTGAACCAAAAGTTCCTGTCTTCCTATGTCTGCCATTAGGGTACAATTCTGAATCCACAGTATTGCCAGTTGGTTAATATCTTGATATTGAATATTATATTAATGTTTAAGTTCCACCTGTTGTGAAGAACTGACTCATTAGAAAAGACCATGATGCTGGGGAAGATTGAAGGCAGTAGGAGAAGGGCATGACAGAGGATGAAGTGGTTGGATGGCCTCACTGACTCAGTGGACATGAGTTTGAACAAGCTCCAGGATTTGGTGATGGACAGGGAAGCCTGGCATGCTGTAGTCCATGGGGTCACAAGTAGTCAGACATGAATGAATGACTGACTAAACTATTAAGATTTCATTAACTTGTTTTAATAATCAATAATGAAATCAAGTATTTAAGCTACCTTCTTGAAAGGGCCCAAAATTCTCTTACAGTGTTAGATGTCATAACTATTATTCTATCAAATCGCATGCTTGTGCTCAGTTGCTTCAGTTGTGTCCAACTCTTTGCAACTCTATGGACTGTAGCCCACCAGACTCCTCTGTCCATGGAATGTTCCCAGCAAGAATACTGGAGTAGGTTGCCATGCCCTCCTCCAGGAGATCTTCACAACCGAAGGGCCAAACTTGTTTCTCCTACATCTCCTGCATTCCAGGTGGGTTGTTTACTGCTGGGGGAAGATATCAGATCTAAAACCAGGCAAATGTCATATATCAAGTACCTGTTCAGTAGCACAATCCTCTTTGATAAACACCCTATCTAAAGGAATATTGAGGTCTTCATTTAAGCTTTATTTGATGTAGAAATGAGGTGTCTGGCCAAGAAAAGGCAGAAAATATTTAAATGAGAAAGTGGCTTAATCCCTGCCTTCTTGTTTCTTGTATTTCTCTTATCCCATCAAAGAGATGATCCCACATTTTCCAGGATCAGCCATTTCCTCTCTGCTATTGGAGTGAGTGATGAGGGATACCAGTGAGATGACTTGGACTGCTTGCCTTTCCATTCCCTTGGTGTGAAGCCCACCAGATCCCCAGATAGGATCTGGTGCTGAGCACAGCAGAAGTCTTCCAGCTGGCATCCCGACGAGGCCCAAACATGTGGAGAACAGATTTAGTCTGAGTAGACTTTGAGACTCATTTCACCCTACATTAGGCCAAAGGTGGCAAACCCTGCTCTCAGGGGAAGATTGCTTACTAGTTTAGGGGGAAAAAAGAAAGAAAGCCAAGCATAAGCAGTGAAGAATCCAATGAATTTATAAGATAAGTAAAGAAGCATGGCAGATTATCAAAGGCCAGGATCAAACCTTAGAAGCATCCATCTCCAAACCATGCAAGTACTTTTAGGATTGTGTTTCTTACACTTGTCATGGAGAAAGAAAAAGCAAAACAAAGATTGCTAAAGATGTGCAAGAAGAGACAAACCAGGACATTCCACTTTATTCCTAGTTGGCACTTTTCTCCCTTCACTTCTAGGCCAGATGGTCACAGACTGATATGATGAGAGAGGCCCAAGATCCACAATTAGTTACTGAAGCTGCAGGGAAGCAGTCATAGTGGACCTTCACAAAGGGAAAATAGTCAAGTCAGGCATGGTATTTCAACCTCATTACAATTAGCATATTCAATGCTCAGTAAATAATAATTACAAATAGAATAAATTTCTAGTAGTCATGCCTTGATTGTCTTTGAGTATTATCCTGCCATTTTCTAAAATTTGCCTCTAGAAAATTTAGATCTGATTTGAATGCTCATTAGAAGATTAGTCGTCTAATTGTTTCCCAAAAGACTTCCCTATAAGTATTTTCCTGAACTTTCTACCAGATATATTTAGGGTTTGGGGCCTTCTTGGTGGCTCTGTAGTAGAGAAACTGCCTGCCAATGCAGGAGACACAGGTACGATACCTGGGCTGTAAAGATCCCCTGGAGAAGGAAATGGCAACTCAATCTTGTATTCTTGCCTGGGAAATCCCATAGACAGAGGATCCTGGCGGGCTATAATCCAGGGGCAGGGAGGAGAGTCACAAAAGAGTTGGACATGACCTAGCAACTAAACAACAACAAATATTTAGTGCTGCTTTACATAATTGTACCATTGATCTGACAGTATTTTTGTTGATGCTGGTGGAATATTTAGCAGCCAGTCTGAGATGGTCACTGTGAGTCATGTGTCTATTAGAGAATTTCTATGAGTTTTAAACCACTGCTGACTTTGGATAACTTTTATCCTCAGTTAAGTTTCTGAATTGTGTCTGACTCTTTGCAACCCCACGGACTGCAGCACACCAGGCTTCCCAGTCCATCACCAACTCTCGGAGCTTCCTCAAACTCATGTCCATTGAGTCAGTGATGCCATCCAACCATCTCGTCCCTTCTTGTCTCTTTTTCTCCTGCCTTCAATCTTGCCCAGCGTCAGGGTCTTTTTTAATGAGTCAGTTCTTTGCATCAGGTGGCCAGAGTATTGGAGTTTTAGCTTCAGCATCAGTCCTTCCAATGAATATTCAGGACTGATTTCCTTTAGGATGGACTGGTTGGATCTCCTTGCAGTCCAAGGGACTCAAGAGTCTTCTCCACACCACAATTCACAAGCATGAATTCTTTGGCATTCAGCTTTCTTTGTAGTCCAACCCTCACATCTATACATGACTATTGGTAAAACCATAGCTTTGACTAGATGGACTTTTGTTGGCAAAGTAATGTCTCTGCTTGTTAATATGCTGTCTAGGTTGGTCATAGCTTTTCTTCCAAGGAGCAAGTGTCTTTTAATTTCATGGCTGCAGTCAGTATCTGCAGTGATTTTGGAGCCCAGGAAAAAAAAGTCTCTTACTGTTTCCATAGTTTCCCCATCTATTTTCCATGAAGTGATGGGACCAAATGCCATGATCTTCATTTTTTGAATGTTGAGTTTTAAGCAAGCTTTTTCATCTCCTCTTTCACTTTAATCAAAAGGCTCTTTAGTTCCTCTTTGCTTTTGGCCATAAGGATGGTGTCATCTGCATATCTGAGGTTATTGATATTTCTCTAGATATGGTAACTTTTGCCCTAGATACGGTAGATACATTATTTTTGGAAATTTCAAAAAAATTAGAAAATCATAGCTGATTTTAATGAAGAAGGAAAGATGGGTATATGTTATTCAGGGACCCTAGGTTGTCTGCATGGTGTCTAGCACCCTTTTCTTACCAGTGGAACTTGTAAGTTCTTTATGTGAGGGTTGAGGAAAGAAGTGGGTGGGCAAAGTTTTATTGGTACCTAGTTAAAAAACTCTCCAGTTTCTAGACTCTCTTTCAGTTCAGAGTGACATGTTCCACAGATCTGACCAGTGCGATGGAAGTGGAAGGCCTCCTGCTTTCTTTGATGTTCCATCATGCCGATTCCTGGCTGCCAGATTTCTGCCCTGTTGGCCATATAGCTGCAACATTGCCTGCCACATGGGAAAGCAAGGCCTTGCTCTGATCGGTGTGTGCCAGTGCCAGACTGTTTCTTTGGCCCCCGAATGTCCTGACTTCAGCTCTGCTCGGACCTGCAGATACTTTCCCAGCTCAGGCCTCTCTCTCTTCTTTGTTTCCTAGATTTCCTGGTTCTGATACATGTTTTCTTGGACAGGGGTTGACTTTTCATGGTGAGATGCAGTCTGTCTGCCTTCTTTTTGTCTTGGCAGTTTTCCACTTTAAGGGCTCTGGTATACAGTCTCTGCTTTGCTATTATGAGGGCAACAAAGGGTCAGGGCTCAGAACCATGGCTCTAGAGTCAGACTGACCTGGTTTTGAATTTGGGGGGCTACTTAATCTCCTTGTTCCCTGATTTTTGAACTGAAAAATGAGAATGATAGCTTCTATCTCATGATATTGTTGTAAGGATTAAATGAGGTAAACTTGTAAGGTAATTGGCTGATCGTGATCCGTTGATCAGTCACTCAGTAGTGTCCGACTCTTTGCATCACCCATGGACTGTAGCCTGCCTGACACAGGGATCGAACCTGTGTCTCTTATGTCTCCTGCATTAGCAGACAGGCTCTTTACCACTAGTACCACCTGGCATATGGCAAGCACTCAGTATAGTTGAAATGATTTATATGATGGTGCTGATTGTTATGCTAAGCCAAAACAGATATTGCACGGAGTTATTTTCTTCCTTCTAAAATGTAGGACTCTAAGTTTGATCATGTAGTATCAGAACTGGTGCCAAATGAGCAAGTCAAAAAGCCCTGTGGAGCAGAACACATACTAGTCTCACTCAGTGCTGTCTCTCTAGTATCTGGTAGGATAGGGCCTGCTACAGAAGAAGAAAAGTAGTGTACGTTCAGTGAACGTTTAGTTTGTATCAGTCTATTCGGAGTGTTTTACATGTATTAACTCCTTTTCTTTCAAAGAATAATGGGTTAGGCTTTATTATTATCCCCATTTATAGATTAACTAAAATCCAGAGAATTAAGTGTCCAACTCAAGGTTAACACATTTCAACTGGCCAAGCACAATTCTAGTAGTCCAGTACCAGATTTCCACTGCTTTTCAATAATTATTCGTTGGGTACATGAGAGAAGGAAGGGAAGGAGAAAAGGAAGAAATCCTGTGTCTTAACTCCTTGTATTTGAAGTTGGCTGAGTATGCTGTACAACTGGGTCCTGTCACTACTTTAGCAAAGGGTATCAGTCCTGAATGGTTGACCTTGAGGAGAACCACAATATTGAGTTTCTGGAAGGTAGCAGTAAAGGAGGGGTACGTGAATCCCCACCCCACCGCCCCCCACAGCAAATAGATCACTAACAGAATAGTGCTGGTTATAGACAGTTTGCAGCTTATGGGCAGATTGGTTTTTCAGAATGTGTAATTTTACTTTTGAAACTCAGCACGCTTCATCAGTAAATAGCTAAGTTACACAGTAGAGTGGCCGTAACAGTTATAGGGTCTAGAACCTGGAGAGGCACTCGGGGCTGGGTGGAGAAAGGCCTCAATGACAGGAAGCCAACAGTGAGGAGTTAGAATGGCTGCAAGTTTTACTGTTTTTAAGAAGTTTACTATTTTTGAAAAATCCCTACGGTTTAATTAGTAAGATTTTTATATCACTGGAGGACATAGCATGTGTTTCTGTTAGAGTGCAAACATTTTTCAGGACATATTTCTCTCTATACAGTCTGAGATAAAATATATTTAAGATGAATTAAGCAAACCGATTCAACTGTATTTGTTATGCCTGTCTCCTTTTTATCGTAGGAATTAAGCAAAGAAATTATATTGTATTTGGCCAGCACCTCTTTCTTGTTGTTTAGTCACAGTCGTGCCTAACTCTTTGTGACCCCGTAGACTGTAGCCCACCAGGTTCCTCAAACCATGGGATTCTCTATGCAAGAATACCGGAGTGGGCTATTAGAATTCAGCTTATTTCCCAGTTTTCTCCTTCTACAATAACACTCTGTCTTTCTGAAATTTAGCTTCATTTTCCCTCACCAAGAGCATAGTCCTTTGAATAATCAAAATAATGTTCACAAAGTTCCTGTTCTTTACTTATAGCAAAACCCTGTTCATCCTCATTTCAAACTTTGGCCTTCATCAATGTCTAACCTTAGAAAATTTATCAAGCTCACTGGTGCCTCAGTGTTCTGATTTCTCTAGTAGAGGTAGTATCTTCCTTATAAGGTTGATTGTGTATTCAATAAGATAAAGGGCACAAACTCTGAATATAATTCATGGAACATACTAAGCACTCAGTAAATGATATTTATGCTAAATATTATTTAAAACAATATAGGTTTACTGTTTCATGTAAACAGAATAAATTATGCAGGTGAGAGGGTAATTGTAGGGAAATACTCCAGCAACTGTGGGAAGTTAACAACTGATTGTGTGGTTTGAAGGAAGAAGACAGACACTATAAAATTAGATATGAGAGAAACAATTGTGCAGTAGTTATAGTCATGTAGTATAGGATCAAAAGAGCTTTCCACCTCTCCATAATTTCTTCCAGCTGAATAAATGTACAGCTGAATATAGCAGTTGATATTCATAATAGGGACTTCTTTGAGTCATCAGGAAAAGATTAAATTATATGAAGTGCATTCCATTTAAGAAGGCAGTGGGGTTGGAACACAATTTAGAAAGCTTTTTCTTCAAAATAGTGCCCTTTTTTTTTTTTTTTAACTGATGGCTCTGCAGCCCTCAGTCTATGTAAAAATCCCTGGTGTTCCATATGAACATGGAAAGTACTGGAAATCCAGCTAGATCTCAGTAGTTCTGGAGTAAGAATGGAGGTGCCATTAGCAGGACATGCTTTTCAGATGATGCAGTATTCTGGAGGATTTATATCCTCTGACACCACTCACAGAACAGCTAAGCCAGAGGGAAGAAGGGGTGAAGTGACCCTTGCTGGGCTGACAGTGCCAGCCTGGATCTAAAAGCATGTTACTCTGGACTTAAGCGGGACTTCAGAGCCTTTTGGCTCTTCACTGACAGTCAGGGTTGCCCGTGACCCCTTCGTCTTGCTCTGCCTTGGAGGCAGTATATATAGTGGTTAAGAGCATGAGCTTTGAGATCTACCAGTTAGGGGTTTAGGGATGCTTTTGGCTGTGATTGAAACCCAACTCAGACTGGCTCAGCCAATAGGGCAATGCGTGGGTCCATATAACTGAAAGTCCAGAGGAAGCAGGGTTGTCTGTCCAGTGGCTTCCATCCTGTTGCTCAGTGTGACTCAGTGATTTTGCCTTCCTCTGTGTTTCAGTCTCATCTTCAGGCTGGTAATGGTGAGATGTCCACAGCAGTGCTGGGCACGTGACATCTGGAGGCTTGAGTTACTCAGGAAGCATCCAGCAGACTTTTCCTTGTGTCTCTTTGGCCCATATGGGAGCATCTACTCATTTTGGAGGCAATCTCTGATGCTGGAGGAATGTTAAATATTGAATGGCTTAGTCCAGGTGCCTGAATCAGTCATTGCCAAGAGGGATGGAATTATGATTGGTTTAGACAAATCATGATTTACTTCTAGAACTGGAGTTGGACCACCTAAATCACAATAGTTGCTACACTGCTGAGTAAGAGATATTGAGGATAACACAATATTCTTTCTAGATTCACACAGGACTTGTTCCCAAGTTTCAGCTCTATCATTTACTAGCTGTAGGCCCCAGGCTAACATTTGTAGGGCCTGAGGGAAGAATACAAATGAAGGCTCACATATCGTATGTCAAAACATTTTTACAAGTTATATATCAAACCAACTTCTTCTACCTTGACAAATTTCCTTTTATAGTGATCTGGGAAGTCGTGCTTGAATTTGAATTCTTGGATACTTGAGAGTTCTGCCCTAGAAGATGGTTACAAAAGGAGAGTAGGCCCTAGGCTTGCTGTGTCCATAGCCTCCCTGCTTCTCTCCTGCACTGGAGTGTTGACATGCCAGCCCATAGTCCATGCTGTTTCTTTCCCGTGCCGGGGGCCACCCCTTGTCTTTTTGGGCCTAGGTGTGTGGGTGTGACACCTGCTATATAGTCAGTCCTAGGGAAGGATTGGGAAAGAAGCCTTAGAGGTGAGCTTAGGGAAGTTTGCACAGAAAATTCTGAGCTAACCAGAAAATGTCCAGAAGATGAAACACATGACTCTTGGTTGATACATACCCTTGGCCTTGTACCTTTGGGGAGAAGTATAGAAAGGAAGGGCTTCCCAGGGGGCGCTAGTGGTAAAGAATGCACCTGCCAATGCAGGAGATGTAAGAGATGAGGGTTTGGTCCTTGGGTTAGGAAGATCCTCTGGAGGAGGGCATGGCAACCCACTCCAGGACTGTTGCCTAGAGAATCCCATGGATAGAGGAATGGGGAGGGCTACAGTTCATAGACTTGCAAAGAGTTGGACATGACTGAAGCAACTTAACATGCAGGCACACTCATAGAAAAGAAAGCCCCATTCTGACCTTTCAAAACTCAGGACCCAAGGTAAAGGCTCATCTTCCTGGTAAAAGGGCAATTCTGATGAGCTGTGAGACCACAGGCAAGTGACAGTTCATCTACTCAGGCATCACTTTGTCTTTAAAATTGGATAGTGGTGCCTTTGGATATAATGCTGTTGATGGGTATAATGGTAAGGTGCATAAAATACAGAGCAGCTCAGCCTCGACGATCAGGAAACTTCTGTTTCTGATGAAATAAGGTAGAGGTTCAAGACTGCTAACTGCCCTCCATAACTTTTTAGGTAAAATTTTCCCAGTAAAATCTACTGCTGACCAGATGATTTGTTCAAACCTCAAAGAAAGTCAATTTACTAAACCAAAAAGAAATTTTTGATAAATTAGCCCCCTTCTTTATTTCTACTTCAAAGTATTTCCTTCTTGTCCCACCTCTACCCACGGCAGTCTGATAAAGTTACTCTTGATTTTCCGAGACTTTATCTCAGCAGAATCATCCCTGTAATGATAATAGATTCCCATGAAGTTCAAATTAAAAAACCATAGAAAACTTTCAGTGGTGAAAAAACACATCCTTGTGGTGTAGTAACTGGATGTTGACATTTTCAAAAAAGGCAGTATCTGCATGGGGTCCAGCTAACATAAGGTGAGATTCACAGGGGACTGCAAGAAAAATCTTTTAAAATATATATATATAAATTTATTTATTTTAATTGGAGGTTAATTACTTCACAATATTGTATTGTTTTTGCCATACATCAATATGAATCTGCCACAGGTATACACGTGTTTCCCATCCTGAAGCCCCCTCCCACCTCCCTCCCCGTACCATCCCTCTGGGTCCTCCCAGTGCACCAGCCCAAGCATCCAGTATCACAGAGCCATTAGTGATAAGCAGTTGCTTAATTTGGTATATGCCCAGTAATGGGATTGCTAGGTTGTATGGCAGTTTCATTCCTAGTTTTTAAGGAATTTCCATACTGTTCCTGGGGCCTCAGATGGTGAAGAATCTGCCTGCAATGCAGGAGACCTGGGTTCGATCCTGGGTTTGGAAGATCCCCTGGAGAAGGAAATGGCTACCCACTCTAATACTCTTGCCTGGGAAATTCCCTGGACAGAGGAGCCTGACTCTTCAGTCCATGGGGTTGCAGAGTCAGACACAACTAAGTGACTATCACTTTCACTTTCATACTACTCTCCTTAGTGATTGTATCAAATTGCATTCCCACCAACAGTGTAACAGGGTATCCTTTTCTCCACACCCTCTCCAGCATTTATTGTTGGCTTTTTGATGATGGCCATTCCGACTGGTATGAGATAATACCTCACTGTAGTTTTGATTTGCATTTCTCTAATAGTGAGTAATGTTGAGTATCTTTTCATGTGTTTATTAGCCATCTGTATATCTTCTTTGGAGAAATGTCTGTTTAGGTCTTCTGCCCACTTTTTGATTGGGTTTGTTTTTATGATATTGAGCTGTACAAACAAGTCACACTGTTAATTAGCAGTGAGACATAAGTAGGACTGAGACTTGGTTTCCATGGTGCATGGTGGGAGAATGTGTGTGTGTTAGCTCCTAAGAGAGAGCCCTGTGTCCACTCCAGAACTATTTTAAAGCTAGTCTTTTGGGAGAGAGATTAGGATTTATCCTTTGTCCTCTTTTCTGGCTTCTGTGGGCCTCTTCAGAAGTTGTTTACACAGAGGGTCATCTTTCTGGAAAACCCATGGGACCCACTGATTAATGAGTCACAAAAGCAATTAGCTTTGTAATTCTGAGAGTCATTGGCAAGAGGTCACATAGTTTCCTAAGGTACAAGAAGAAAGTCAGAAATGAAATAAATTAGCCTATGCTTGCTCAGAGGAGTTTTTATCTCCATAAAACTAGTCTTATTGGTGCACTTTGAGAAATAGGTAGAAGGGCAGATTTCAGGGCTTTTTTCTGGCTTGCCCTGAGGATAAGATTTTAAGGCTTTCTCTTGACTAAAGACTAAGAATTCATGAATCTTGGCTAATGTAACTGTTTTAATAAGCCCTTCTACTATAATTAATCAATGAAAGATGTTGTGATACTCATTTCCATATATTATGAGATCAGATGTTTTCTGAAACTTAGTTGTTGATGGAATAAGATATAATTTTTATATTTAAAATGTTTCATAGAATATACAGAAAATATGTGTCTTAGGAAAATCTTTTACATTTTTTGTTAGCAAGCTGATAATTTCAAACTCAAAATCAGTTTGTCTGGAAATGTGGATGGTTTATCTGTGGAAAAACCCAGGTGAAAATACCTTTGAAAAGAGTATTATTTAAAGACCCTAATATCTCGATTTAGAGTTTAAAAATATAATTTGTTTTATTTAACAACTTTTAGCCAATGCTCTTAAAATATCCCTTCCATAAATTACCCAATCATTTTGCCAAATAGTTGCCATTTATAGATCAATAAAAGTCCAAAGAGGTTAAGTAAGTTGTCAAAATAAAATACCAAGTCACAGAATCAGAAAATTCAAAGCTTTTAATTTCTTGTCTTTTGCTCTAAAACCGTTAGATAGTTCTCCCTTGAGCTCAGCGCAAAATAATTTAAATGGGTTTCCAGGTGCACTCTGTAAAAGGGACAGTTGTCTGGCCTGGATGGATCTGTGCTCTTTATTTTTCTGAATTGTATTTGTTATGAAAATTTCCGGTTTTGGCTAAACTGTTTATGTCACTCTTTATCTAAGAAGGAATGTAAAACTACGCTGAAGAATAGGTGAACAGAACACATCTGTAAAGTTTATTTTCTGAATGAGAGAAAAAAATGAAAGATAAACTTCTTTTGCCTTTTGAAAACTTAGCTCTCAGAACTTTATGTCAGTGCACCTGTTTATTCATTTGATTCATAAGTTTCTTCCTTGGGAAAACCTCACATCAGCATATACTTAGATTTGCCCTTAAGGTTCTAGTTCAGTTTAAGAATTTCTAGAATTAGCTTACCATTTTGGAGAAAGTATTCAAATTAACTATCCTGCACCCATTTATCTTTGTGGAAAACCCTTCTGTTCTTATAGGCTAGACTAAGTAACAAGAAGCTGAGGCTTGTAGCTAATTGTCTAGAACACAGAATTAGAAATCCAGTTCTGACAGAAGCCAAATGAGTTACACTGAATTTGGCACAGGGTGTAAAAGAAACTGGCCTCTGTTAATGACATGTTCTTGTTCATAAACAGGTGTTTGCCCAAGGGGAGTATACTTGCACTTCTTTGCAAATGTTATGGAAGAGTGGTTCACTGGAATAGGTGAACATTTCTCAATTTCACACCCTGAATATATTATGGCAATTATTTTAGTGCTGTGAGTTCAGTGTCCTTTCTCTGGCAGCCAAAGAGATGGGATTTCAGAAACTGTGGCACCCTCCTTATTTGGTGTTTCTGCGTTGCACTGAAAGGCTGTGGTCCCTGTTCTTAATTAAAATGCTCTTCAACCCCGTGTCTTTGAAAGACAACTTTTGTGAAGTGTGTCAAGCACTCGGGCTTTTTTTCTTTTTTACCATGAGCTTTTTAGCAGCAGTGGAAATGAAATTAGGGGATCAGGATAATAGTCGTTAAAAAGACCTTATTGCTGATTGCTGAGGGGGAAAGAAGAGGAGAAATGTTAAAGAAGAAAAAACAAACTCGTTTCCTCGCAAGATCCCTCTTCCTCTTACTGTATAGGCTCTTAAAAACTAGCCAGAATCTCACAGCATTATTTGATCAGTTTGTTTAACCATCGTGTTATTTAGTTCATCATTTTGAAAGTTTCTCTAGAGTATGGTTCTCAGTGAAGGGAGGGAATTTTGATTCCTTTCCCATCCCCACCCCCAAGACACTGGGCACATTTTTTATGGTCACGTGGGGAGAGAGGGATGGTGCTTTTGCAATCTAGTGCATAGAGGCCAGGGATGCTGCTAAGCCTCCTTTAGTGTGCAGGACCATCCACCACAGAAGCACGGACCCACGATGTCAGTAGAGCTGACGATGAGAAACGCTGCTCTAGTTGAAAGAACTGGCCTATCTCTGTAAATTCATAGCCAGTTTTTGCAAGCAAATATTCAAAAATATCCCAGTCCAGGTAGTGAAGGCATTGAGCTGTTTTTTTTTTTTTTTCTCCCCCAGCACTGCATTCCTTCCTGACATAGCAAGATGTTCCAAGCTCATCTTGTATGTTTCCTACCCTAACCTAGAATCAGTTTTTCCTCCAAGGAACCCATGTTCTTTTATTAGAGAGTATTAATAGTAGTATTAGAAAATCAAGTCTGAGTGTTAAGTGTGCTCATTGGTTCTAGGGTTTTAAACTCTATAAACTTGTTTTATTCATGGAGTCAATTTTTCAACCTTGGTCTTGAATATACATGAGTGTACTTTAAAAAATACTTTTCTAAAAAAAAAAACTTTTGATGTTTGAACTTATGTAGAACATTCAAATTACTCAGGAAATATTGAAATTTGAAATGACATTTTTATAAAAACCTCTAATAATATGATTTGTAAAATGTGTTTCTCCTTTTATAACATAATGATGACATTTGAGACTACTGTTGCTTTAAGTCAACTTTGTTATTGAACCCTTACCACATATAGTTTTATTTCATAGGCTCTTACAGCTAGAAAGTGTTTGATCCTGCTCTGTCTACATAGAGTTTGTTCCGAAGTGTGTGAGAATTTGCCTAATGGTAAACCTTGGTATAAGAGTTCTATTATGTTAAGTTAAATTTATTTGATAGTCTTTATTCTTTCATTAGTCAGTGTTCATATCTTTGTGGAAATTTAAGGTTTAAATACTCCTAAGATGATTTCCAAAATTTCCTGGCTTTACCTTTAACTGCTTTGCTTATTTAAAAAAGCTGTTTTCTATACTCGTATTGATCTATATAACTTGTCAGAGTTTTCTCTTTAAGTGTCATCACTGACTTTGAAAACATTATTTAAATGTTTATTTCATACATATTGAGAGAACTCTGAGATTTTTGTTGTTGTTGTTGTTCAGTTGCCAAGCCGTGTCCTACTCTTCGCAACCCCATGGAATGCAGCACACCAGGCTTCTCTGTCCTTCACTATCTCCCAGAGTTTGCTCAAACTCATGTCCATTGAGTCAGTGATGCTATCCAACTCTCTCATTCTTTGCTGCCCTCTTCTCCTTTTGCCTTCAATCTTTCTCAGCATCAGAGTCTTTTCCAATGAGTTGGCTCTTCACATCAGGTGGCCAAACTATTGGAATTTCAGTTTCAGCATCAGTCCTTCTAGTGAATTTTCAAGATTGGGCTCCTCTGTCTGTGGGATTCTCCAGGCAAAAATATGGGAGTGGGTAGCCATTCCTTCCTCCAGGGGATCTTCCTGACCCAGGGATTGAACCTGGATCTCTTATACTGAGAGAGTTTCTTTACCGTCTGAAGCACCTGGCAGTTTATTTAGAGAGATTCATTTAAACACAAATTTTATAATTTATCACACTTAAGTATGCATATAAAGAAAATATAAACCACATAAATTGTTTAAGGTATTTGAAAAATTGTTTTACATTCAGAGTCTGTTTGGGATCACTTTTAAACTTAGAGTTGTCAGTATCTGTATTTTTCCAAATAATATTGTCCTCAGAGTTATCAGAAGCTTTGTTGATGTCGCATTATTAAAGAATTATTTGAAATGAAATTCACATAATATAAAATTAACCATTTTAAAGTGAACAATTCATTGGAATTTTAGTATGTTCAGAGGGGTTTAACCTCATTGCTCTCTAATGCCTCCAGATTTCTGTCACTCCATACCTATTAAGGCATTTCTCCCATTTTACCTTCCCTATCACTCCTGGTAACCACTAAGCTGAGTTCTGTCTCTATGGATTTATCTATTCTGGATATTTCATATAAAAGTGATCATACAATATGTGACATTTTGTGTCTGGCTTCTTTCACTTAGCATAATATTTTGGATGTTCATCCACATTGTAGCATGTGCTAGTACTTTGTACCTTTTTATGAGTAATATTCTATTGTATAGATATGTCAGTTTGTTTATGCATTCATTTGTTAATGAACACTTAGGTTGTTTTAACCTCTTGGCTATTCTGAATAGTGCTTCTGTGAACATATATGTATATGTACTTGTTTCAGTACCTGTTTTCAGTTCTTTGGTGCTTTTATCTAGGAGTGGGATTATGGGGTCATGGTAATTCTACGTTTAACTTTTGAGAAACCATCAGACTGTTTTCCACAGCAGTGGAATTTTTTTTTTTAACTTTATGTCTGTTATCTAAATCAAAATACTCTATTTGGAAGCATACTCTCTTCAGTGCTTTGATTTTATTATTAAAAAGTAAATTTTTCTTTAACATATCCACTGCTTTTTCCAAAGCTACTTAAAAAATCTTTGGATAATTCCCATGTTCCTCTCAGGAGAGTTTGTAAGACTCGCAGAAAGAGATTCAAGGCTATTAATTTCTTGTCTTCTGCTCTAAGACAATTAGGTTGCTCTCCCCTGAGCTTAGTGTAAGCCAATTTAATTGTTCAGACACAGAATCTGCTTTCCATATGACTTGATAAAAACAAAAACAAGCAAGAATTATACTGGGTGTTCAATGACCTTTTATATATTTAAGAAGACAGTAAATGTTTTATTTACTCTGAATAGGGAAAAAAAAGATTAGCATTTTAAGATATATCCATGAAATAAAATACTAAGGTTTTTCTTCTTTGCAATGTTTACTAGAATTTTAAAGATTTGCTAAAAAGATACTCTTTTGCATTGGATCTTATAACTTCATATGCTTTTTACCAAGTGGATTCAGAAATAGTGTTTGCATTCCATGGTCTTTATTATTGACAACTAATAGTTTATATTGTTTTCTAAGCACTTCATTTATAAGAGCTTTTTATTTTCAAAGACACAGAAAGGGAGCCACAGATCCTATGTTAGCTCTCTCATATCCTTAAATGAGTCAGAACAGTACTGGTTTATTACAGATGCTTGATAAATACTTGCTGAACTGAATTGATGGTAAATTCTCCAGACAAGAGACTTCAGGAATGCAGGAAGTGTGTCTGTCTGGTTCATGGGAATACTGCCAGCACCTAACACTGTCTCTTCCACATAATAAATATTTATTGAATGAATGAGCAAATGGACTCTAATGTATAACATAAATGTTTTCTACATGCTGATGAAGGGAAGTTTTCTGAAGTTAATTCTTCCTATATCAAAGGTCATTTTATTTCTCTATTTGGTGTTTTTATGGTATTCAAACATGAAGTTATATAGTTTTTCCTTGGGGTACACACACTGGGTTAATTGTTAACTAATAAAAGTCCATCTACGTTTAAAATGTTAACTCTAGTTTGATTACATAGGAACATTTTATTGGGATTAATACTTGGTTATTTGTTTGCTTCTCTTACTGAGAATGCTTTTATTCTGTTAAAGAAAGAAAATATTTCAAATTTATGTCCGTGATTGTGGCTTTTATATCCAAGAGGTGTTTTACATTTACATTTGAAGTCAATCAAATCTTTTCTTGCAGTCACTTCCTTGATTATGGAAATTGTAAAGTTTTTTGACAAGAAAGAGAATATCATTGTAGGAAATGAAGTAATGTATGTACTTTCTCATAGGGCACTGGGAGATGGCACTTAGTAAATTTAATTCCAGGTTGCCGCAATTACTGGGTAACAGAAATATCTCCTATGGATGGCTGCCCTTATCTGAAAACACTGTGGGATGACAGTAAAAGTTATTACAGTATATTGACTTGGAAAATTGGAGTAGTTCAATTTGAATTGTGGAAGCTTAGAGTACTATTTACATTATTTCTGGCAGCGACAGGAAAGTGATGTTGAGTTCTTCTTGTCTTTAACTAAACATTAGAAGAAAATCTGTGCTTAAGCATATACTTATGGAAAAACATTTAAAGGTTCTGAGTGAGTTCTTTAAAACCTTTTCCACACAAATGAAGATATTACTTGGAACAAGTCAGAATGAGGTTACCCAGGGGAAAAGTGGAAGGACATGCCTGAAATGGCAGCTCTTCTTGCACAATGGAATTACTCTCTGGATTGGGTTCACGAAACACCCATGAAGTCCATGCTCTGTCCACTTTCTAAAAAATACTTTTTAAATTAGGAACCCTTAAAGTCTGACTGACTATGTCAACTACAAACTCATCTTGCATTTAAACCTTTTGGGGATTTAGAGCTACAAGGACAAGATAAGAGGAAATGGGAGATAGAAGGGTGTATGCTTATGTGTGATGTACAAAACAGAAGGCCTGGGCCAACCCCAGACCTGGAGATCTTGAAGATCTGCATAAGGAGTAATGGATTTGTAGTTTGTCGGTTTTGTAGTTTGCCAAGATTTCATAAAGGGAGAGTTGTGCCCAGGGCTTTCCTTGTGTTTATCCATCTCTGGCCAGAGGATTGAGACTATGTTTTTTGACCAAACAGTCTATCAATTAATTAACAAAACCAAACTAAACTGGTTGCTTAGGGTCATATAGACCAAAACACGGATGTGCAAAGGCTTCAGTTCAGTTCAGTTCAGTCTCTCAGTTGTGTCCGACTCTTTGTGAACCCATGAATCGCAGCACGCCAGGCCTCCCTGTCCATCACCATCTCCCGGAGTTCACTCAGATTCACGTCCCTCGAGTCACTGATGCCATCCAACCATCTCATCCTCTGTCATCCCCTTCTCCTCCTGCCCCCAATCCCTCCCAGCATCAGAGTCTTTTCCAATGAGTCAACTCTTCGCATGAGGTGGCCAAAGTACTGGAGTTTCAGCTTTAGCATCATTCCTTCCAAAGAAATCCCAGGGCTGATCTCCTTCAGAATGGACTGGTTGGATTTCCTTGCAGTCCAAGGGACTCTCAAGAGTCTTCTCCAACACCACAGTTCAAAAGCATCAATTCTTCGGTGCTCAGCCTTCTTCACAATCCAACTCTCACATCCATACATGACCATTGGAAAAACCATAGCCTTGACCCCGCGGACCCTCGTTGGCAAAGTAATGTCTCTGCTTTTCAACATGCTATCTAGGTTGGTCATAACTTTCCTTCCAAGGAGTAAGCGTCTTTTAATTTCATGGCTGCAATCACCATCTGCAGTGATTTTGGAGCCCAAAAAAATAAAATCTGACACTGTTTCCACTGTTTCCCCATCTATTCCCATGAAGTGATGGGACCAGATGCCGTGATCTTTGTTTTCTGAATGTTGAGCTTTAAGCCAACTTTTTCCACTCTCCACTTTCACTTTCATCCAGAGGCTTTTTAGTTCCTCTTCACCTTCTGCCATAAGGGTGGTGTCATCTGCATATCTGAGGTTATTGATATTTCTCCCAGCAATCTTGATTCCAGCTTGTGCTTCTTCCAGCCCAGCATTTCTCATGATGTACTCTGCTTAGACTTTCAATTTTCAACCAATAGTGCTGGCATTGTATATTTAGAAATGAAATAAGAAAGGGAATTTCTAGATTAACTGTCTATGCTTATAGTATATCTAGTTTCAGTTAGGGAACTTGTGAAAGAAAAAAAAATAGTTGTATTTTTCAGAGCGATGGGCGAAATGGGTTCCAAAGTATTTGCTTGTTATAATGATCCTTTCCAGTTCTAAAAATTCTGAGACTCTAGACTGAGTTTACAAAGTGTTTCTGGGATGTGCTCTCACCATTGCTCTTAATCTTTTATTTTTATTTGAAGTAAAGTTAGTCAAATCTTTGATGCTGGAACAAGCTTTAGCTGGTAAAATGGGGCTATTGCAACCACGTATAAACAAAAATATTATAGTGGTTTTCAAGTATTTTAGGCTTTTAAGCTATTCTGTTAACTAAACCAGAAGAGCCTAAATTATAGAATGTGACCCATCAAATATTATATAAATATAAAGATGTTCAGTTCACTTTTGGAGAAATCAGACTTAAAAATTGTATCACCCTATGGACCCAGCCCTCTCTGAAATTCTGAGTTGACATTTTTATTTAATGTGGGTATGTGAAAACCTTTATTTTTTAAAATTGCTTGTTGTTCAATATGTTGACAAATCTTCTGGTATAATATTCTCAAGTATTTTTAGATGTGCTGATGTTTAAATATGCTTCATGCTTCTAAATGACAGTTCTGTTTTTCAAATAAAAATTATATTCTATATATGATACATCCAAACTTGTATAGTATCTTATGGCACTCAGTTATAAATGGGGTTATCTGCTTTGGCTGATAGAATTGCTTATAAACCTAAAATAATTGAAAGCATGACTTCAGCATTGTTCACTGAACTACAGACATCATTATCAGAAAAACTAAGTCAAGTTAAAAAAATGAGCCTCAAGAAAATGAGGGGACTATTCTTTAGATAGCCTGCTGCTGCTGCTGCACCTAAGTTGCTTCAGTCGTGTCTGACTCTGTGTGACCCCAGAGACGGCAGCCCACCAGGCTCCCCTGTCCCTGGGATTCTCCAGGCAAGAACACTGGAGTGGGTTGCCATTTCCTTCTCCAATGAGGAGAGTGAAAAGTGAAAGTGAAGTCACTAGACTAGGGTAATGTAAAAACAAAAGAGGTATAAGGTTAGAAGACTGAGCTTTATTTGCTGCTTTTCACTTACTCTTTGACTCAGTTTCCTCTTCTGTAAAATGGGAATATGTTTCTTTAATCGTAGATGGAATGGGAATAATAAATATGTAATAGATATTTCTTTACTTCAAAAAAACTTCTTTGTAATTCTGTAGAGGTTTTTTTTTTTTTTTTTTTGTAGGGGAGGGGGTCAGGGTAGGGAGGAATAGTTTCCTTGAAGTTCATTTTCCCCCCAGAAATTTTAAAAGTCCTCATTTAGATGATCTGATTATAAAAGTATAATAACATCTGTTTTATCACTTTTTTTCCACATTGAAATAGGATATATTAATATTTTTCAGATTGTTCTGATAGATAGTGAATGCGGAGTGCTGGTGTTTTCATTCTTAGTTTTTGTATATTTAATAATGGTTAATATTATAAAGCATATTCACTAGTTCTTGTTGAATTTTATTTAATTCTTATAATGAGCCTATTACATGGCTATGATGAATGTATTTTACAAGTGAGGAAACTGAGGCTTAGAAATTTTTTCTGACTATTGCTTTCCTTGCCAATCCCAGCTGCTACTGATGGTATGTGTCAGTTGGTCAGAATTTATTATTTTTAATTATGTTGTTCCCTTAGAACTGACAAAAGATGCTCTTCTATAATAGCTAGAGCTTTGGTTTCTTAGTTATTTGGTGACATCTCTATGGAGAGATGGAGATCTGTGATTATTGCCTGTAATTTTGCTTCAGAGATAATACTTTTGGTACTAGAAAGGCTTAATCTGTGTGGAAAAAAACAAGTATGAATAGTTCTTTCTGCTCTCTTCAACTTTGCTTTAGCTCTGTCTCTTCAGTCTTTCTGGAGTTATTTCTCCATTGATCTGCAGTTATTTCTCCATTGATCTGCAGTAGCCTATTGGGAACCTATCAACCTGGAGAGTTTATCTTTCAGTGTCCTATCTTTTTGGCTTTTCATAGTGTTCATGGGGTTCTCAAGGCAAGAATACTGAAGGGGTTTGCCATTCCCTTCTCCACTGGGCCAACTTTTATCAGAATTCTTCACCATGACCTGCCCGTCTTAGGTGGCCCTACACAGCATTGCTCATAGTCTCAATGAGTTGGACAAGGCTGTGGTCCATGTGATCAGATTGGTTAGTTTTCTGTGATTGTGGTTTTCATTCTGTCTGCCCTCTGCTAGAGAAGGATAAGAAGCTTATGGAAGCTTCCTGTTGGGAGAGACTGACTGAGGGGGAAACTGGGTTTTGTTCTGATGGGCAGGGCCATGCTCGGTAAATCTTTAATAATCCAATTTTCTGTTGATGGGCAGGGATGTGTTCCCTTCCTGTTACTTAACCTGAGGCCAAACTATGGTGGAGGTAATGAAAATAATGGCAACCTCCTTCGAAAGGTCCCATGCACACACTGCTGCACTCAGTGCCCCCAACCCTACAGCAGGCCACCACCAACCCACACCTCTGCCAGAGACTCCTGGACACTCACGGGCAAGACTGGGTCAGTCTCTTGTGGGGTCACCTCTCCTTTCTCCTGGGTCCTGGTGTGCACAAGGTTTTGTTTGTACCCTCCACGAGTCTGTTTCCCCAGTCCTGTGTAAGTTCTGGTGGCTCTATGGTGGGGTTAATGGCAACCTCATCCAAGAGGGCTTATGCCACACCAAGTCTACTGCACCCAGAGCCTCTGCCCCTGCAGCTGTCCACTTCTGACCTGTACCCTGTAGGAGACACTCAAACACATTTCTGGCTCAGTCTCTGTGGGGTCTCTGGGTCCTGGTGCTCCCAAGGTTTGTTTGAGCCCTCTGAGCATCTCTGGAGGGTATGGAGTTTGATTCTAAATGTGATTACACCCCTCCTACCATCTGGCTGGGGCTTCTCCTTTGCCCTTGGATGAGGGATATCTCCTAAAAGTTGCTCTGATGCTGCACAGCTACTGCTCCAGTGCCTAGTGTCTTGCTGGGGCAGCTGAGCTGGGATTTGACTTCAGGACATCTGATTCCAATTTCATGGCTCATGGACTAAAGGATGCTACCTCTCCTTGACATCAGAGACTTTAACAGCTTTCTGATTTTGCATTACAAGGCTTAGCCCTGGAATTGCTCTTATCTTTGTAATAAAGAGAATAGTCGAATGGAAGCAATGTGCATGGCAAGGTCTGGGGTAAGTGTGCAGGATTCCTGTGCTCTCCAGGCTGACCCTTCTCCCCTAGTCTCCAAGTTGGCCTCCAATATGCTACTGGAGATCAGTGGAGAAATAACTCCAGAAAGAATGAAGAGACAGAGCCAAAGCAAAAACAACCCCTAGTTGTGGATGTGATTGGTGATGGAAGTAAAGTCCAATGCTGTAAAGAGCAATATTGCATAGGAACCTGAAATGTTAGGTCCAGGCAAATTGGAAGTGGTCAAACAGGAAATGGCAAGAGTGAACTTTGACATTTTAGGTATCAGTGAACTAAAATGGACTGGAATGGGTGAATTTAACTAAGAAGACCATTATATCTACCTCTGTGGGCAGGAATCCCTTAGAAGAAATGGAGTAGCCCTCATAGTCAACAAAAGAGTCTGAAATGCAGTACTTGGATGCAATCTCAAAAACGACAGAATGATCTCTGTTCATTTCCAAGGCAAACAATTCAATATCACAGTAATCCAAGTCTATGCCCCAACCAGTAACGCTGATTCAATTCAAACCAGTACTTGGATGCAGTCTCAAAAATGACAGAGAGCCTTGTTTGTTTACAAGGCAAACCAAGTCTATGTAATCCAAGTAATCCAACTCTATGCCCCAACCAGTAATGCTGAAGAAGCTGAAGTTGAATGGCTCTATGAAGATCTACAAGACCTTCTGGAACTAACACCCAAAAAAGATATATTTTTCATTATAGGGGACTGGAATGCAAAAGTAGGGAGTCAAGAAATACATAGAGTAACAGGCAAATTTGGCCTTCAAATACAGAATGAAGCAGGGCAAAGACTAAGAGAGTTTTGCCAAGAGAATGCACTAGTCATAGCTAACACCCTCTTCCAACAACACAAGAGAAGATTCTACACATGGTCATCACCAGATGGTCAATATTGAAATCAGATTGATTATATTCTTTGCAGCCAAAGATGGAGAAGCTCTATACAGTCAGCAAAAACAAGACTGGGAGCTGACTGTGGCTCAGATTATGAACTCCTTATTGCCAAATTTAGATTTAAATTGAAGAAAATAGGGAAAATCAGTAGACCACTCAGGTATGACCTAAATCAAATCCCTTATGATTATACAGTGGAGAGGACAAATAGATTCAAGGGATTAGATCTGATAGAGAGAGTGCCTGAAGAGCTATGGTCGGATGTTCATGGCATCTTACAGAAGGCAGTGATCAAGACCCTAAGAAAAAGAAATGCAATAAAGGCAAAATGGTTATCTGAGGAGGGCTTACAAATAGCTGTGAAAAGAAGAGAAGCGAAAGGCAAAGGAGAATAGGAAAGATATACCCATTTGAATGCAGAGTTCCAAATAATAGCAAAGTGAGATAAGAAAGCCTTCCTCAGTGATAAATGCCAAGAACTAGAGGGAAACAATTGAGTGGGAAAGACTAGAGATCTCTTCCTGAAAATTAGAGATACCAAGGGAACATTCATGCAAAGATGGGCTCAATAAAGGACAGAAATGGTATGGACCTAACAAAAGCAGAAGATATTAGGAAGAGGTGGCAAGATACACAGAACTATGCAAAAAAGATCTTCATGACCCAGATAACCATGATGGTGTGATCACTCTACTAGAGCCAGATATCCTGGAATATGAAGTCAAGTGGGCCTTAGGAAGCATCACTACAAACAAAGCTAGTGGAGGTGATGGAATTCCATTTGAGCTATTTCAAATCTTAAGAGATGATGCTGGGAAAGTGCTACATTCAATATGTCAGCAAATTTGGAAACTCAGCAGTGGCCACAGGACTTGAAAAGGGCACTTTTCATTCCAATCCCAAAGAAAGGCAATGCTGAAGAAAGCTCAAACTACTGCACAATTTCACTCATCTCACATGCTAGCAAAGTAATGCTCAAAATTCTCCAAGCTAGGCTTCAGTGGTACATGAAGTGTGAAATTCCAGATGTTTAAGCTGGATTTAGAAAAGGCAGAGGAACCAGAGATCAAATTGCCAATATCTGTTGGATCATTGAAAAAGCAAGAGAGTTCCAGAAAAACATCTGCTTCTGCTATATTGACTATTCCAAAGCCTTTGACCGTGTGGATCACAACAAACTGTGGACAATTCTTAAAGAGATGGGAATAGCAGAGCATCTGACCAGGCCTCCTGAGAAATCTGTATGCAGGTCAAGAAGCAACAGTTATAACTGGTCATGGAACAACAGACTGGTTCCAAATCAGGAAAGGAGTCCATCAAGGCTGTGTATTGTCACCCTGCTTATTTAACATATATGCAGAGTACATCATGAAAAATGCTGGGCTGGAAGAAGCACAAGCTGGAATCAAGATTGCTGGGAGAAATATCAATAACCTCAGATATGCAGATGACACCATGCTTATGGCAGAAAGCAAAGAAGAACTAAAGAGCCACTTGATGAAAGTGCAAGAGGAGAGTGGAAAAAGTTGGCATAAAGCTTAACATTCAGGAAACTCAGTTCATCACATCTGATCGCATCACTTCATGGGAAATAGATGGAGAAACAATGGAAACAGTGTCAGACTTTATTTTGGGGGGCTCAAAAATCACTGAGATGATGACTGCAGCCATGAAATTAAAAGACACTTACTCCTTGGAAGAAAAGTTATGACCAACCTAGATAGCATATCTAAAAGCAGAGACACTACTTTGCCAACAAAAGTCCATCTAGTCAAAGCTATGGTTTTTCCAGTAGTCTTGTATGGATGTGAGTTAGACTATAAAGAAAGCTGAGCTCCGAAGAACTGATGCTTTTGAACCATGGTGTTGAAGGCTGTTGAGAGTCCCTTGGACTGCAAGGAGATCTCACCAGTCCATCCTAAAAGAAGAAAGTCCTGAATATTCGTTGGAAGGACTGATACTGAAACTCCCAATACTTTGGCCACCTGATGCGAAGAACTGACTTATTTCAAAAGACCCTGTTGCTGGGAAAGATTGAAGGCAGGAATAAAAGGGAATGACAGAGGATGAGATGGTTGGATGGCATCACTGACTCAATGGACATGAGTCTGAGTAAGCTCCAGGAGTTGGTAATGGAAAAGGAAACCTGGTGTCCTGCAGTCCATGGTTCACAAAGAGTCAGACATGATTGAAGGACTGAACTGAACTTCTACCTTTCCCCGTGAATGCTTCCATCAGGCATATTCATTTTATGATCCTTATGAAATCCATTCCCGATGCAGTTCTCATAGGAGGTGGTGTGGGATGGCTGGGATGGAACATTGAACATGTGCACAGTGCACTTGCAGAGGAAGGTCAGCAAGGGGAAACATGAATGCTATTATCCTATAATAAAAGTACTCAGTTGTGTCTGATCCTATGGACTGTAGCCCACCAGGCTCCTCAGTCCATGGAATTTTCCAGGCAAGAATACTGGAGCAGGTTGCCATTTCCTACTCCAGGGGATATTCCCGATCCACAGATCAAACCTGTGTCTCCTCAGTCTTCTGTATTGGCAGGCAGCTTCTTTACTACTGTGCCACCTGGGAAGCCCATTCTAAAAGTACTTCTGTTAATAAGCTGAAGGAGAGTTCTTTTTGGCTGTCATATTGAAAAGGCAAAATGAACACTCTCTAATATTAATTTCAGGATACTCTTATTCCATCCAAAATGATGCTTTTAATTGTGAATCTCTTTCTAGGACTCATCTGGGTTTGAACTCTCGCCCTCATTTACTAACGGTGTTCCTGAGCCATTACCTTCCAACTCTATTTAAAATTCATTAGAGATCCAAGATCCTGTGTTCAATTTCCTTTGTATCTTCTTTTGGGCTGGACAGGATCATTAACTTCAGTTCATTGGTGCTTTTCTATTCCTGGTTTACACACGAGTCTACCAATTCATCTGCATTATGTTTTGCACTGTGGCTCAGTTGTGTGACCCCCATTTTTTATTTTCAAATACCCTTCTTTATCACTGAACCAGTTGGGCTGTGGAACAAACCCCTAGCCTACCTCCACTTTTTAAATTGTCTTATACCTACTCATACTCGATATAATGTTAATCTTCTATCTTAACTTAAGGTTTATAATGGAATTTTCCTGCATAAATAAAAGCATCTTGCTGGAGTAGTGATTTAAAAGCCAAATTCTTCATTCAGAATTCATATCTTTTGTCTTCATTTTTTGTTAATATATTGATCATTTATTATACTGGCTGAAGACATTTTACTTGTTTCTTTGAACTTATTACAGGCCACATGGGTGACAGAATCCATTATCAGCCTTTTTCCATCTAATTTGCATCAAATTATACCAATGTTATGTCTGTAGGAATTTAATATAACTTTTAGCCATTTTGAGGTTTCTTACTTCTATTGATGCAGAACAGTAGCTGTGACATTATGATGCTACATCCCATTCTGCCATTCTGAACCACTGTTATAGTTCTCTAAATTTTTGGATCACATTGAAAATTCTGTCCTAGACTAGACTCACCATGTTTAATACCCAAAGCTATACTCTTTCCAAATCTACTCATCTCTTATAGATCCTAAATTTAGGCCCAGTTATCACTCGTCTAGAGCCAGATATCCTGGAATGTGAAGTCAAGTGGGCCTTAGAAAGCATCACTACGAACAAAGCTAGTGGAGGTGATGATGTACAAAAAAAGAGCTTCATGACCAAGATAATCATGATGGTGTGATCACTCACCTAGAGGCAGACATTCTGGAATGTGAAGTCAAGTGGGCCTTAAAAAGCGTCACTATGAACAAAGCTAGTGGAGGTGATGGAATTCAAGTTGAACTATGGAATTCCAGTTCAAATCCTGGAAGATGATACTGTGGAAGTGCTTCACTCAATATGCCAGCTAATTTGGAAACTCAGCAGTGGCCACAGGACTGGAAAAGGTCAGTTTTCATTCCAATTCCAAAGAAAGGCAATGCCAAAGAATGCTCAAACTACCACACAATTGCACTCATCTCACATGCTAGTAAAGTAATGCTCAAAATTCTCCAAGCCAGTCTTCAGCAGTATGTGAACTGTGAACTTCCTGATGTTCAAGCTGGTTTTATAAAAGGCAGAGGAACCAGAGATCAAATTGCCAACATTCACTGGATCATGGAAAAAGCAAGAGAGTTCCAGTAAAACATCTATTTCTGCTTCATTGACTGTGCCAAAGCCTTTGACTATGTGGATCACAACAAACTGTAGAAAATTCTGAAAGAGATGGGAATACCAGACCACCTGACCTGCCTCTTCAGAAACCTATATGCAGGTCAGGAAGCAATGGTTAGAACTGGACACGGAACAACAGACTGTTTCCAAATAGGAAAAGGAGTACGTCAAGGCTGTATATTGTCACCCTGCTTATTGAACTTCTATG
>SJXQ01008517.1:0-48927 GCA_006408695.1 Aepyceros melampus
CAGGAAAGTTGAGTTCTTTTAGCTAAGAAACAAATGTTAAATGTGTAAAAGCAAAACAATACTCATTGATCCTTGAATTATACAAATTAGAAATTTTTACAATATTTTAAAAAGGAATCTAAGCATTGTCCTTTTCTTTCTTTTGCAAAATAATGGATTCAACCACATAGAGAATAAAATATTAATTAACGTAAGGGTGACCTAGCCAACATTTCATCGCAGTCTCCCTTAAAAAGTCTGAGACATCAAAGTGAAAATAAACTCACATTTTTAGGCATTCCAAAAAACAAGTAACGGGGAAACAACTTTGCCGACATGGTTATGGCTATACGTAGTGAAAACTGAGGCAGTGAAACTAGTAATGGAACCAGATAAAGAGATCAAATGCACCAATGTATCTAGTTAGAATTTTCTAACTAGATGTTCATATTCACAGCATTTTACCATGGTTTAAAGAGTCTCTCAAGCATATAAACAGAATTTCACCAGGTTGGAACCTCTTGATTCAAATATTTTGGTATACTACCATACTTTTTCAAGGTTACAACAGACTACAGATATGTTCTGGTACACATCTCTAATCCATTTGACGTCTGACCACACTGAGGAAACAGTGTACAACTTAACCATCTGAGTGCTCGGAAGCAGGAAACTTTGGAAGATGTGACTATGGCAGAATGGTCAGAGAGATGTAAAATTACTAGGTTTGAAAATGGAGGGAAAGGGACCAAGTCAAGATGCCCAAGAGTATGTGGGCAGCTGCATAAACTGGAAAGGACAAGGAAATTGACTCTTCCCCTACAACCTTCANGAGTGCTCGGAAGCAGGAAACTTTGGAAGATGTGACTATGGCAGAATGGTCAGAGAGATGTAAAATTACTAGGTTTGAAAATGGAGGGAAAGGGACCAAGTCAAGATGCCCAAGAGTATGTGGGCAGCTGCATAAACTGGAAAGGACAAGGAAATTGACTCTTCCCCTACAACCTTCAGAAAGGAACATAGGTTCTCCTCCAACAGCCTTCAGAATGGACAGACATGTTGACATTAGCCCACTGAGATTTGTATTAGAATTCTAGTTTAAAGAAATGCAAAGTAATAAACTTACCCTTTTTTTTTTTTGGTACTTTGTTAGAGGAGCAGTAGAAAACCAATACAGGGCTGATTTTGAAAATGTTTACTTAAAGCAAGCATTAGGTTCTTATTCCCTCTCGTTTTAACAGCAAGTTTTACTGAGATCTATCAGGAAAATAATGAGAGGACATTTTTTGTTTTTCCACTGATCTGTTATGAGTATCTCTTCCTTTCATAAAATGTACACATTTGGGATATAATATAGTAGAAAAATAAACAAAAAGAAAGAAAAAGATAAAGGGACTGGGTAGTTCCAAAGCAGTTATAACCGGGCAGGTGGACTAAAGTGAAATCTGGCTTACTGGAAAAACTGGCAGTTGCTCAGGGACATGGGATGCTAAAACGTAATGTTTTTCACTCTTACCTTCCCTCATTCTTCCTCACCGCACTTGGCACCTTTTCCATCATAACACCACACTGTTAGTACATTGTTGCTGCTGTTTAATTGCTAAGTCCAGCTCAACTCTTTTGTGACCCCATGGGCTGTTCATGGGATTCTCTAGGCAAGAATACCGGAGCGGGTTGCAATTTCCTTCTCCAGGGGATCTTCCTGACCAAGGGATTGAACCTGCAACTCCTCTTGAGTCTCCTGCATTGCAGGTGGGTTCTTTTACAGCTGAGCCAGCAGGGAAGCCCCTGTTAGTGCACACTTAATTATAAATTTATCAGATTAATTTGTTTCCCCTGCTAAACTCTAAGCTCCAATGAGCAATGGTTTGAGAGCTATGTGTGTGCTAAGTCACTTTAGTCATTCATGTTCGACTCTTTGTGACCCCAAAGACTGGAGCCTGCCATGTTCCTCTGTCCATGGGATTCTCCAGGCAAGAATACTGGAGTGGGTTGCCATGCCCTGCTCCAGGAGATCTTCCCAACCAGGGATCGAACCCATGTCTCTTACATCTCCTGCACTGGCAGGCAGGTTCTTTACCACTAGCACCACCTGGGAAGTCAATACTCATTGATCCTTGAATTATACAAATTAGAAATTTTTACAATATTTTAAAAAGGAATCTAAGCATTGTCCTTTTCTTTCTTTTGCAAAATAATGGATTCAACCACATAGAGAATAAAATATTAATTAACGTAAGGGTGACCTAGCCAACATTTCATCGCAGTCTCCCTTAAAAAGTCTGAGACATCAAAGTGAAAATAAACTCACATTTTTAGGCATTCCAAAAAACAAGTAACGGGGAAACAACTTTGCCGACATGGTTATGGCTATACGTAGTGAAAACTGAGGCAGTGAAACTAGTAATGGAACCAGATAAAGAGATCAAATGCACCAATGTATCTAGTTAGAATTTTCTAACTAGATGTTCATATTCACAGCATTTTACCATGGTTTAAAGAGTCTCTCAAGCATATAAACAGAATTTCACCAGGTTGGAACCTCTTGATTCAAATATTTTGGTATACTACCATACTTTTTCAAGGTTACAACAGACTACAGATATGTTCTGGTACACATCTCTAATCCATTTGACGTCTGACCACACTGAGGAAACAGTGTACAACTTAACCATCTGAGTGCTCGGAAGCAGGAAACTTTGGAAGATGTGACTATGGCAGAATGGTCAGAGAGATGTAAAATTACTAGGTTTGAAAATGGAGGGAAAGGGACCAAGTCAAGATGCCCAAGAGTATGTGGGCAGCTGCATAAACTGGAAAGGACAAGGAAATTGACTCTTCCCCTACAACCTTCAGAAAGGAACATAGGTTCTCCTCCAACAGCCTTCAGAATGGACAGACATGTTGACATTAGCCCACTGAGATTTGTATTAGAATTCTAGTTTAAAGAAATGCAAAGTAATAAACTTACCCTTTTTTTTTTTTGGTACTTTGTTAGAGGAGCAGTAGAAAACCAATACAGGGCTGATTTTGAAAATGTTTACTTAAAGCAAGCATTAGGTTCTTATTCCCTCTCGTTTTAACAGCAAGTTTTACTGAGATCTATCAGGAAAATAATGAGAGGACATTTTTTGTTTTTCCACTGATCTGTTATGAGTATCTCTTCCTTTCATAAAATGTACACATTTGGGATATAATATAGTAGAAAAATAAACAAAAAGAAAGAAAAAGATAAAGGGACTGGGTAGTTCCAAAGCAGTTATAACCGGGCAGGTGGACTAAAGTGAAATCTGGCTTACTGGAAAAACTGGCAGTTGCTCAGGGACATGGGATGCTAAAACGTAATGTTTTTCACTCTTACCTTCCCTCATTCTTCCTCACCGCACTTGGCACCTTTTCCATCATAACACCACACTGTTAGTACATTGTTGCTGCTGTTTAATTGCTAAGTCCAGCTCAACTCTTTTGTGACCCCATGGGCTGTTCATGGGATTCTCTAGGCAAGAATACCGGAGCGGGTTGCAATTTCCTTCTCCAGGGGATCTTCCTGACCAAGGGATTGAACCTGCAACTCCTCTTGAGTCTCCTGCATTGCAGGTGGGTTCTTTTACAGCTGAGCCAGCAGGGAAGCCCCTGTTAGTGCACACTTAATTATAAATTTATCAGATTAATTTGTTTCCCCTGCTAAACTCTAAGCTCCAATGAGCAATGGTTTGAGAGCTATGTGTGTGCTAAGTCACTTTAGTCATTCATGTTCGATCTTTGTGACCCCAAAGACTGGAGCCTGCCATGTTCCTCTGTCCATGGGATTCTCCAGGCAAGAATACTGGAGTGGGTTGCCATGCCCTGCTCCAGGAGATCTTCCCAACCAGGGATCGAACCCATGTCTCTTACATCTCCTGCACTGGCAGGCAGGTTCTTTACCACTAGCACCACCTGGGAAGCTTGAGAGTTATAACTGACACATAACTACATATAACTGATTTTTAGTAAAATCTGCTGACTAAATTAAAAAATTACTAAAATAGGCTCTGAGCCAGAACACAATGACCCTCATAACAGTCTGCTCCTAATATACTTCTACACAACATCAAAGTTCCCAATTCTTTCTGAAAAATCTCCCTCAATGCCAAAAAGTTCATATCAATTAAGTAGTTATTATAGATTTTGGGTCATAAATACACAAAGAAATGCACTGATTAATACCTCTAATACTTCTTTAAACAGTCGTGGAGAAAGACATACTTGCCCTGTTTTGACCTTCTAGGAATGCTTCTACTCCTAATGCTAGCTTCAAGATGGATCTGTGTATCTTACCATGTTAAGACAGGATCTGTGAATTCTTATTTCCTTGAGTTTTTCTTTTTAAATTAGAAATGGTTGTTGAATTTTGACAATGGCTTTTACAACATCTATGGAGATAATCTTCTCCATCTTCACCATCTTCCCTGGTGGCTTAGAGGTTAAAGCGTCTGCCTCCAATGCGGGAGACCCGGGTTCGATCCCTGGGTTGGGAAGATTCCCTGGAGAAGGAAATGGCAATCCACTCCAGTATTCTTGCCTAGAGAATCCCGTGGACAGAGAAGCCTAGTCGGTTACAGTCCACGGGGTCGCAAAGAGTCGGACTCGACTGAGTGACTTTACCTTACCTTATGGAGATAATCACACAGTTTTTCTTCTTAAATCAATTAATATAGTAAATAGAATTAATGGATCTCTTAAATTTGAATTATCATCCATTCTAGAAACAAACTCCAGTTGTCTTGGTGTATTATTTCCCTATGTGAGACTACATTCTGTTTACTACTTACTACTTTCTAAAAGAAGAAAACAGAGAGATAAATTTACATAGCTTGTTTAATAACAATTCCAAAAAAGGCTTTTAAAACCAGAAGATGTTTTGTTCCTTAAGTTTGTCACAAATTCATTTGATAGCAAAGCCTGATTTAATTGGAAATGAAGCTATTTATAGTGATTATTAAGCCTAGTTAGTATGAATATTTACATGTTAAGCAGCAATATGGATATGTTCACCTGCAGGGTGCTGTCCCAGGTTTCAGCAGGCTTAGTATACTATATTAGCAAACATAGTCTATTAATTTTCTAGAATTAAAAAACAATCTGAGTTTAGAAATACTTCTGGTCCCAAGGATTTGGATAAGGATCTGTTAATATATATTAGTGATATAATGGAAAGAAATTAAAAGAAAGAAATTGAGCTCATGGGCTTTCTCTGAACTTCAGAGAGTGAATTCTATGAGATTGACTTTCCATGAAGAGATACTGATATAAAGAGATCTGTCTCAAAATTATCCCCTAACATTCTTCAGTTAGAAGATTACAGGAAAAAATAATTTAGGAAGTTATGTTCCTCCACATAGTCACAAGAATACTAGAAGAGGGCAGATTACTGTATGTAGAATAGTTTCTCAAAACATCGTATCTGTATAGAGATCAAACAATAACTTGAGGTCTTTAAGTTGCAAAGGAAATCACTTAATAAAGAATGGATCCAGGCTTCCCTGGTAGCTCTGGTAAAGAATCCTCCTGCCAATACAGGAGATACAGGTCTGGGAAGATCCCACACGCTGCAGAGCAACTAAACTTGTACGCCACAGCTACTGAGCCTGTGCTCTGGGAGTTGCAACTACTGAGCCCACGTGCCTAGAGCCCATGCTCCACAAGAGAAGCCACATCAATCAGAAGCCCATACACTGCAATTAGAGAGTAGCCCCAACTCACTGCAACTAGAGAAAAGCCCACACAGCAATGAAGACCCAGCATAGCCAAAAACAAATAAACAATAAAATTTAAAAGGATAGATTTCCTCTCTCTCTCTCTCTCTCTCTTTCTCTCTCTCTCTCTCTCTCTCTCTCTCTCTCTCTCTATATATATATATATATATATATAAAAGACACAGATCCTTGCAAGAGAGAATAAAAAATCCTCAAAATCAGAGAGACAAATAAGACTTACCTAATCTTGAACAATTAGGAGTGGTTGTTTGGATTTTACTTGTCAAGGACATGAGGAAAAGTAGCTGCATTCTACTGGAGAAGAGTCTCAGCACCTATACATGCTATCACTGACTTAAAATGTTCTATATATATTTATTCTGCTCTACTATTTTCTCTCTCCCTTCTGAGATGTAGGAACTAAATATCCCTTCTTGTCTCACACAATGTGCACATTCTTACATGTCCTATGTCCACTAGTTTTTATTTTTTAAACAAGGACTGAGACATACCATCAAATTCACTCAGTGGAACTGTACAGTTTTAAGAATTTTAGAAAATTTAAAGAGTTGTCCTACCATCATCACAATCCAGTTCTGTAAGAATTCCCTCAACCCCCAATTTCTCTTATGCCTATTAGCAGTCAACATCCACTCTAAATTGCAAGTAACTAATTATTTGCTCTTCATCTCTATAATTTTGCTTCTTCTAGAAATCTCATATGAATAGGATCATACAATCTGTGGTCCTTTGCATCTTTTGGTTCCTTTCACTTAGCATAATGTTTTTTTTTGGTTCTTTAATGATGTTATATGTAGCAATGGTTTGATCCTTTGGTTTGCTAATAATTTACATAGGATATTTGCACTGATAATCATATTAGTCCTTAAATTTATTTTTATGGCATTTTATTAGGTTGTTTGCCTCATAAAAAGAATTTGGAAGTCTTCTCTCATTATCTATGCTTTGGAAAAATTTATGTAGCATTGGAACTATCAGGTGTTTGAAAGTTTACTAGAACTCTTTGAAACTATCTGGACACAGCACTGCTTGTGGAGGAATTTCTTAATAAGTTATTCTATTTCCTAAAAAAAATTAGTCTGATAAAGCTTTCTATCTTTTGGATCAATTCTGACAAATTGCATTTTCCTAGGAAATCAGCCAATTCTAAATTTATTCATTTACATGGAGGTTTTAAAATTTTTTTCTTTTGTTTCAGTGGACATTTCCTCTTTGTCATTTCTTATTTTTTAAAATATTTTATTCATTTATTTATTTTTGGCTGCACTGGGTGTTGGTTGTAGCATGTGGGCTTAGTTGACCCACAGCAAGTAGGATCTTAGTTCCCTGACCAGGGATCAAGCCCTCATTCCTTGCATTGGAAGGCAGATTCTTAACCACTGAACATCAGGGAAGTCCCCGTTTCTTATTTCAATGTTCATGTTTGCTTTTTTAAAAAATTGATTCATTTATTTTTGGCTATACAAAATGGCATGTGGGATCTTAGTTCCCTGACCAGGGATCAAAGCAGCATTCCCTGCACTGGAAGCACAGAGTTTTAACCACTGGACAGCCAGGGAAGTCCCTGCTTCCTTCCTCTAAAGTTAGCTAGTTGTCTACTTTTTTCTTAAAAAAATAGATTTTGATTGGTTAATTAGATCTACATTTTTCTGTTCTCCATCTTGTCACTTTCTGCTTTTGTCTTTATTTTACGGTCTTTTTCTTGCCTTTAGAGTTGGGCTTTTAATTAATTTTTCACTTTTCATTTTTATCTTTCATTATTATTTGTTTAAGCCTATTGGTTATCCTCTGATGGTGACTTTATATAAATCCCTATAGATTCTGATATGCAGACTTTTTGTTGCAACTGTATTTTAGGAATCCTGTAATTTCCATTTCTATATTCCCTTTCAACCAAGAGTTAGTAGAAGATGTAAAATTTTAAAGAGGAAGAGCTTTTTTATGGTTTGAATTTCTTGTTAATTTCTAGCATGGATGCACTATGACCAGAGGATGTTGTTTTAATATTTCTACTTAATAAAACTGTTTGGTTTTTATAAATGTTCTATGTGTGCTTCAAAAGAGGGTATATTCTGTTATCAAGGTGTAAAGGAAAGTGAAGTCACTCAGTCGTGTCCGACTCTTTGCGACCCCGTGGACTGTAGCCCGCCAGGTTCCTCTGTCCATGGGATTCTCAAGGCAAGAATACTGAAGTGGGTTGCCATTTCCTTCTCTAGGGGATCTTCCCAACCCAGGGATCGAACCCGGGTCTCATGCATTGCAGGCAGATGCTTTATGCTCTGAGCCACCAGGGAAGCCCATCAGGGTGTAAACTTCAGCATAAAGCCATGCTGCTGCTGCTGCTGCTAAGTCGCTTTAGTCGTGTCCGACTCTGTGGGACTCCACAGACGGCAGCCCACCAGGCTTCACCGTCCCTGGGATTCTCCAGGCAAGAACACTGGAGTGGGTTGCCATTTCCTTCTCCAGTGCATGAAAGTGAAAGTGAAGCCGCTCAGTCATGTCCGACTCTTAGGGACCCCATGGACTGTAGCCTACCAGGCTCCTCTGTCCATGGGATTTTCCAGGCAAGAGTACTGGAGTGGGGTGCCATTGCCTTCTCCGAGCATAAAGTCATGAGATCTGCTTTATTGGTTATGCTCTTTAGGTCTTCCAGATATTGGTTTATATATTTTGTTCACCCCATTTGTCTTATACTGAATTGTAGCATATTAAAATCTTCTGTTATTCTATTTTACTAGACCATATAATGTCCATACACTATTCTTCAGTCCTTATCCTAACATTGTTTTAATCTTAGATTTATAGTTAAATGTATTAAAAGTTCATTATCAGACATTTTGCCCAAGTCTGCCTAGTTTTCTCCTAGTTGAATGAACATCATTCTCCAGACAACGCAGTCAATAGAGCTTTCTGTACTGAAGGTGATGTTCTATATCTGCACTGCCCAACGTGGCAGCCATAAGCCACACTTGGGTACTGAGCTCTTGAAACATGGCTAATGTGACAGAGGAACTGAAATTTACATTTTATTTAACTTTCATTTATTTAAATTTAAACTGCCACGTGTGGCTAGCAGCTACTAAATTAGACAGAGCAATACTCATGGAAGGAGTATGTGTGTAGTTTTCAATGAGTATTTGTGTGTTTAAAACTCTTTTTCCACAACTTGGATACCTGAAAAACAATTTGGTTAGAATATAAAATCCTTGGTTTGTCCTAAAAATGCAGTTACACTGACGCTTTTCTTTTTTATGTTGCTGAGGTCTAGTGCCAGCCTAATTTTCTTGCCCTTATAAGTAATCTGGTCTTTTTCTCCAGAGCTGTAAGAATTTTTTTTTTTTTCATTTTTAAAATCCAGTAATTTTACTAGTCTTTTTCAGAGTTGACCATTCCAAGTCAGTTTTACAATGCAAAAATGCACCTTTCAAAGTCTAGATTCAGGTCTTCTTCCATTTTCAAAAAGTCATCTTTCTAATTAATTTTAAAACTATAGTTTTAAATATAAAATCTGTATCACTGTTTTATTTTCCTTTTTCAGGAACTTCAATTACTATTGAATCTTCTTTGCCTGTCTTCCATTTCAATCACTTTTTCTCTGTTTCCTTATCTCATTTTCATTCTCTTGCTGTGTGTCTCTTTCTTTTTCTTTTTCCTTTCTTAAACAGTCTTTATTAAATACTCAATACATGGTAATTCAGGATTCATTTCTTTCCTAAGTTTAATCAATTTAATTTTATTTCTTTTGGGAGGTGAGGAAGCTATTTCTGTTAGTATTTTTTAATTAATTTTTATTGGTGTTATTAGTTTTTAAATTTTTATCCATTTTTTGGTTTGAGGCTAATTCAGTTAGGAATATCGTCCTGCAGTTTCTTTCTGCTTTATAATTAGTAGTGGGAAAAGAATAACCACGAATCAAAAGGTATTGATTCTCACTTTCTGTTTACTTATTACGGTTTCACTGCATAGATGCAGACTGACTTTGGTGGGGTCTATTTTGTGGGAAGAGTAAAGGTTTGGGGTGGCTTAAAAGATTCCTAGTTTGAGACTGCCCCCTTCTGAATAAAGAAGGTTACATTCCCTTTTCATATATATTTGTTTGTTTGTGGGGCAGGGGGAGAGGGCCAAGCAGGGAGAAGGTCTACTGTATTTTAGTTGTTTTGTTTCAGTAGGATCTTAATTCCTGCCTCTAACTTCATTCTTTGCCAACACATCTCCAAAGGCTATCTTCCCTCTTTCTAGTTACTTCTTTCCCAGAAGCAATACCTTTTCAAAACTGCCATGTGAGGCCTCGCATACTTTCCAGTCCTTTACTGTGTACTTGCCACTACTATGATTTACCAGGTCTTAGAGTGTTTTCAGAAATTTTGCATTTATCGTGAAGCTTTCCCTTTCTCTTGGTGTTTTGTCAGATTAAGTCCTCAACCTTTCTCTCCTCTTTTCCACATAGTTTTTCAAACGCCCCAAAGTCTAAAACATTAAAGACAGTTCTGTTAGAATTTGATATTTATTTCTTGTTTAAAAATTATTTGAAACTCACAGTATTCTTTTTCTTTCAGTAAGGCTGAAAGCGTGAGCTGCTGCTCCTGCTGCTAAGTCGCTTCAGTCGTGTCCGACTCTGTGCGACCCCATAGACGGCAGCCCACCAGGCTCCGCTGTCCCTGGGATTCTCCAGGCAAGAACACTGGAGTGGGTTGCCATTTCCTTCTCCAATGCAAGAAAGTGAAGTCACTGAGTCGTGTCCAACTCTCAGCAACCCCATGGACTGCAGCCTACCAGACTCCTCCGTCCATGGGATTTTCCAGGCAAGCGTACTGGAGTAGGGTGCCATTGCCTTCTCCGAAAGTGTGAGCTAAGAGTGGCTTATTTACTTTCCTTCTTAATCCATATGGTTATTTATAAGGATGAGAGGACAAATTCTGAGAAGGTCAGTATTATTCTAGGGCAACTTGGAAGTCCCTCAAATCTTTTTATTCTGTTATTACTGATTGTGATTTGTCGGTATTTTACAAACATTCTTAAAACACCCCAGGAAATAAAGCAAAGGGTTAAGTTTGTGAATAAGTCTTCCTACTGAAGATCAATCAAGTAACTTTCTCAAAACACCACATATATAAGAGATACAAAAATTAAACTCTCTCATCAGTTCAGTTCAGTTGCTAGTCATGTCCAACTCTTTGTGACCCCATGGACTGAAGCACACCAGGATTCCCTGTCCATCACCAACTCCAGGAGTTTACCCAAATTCATGTCCATTGAGTTGGTGATGCCATCCAACCATCTCATCCTCTGTCATCCCCTTCTCCTCCCACCTTCAATCTTTCCCAGCATCACGGTCTTTTCCAATGAGTCAGTTCTTCTCATGAGGTGGCCAAAGTACTGGAGTTTCAGCTTTAGCATCAGTCCTTCCAATGAAAATTCAGGACTGATTTCCTTTAGGATGGACTGGTTGAATCTTCCTGCAGTCCAAGGGACTCTCAAGAGTCTTCTCCAACACCACAGTTCAAAAGCATCAATTCTTCGGCTCTCAGCTTTCTTTAAAGTCCATCTCTCATCCATACATGACTACTGGAAAAACTCTCTCATACACAGTGACTAAAATAATTATATAGAATCAGATATGATACACTATATCTTACAGTTCTGTGGTAATTAGATAATTATTACTGTGTAAATAACATCTACCTTGAATTAAAACAAAAGAAACTGTTTAGCTTAGAAAGTTATATAAAAAACAGACTAGAACCTACTTTCTTTGCTAGTTTTGTTTTTATGATGATAATGTAGGAACATGAAAAAGCAATTTTCCCATCTTAGACTCTGATAAAGTTCACTTATCTTCCATGTCACATTTACTGAGGACAACTAACTTGCCAGACAATCAGTATACAGACATAACTAAGATGCAGTCCCTGTCTCATAGACAAGTAGAAGAATAGGAATAAGCTGTAAAAAGTTAGATACAATAGAACAGTCTTTACAAAAAGTTTTATAAGTCTAGCAGGGTGAGCAGGGAGGAAGATGGGAATAAAATCAGGTAGGAGTACAAACGGAGCATTAATTTTGTAAGTTTATTTCTTTAAAAAGGAAAAAGTAAAATCTGAAACAAATATTGCAAAATATTAAGATCTGACAAGCAGGATGGTAGGATACATAGGTATATTTGTTATATTATCCCTGTTTTTTCTGGATGCTTGAAATTTTTTTTTTTTTTTAATTTACTCAAAATACAGTTCAAATACTGGCAAGATTTGTATAATTTAATTCAGAATTTTCAGAATATGCTCAAGTTGTATAATAAACAACACAAAATCGAGAAACAATTTTACGAATGAATAAGAAAAATCGACTGAATACTGTACATCATTTTTTTACATCATTCTTAGATGAAGTGTTATACATACCTGTGAGTGCTAAATAGGAAGCAGTGTACCGCTTTTCCAGTCCACTTCTAACACTCTGTATCGCACCAAAAATTGGAGGTAAAATCATAATCAGGTTACTCACTGTATTCCCTACAGGAAAAGAAAAGCACAAGAAGATAATGAGATTAATCAATATTAATTTAAATTAAAAGGAGGTGGCTCAGTGCTACAGATTTCGCCTGCCAATGCAGAAGACGCAGGAGACATGGGTTCGGTCCCTGGGTTGGGAAGATCCTCTGCAGAAGGAAATGGCAAGTCACTACAGTACTCTTGTCTAGAAAATCCCAGGGGCAGAGGAGCCCGGCGGGCTACAGTCGGTGGGGTCACGAAAAGCTGGGCACCACTGAGTGGCCAGGCACACAGACATGCGCTTAAAGATGCACAGTCAGCCTTTAGCAAAAATAAAGTGGATGACTTCCTAGAAAGATGATGGAAAGATACTTAAAAGGTGCTAAAGGAAAATAATTTTCTCCTCAACAAAAACTTGTTACAGAAATTGAAGCAAAACAAAGATACTTTCAAACAAATGAAACTAAGAATTTTCAACCAGAACGTCCACTAGAGGAACTAAATTCTCAAGGTAAAGAGCAAAAGTGCCTCAGAATAAACCTCAAAGATAACAGCAAAAATTGAGTTGCAAAAAGCAGCTTATACCAATGCTTCTGGAAGAGTGATCCATTTTGCCCTAAAAAAAATTTTTTTTACTTATTTAGGTTTCATCATTCATCTTCATGAAGTTTCTTCAAGGATTTATAGGTACTGTATTCCTTGACTTCCTAGTGCTTGAGAATATTGTCTTTTGCCTTTATACTCAAAAGATAACTTAGTTATAAAATTCTGGTGTCTTTTTTTCAAAAGTTGGTAAGTACTATTATACTGTCTTTCAGACTGAATATTACTATGAAGACGTTTAAAGCTAGTCTGAATTTTTTGTATGTAACTTCCTTTTTTGTCTGTACTTCTGATGAATTCTTTCTTTCTACTTGACTGTGTATTTGAATGCAACTGGGCACCCAGATAAGACAGATTTTATACCTACCCTATCTCTATATACAGCTAAGTAAATACAGTATTAAATTAAAGACATTGTTGACTCTAGTTAGACTGACAATCTAACTACAGCTGTGGTGCTACAGATATAACTTACAATAACCTCAGCACATGTCATATACCTAGGTACAACTCTAACAAAAGGTGCGCAAGATATAATACTAATAAAACTCCCAGCAGGTTTTTTGGGGACAAATTGATAACCTGATTCTAAACTTTATATGAAAATTTAAAAGGCCAAAAAGAGTCAAGACATCTTGTGTACCAACAAAAGTAGAATATTTATACAACTGGATATCAAGGCCTATTAAGAAGAAGATAAAGAAGTAGAATAAATAAGATTCCAAGAACAAACTAACATTTAGCCACTTGATTTGTGACAAACACGACCCTGAATACAGTATGAAAAAGACAGTCTTTTCAATAAAGGTAAATGGATCAACTGGATATTTAATCTACATGGGGAAAAAAATGAACCTGGACCCCAACCTCACACTTCTTATACAAAAAATAAATTCCAGATTACTGCAGATCTAAATGTGAAAGGTAGAACAGTATAATTTTTAGAAGAAAACATGGGAGAACATCTTCATGAACTTTTAGTAGCAAAGAGTTTTTCAATAGGACACAAAAACACTTAACCACAAAAGCAAAAATATTAAACAGTCAAGAAGCTAAGACTTTACATCAAGAAGAATAAAAGGTTGCTTTTTAAAAGGTAATTTAAAGAATAATAGATATGAAATGACTTGTAAACAAGAGGATAAATATATACTAGCTAATTTAAATTTACTGAATAAAAACAATGTACAAAAACTTATCACAGATTGAAAATTTTTGGTTAAAAATGCTATTAGTCTGGGTCCAATCAGGAGAGACAAGCCACAGTTATTTGAACAGGAAAAGTTTAGTATAAAGAGTCATTAACTATAAGAGGGAACTGTAGCAATGAGAGATTGGCTGAGCTGTACTAAGTCACTTCAGTCATCCCTAACTCTTTGCAACCCTATGGAATGTAGCCCACCAGGCTCCTCTGTCCATGGGATTCTCCAGGCAAGAATACTGAAGCAGGTTGCCATGCCCTTCTCCAGGGGATCTTCCTGACTCAGGGATTGAACCTGTATCTCCTGCATCAGCAAGCAGGTTCTTTACCACTAGTGCCACCTGGGAAGCCCAAAAGATTGGCTTAGTTCAGTTCAATCACTCAGTCATGTCCAGCTCTTTGCAACCCCATGGACTACAGCATGCCAGGCTTCCCTGTCCATCGGCAACTCCCATAGCTTTCTCAAATTCATGTCCGTCAAGTCAGTGATGCCATTCAACTATCTCATCCTCTATTGTTCCTTTTTCCTCCTGCCTTCAATCTTTTCCAGCATCAGGGTCTTCCCTAATGAGTCAGTTCTTTGCATCAGGTGGCCAAAGATTCAGCTTCAGCATCAATCCTTCCAGTGAATATTGAGGACTGATTTTCTTTAGAATTGACTGGTTTGATCTCATTGCAGTCCAAGGGATGCTTAAGAATTGTCTCCAACACCACAGTTCAAAAGCATCAATTCTTCAATGCTCAGCTTTCTTTATGGTCCAACTCTCACATCCATACACGAACTACTGGAAAACCCATAGCTTTGACTAGACGGACCTTGGTCAGCAAAGTAATGTCTCTGCTTTTTAATACGATGTCTAGGTTGGTCATAGCTTTTCTTCCAAAGAGCAACTGTCTTTTAATTTCATGGCTGCACTCACCAACTGCAGTGATTTTGGAGCTCCAAAAAATAGTCTGTCACTGTTTCCATTGTCTACCCATCTATTCGCCATGAAGTGATGGGACCAGATGCTGTGATCTGTGCTTTTTGAATGTTGTTGAGTTTTAAGCCAGCTTCTTCACTCTCCGCTCTCACTTTCATCAAGAGACTCTTCAGTTTCTCTTCACTTTCTGCCATAAGGGCAGTGTCATCTCCGTATCTGAGGTTATTGATATTTCTCCCAACAATCTTGATCACAGCTTGTGCTTCATCCAGCCCAGGATTTTGATGATGCACTCTACATGTAAGTTAACAGGATGACAATATACAGCCTTGACATACTCCTTTCCCAGTTTGGAACCAGTTTGTTGTTCTATGTCCAGTTCTGCTGCTTCTTGACCTGCAATACAGGTTTCTCAGGAGGCAGGTAAGGTGGTCTGGGATTCCCCATCTCTTGAAGAATTTTCCACAGTTTGTTGTGATCCACACAGTCAAAGGCTTTAGTGTAGTCAATAAAGCAGAAGTAGATGTCTTTCCACAACTCTCTTACTTTTCAATGATTCAATGGATATTAGAAATTTGACCTCTGGTTTCTCTGCCTTTTCTAAATCTAGCTTGAACATCTGGAGGTTCTTGGTTAATGTACTGTCGAAGCCTAGCGTGGAGAATTTTGAGCATTACTTTACTAGCATGTGAAATGAGTGCAATTGTGCGGTAGTTTGAGCATTCTTTGGCATTGCCTTTCTTTGGGATTGGAATGAAAACTGACCTTCTCCAGTTTTATGGCTACTGCTGAGTTTTCCAAATTTGCTGGCATATTGAATGCAGCACTTTCACAGCATCATCTTTTAAGACTTGAAATAGCTCAACTGGAATCCCATCACCTCCACTAGCTTTGTTCGTAGAGATGCTTCCTAAGGCCCACTTGACTTCACATTCCAGAATGTCTGGGTCTAGGTGAGTGATCACACCATTGCAGTTATCTGGGTCACTAAGATCTTTTTTTGTATTGTTCTTCTGTATATTCTTGCCAACTCTTCTTAATATCGTCTGTTCTGTTAGGTCCAGACCATTTCTGTCCTTTATCATGCCTATCTTTTGTTTCTTTGCTGCTGCTGCTACTGCTGCTAAGTTGCTTCAGTCGTGTCAAACTCTGTGTGACCCCATAGACAGCAGCCCACGAGGCTCCCCCGTCCCTGGGATTCTCCAGGCAAGAACACTGGAGGGGGTTGCCATTTCCTTCTCCAATGCATGAAAGTGAAAAGGGAAAGTGAAGTCGCTCAGTCATGTCTGACTCTTAGCAACCCCATGGACTGCAGCATACCAGGCTCCTCTGTCCATGGGATTTTTCAGGCAAGAGTACTAGAGTGGGGTGCCATTGCCTTCTCCTTTGTATCTCTAATTATCTCGAAGAGATCTCTAGTCTTTCCCATTCTATTGTTTTCCTCTATTTCTTTGCACTGATCACTTAGGAAGGCTTTCTTATTTCTCCTTGCTATTCTTCAGATGGATATATCTTTCTTTTTCTCCTTTGTCTTTCACTTCTCTTCTTTTCCCAGCTATTTGTAAGGCCTCCTGAGACAACCATTTTGCCTTTTTGCATATCTTCTTCTTGGGGATGGTTCTGATCACCACCTCCTATACAATGTTAGGAACCTCTATCCATAGTTCTTCAGGCACTTTGCCTATCAGATCTAATCCCTTGATTCTATTTGTCACTTCTACTGTATAATAGTAAGGGATTTGATTTAGGTCATACCTAAATGGTCTAGTGGTTTTCCCTACTTTCCTCAATTTAAGTCTGAATTTTGCATAGGAAACTGGAATGTTAGGGCCATGAGTCACGGTAAATTGGAAGTGGTCAAACAGAAGATGGCCAGAGTGAATATCAAACACCCTTAGGAACTTGTCCTTAATGTGCCCTCTAGGATGCCAGGGAAAAGTGATCACCTGGAGTGGGAAGCTAATGGCCACTGGTGCTGCTGACTGTAGTAGTGAATGAGCTGGCACTGGAGAAGCCACATAAGCTTCAGAATCTGGGCACTGCATGGGACAGAAGCTGGATGAACAGTTACCTGCAAGGTCAGGCACTTAAGAAGCCACCAAGGCGATGGCACCCCACTCCAGTGCTCTTGCCTGGAAAATCCCACAGACGGAGGAGCCTGGTGGGCTGCAGTCTACGGGGTCTCGAAGAGTCAGATACGACTGAGCGGCTTCACTTTCCCTTTTCACTTTCATGCACTGGAGAAGGAAGTGGCGACCCACTCCAGTGTTCTTGCCTGGAGAATCCTAGGGACGGGAGAGCCTGGTGGGCTGCTGTCTATGGGGTCGCACAGAGTTGGACACGACTGAAGCGACTTAGCAGCAGCAACAAGCCAGCACACCAGAACAAGAAAGGGAAACTCTTCCTCTTGCAATGTCTCTCCAGCGCCCTCTACTGACAAAATTTAACATCTGGCTAGTTGGCAAAGGAAACAAATTTAAACCGCACAAGTCAATTCTCACAGAGCACGCAATGAATGATGAATTTAGATCTAAGAGGTAATATACTGATAACTATTATTGATAACAATTATAAAACTATGTTTTCACCAAAACATGCTTATTATTGCTGGGCCAAACTATGCTTGGTGATGGTTCCCCAAACACCAAAGTAAGAGAGTTTTAAGATAGTAAAGCAATGGATTTATATATATATTTTTTCTACAATGTGGCTATCCTATTTTTATAATTTAAAATTAAAATATTAATAATATAAATAAATGATAGAAAATAAAGGCTAAATTTCTTCTACTAACAATTTAATTGAGCTTGAGCTGCTTCCAAAAAATTCAATTAAAACAGGGTTTTCTCCTCCAGAAATAGAACTAGAGATTCATTCATATACCATACAATAGTGTACTAAAACATTAAAATAATAAAAATCTTTTTTTTTTCTAGAGGGAATCCTGTTTGGATACGGACAAAAGGGATTTTTTAAACTCTAAAAACTATGGTATTTTTATTCTCTGAAACATAGTATCTTTGAATTCTTCTCTCAATACAAATTATGGGTGAGGCTGACAACATTTCAGTACTTTCAAAATTTATTAATCGGAAAGTCATCTTTTAGCAAATGATAAGAAAACTCAAGTATCTAAAGCATAAGAAAGAAGGTCAGGGGAAACAGGTAATGTGCAAAAGAGTTAAGTCTGAAATGATGCTGAATGAAGATGCAGTAGCTTCAGCATGACAGTAGGTGGAGCCTACAGTGTGCTCAGCAGTCTTAAAACGGCTCCTAAACCGGGCAAAATACATGAGTCCTGCGGCAACAGAGAAGACAATTTAGAGCTCAGCTGTATTTACAATTGTTATACCACCACCCAGAGTTAAGGGTAAAAAAATAGAACCATTAAAACCTGGTGAAGCTGAAAAAGTGATCTATACTGCTTCACTGCCACTGCCAAGGGGCCCTCCCAAGCAGTCAGCAAATGAGCTAGATGAAATCAGTTACCAGTTTGAGCCTGAAAGCAACCTGGTACCTTCCTCAAAGCAAGTTCATTTTGTCAAATATTTCACTGCCTATCCAAGTGTTCAAATAATGTTAAAGACTCTCAGAGCTTCAGTCTTTGGAACTGGAAAAAGGGAGTTCAACTCATTTAATCTCAATTATAGAAGGCAACATTCTGTTCGTAATACCTACTACCACTTTCTGTGTGAACTTGGCAATTTATTTATGCTTAAGTCTTACTTTCTTGACCTATAAAACACAGGAAAATACTATTTAAATAATTAAAATGATGAAAATAAATACAACCAAATAACACATTATAAAGATTATTTCTGATACGAGAAAGATCCATGGAACATTATTTAGGAACTTCCACAATCCTGCCGTGCTAAATTTAAGTGCTGCCTGGGAATTGTCTTAGTAGTTAAATCAGCTCAAGAACAGTTGTCACAAGGGAGAAAGTCTGTCTTCCAATCCAGACAAGGAAAGTTGAGTATTCTCATTCACCAAGTTTAAAATATACATATGTGTGTGTGTGTGTGTGTTACAGGTGCTCTTAGCAGCTATTTTTTTTTAAGTCTTTGCTAAATTTGTTACAGTACTGCTTCTGTTTTATGTTTTGGTTTTTTGCCACAAGGTATACGGAACCTTAGCTCCCTGACCAGGGATTGAACCTGTACCTCCTGCATCGGAAGGCAAAGTCTTAACCACTGGAGCACCAGGGAAGTCCTTCCTTAGCAGCTTTTAATTAAGACAGACATCAGAGTAAAAACAAAAAACCAATATAGGTCTGTCTTACTTTTAAAAGTGATAAACACAAAGCAAGTTCAATTTGACAAACATTCATTAAGAACTTTTTATGGGCAAAGCACTGAGTCAGGAGATAGGAAGAAAGGTTAGCAACCCTGCTTCCTGTCCTGAGAAAGTATATACACACACACACAATTTAGTAGGAAAGACAAACAGATAAGCAACCAGTAACGGAGAATGGCAGGATGAAACAGCACAGACAGTATACAGAGGGAACCCAAGAAGGGCTTCAGTAAGGAGGTAGCACTTGACCTGTCTTGAAAGAAGGAAAGGTAAGTATTTATCATTATCAATACAAGAAGCACCTTATTTTCTCTGCAGCATATACAGTAGCTTCAAAACATTATTTAATTTATGAAAACTGTTTTTTCACATTATTTTTTTAAAAAAATCTCAGTTACACTTTCACTTTATTGCATTTAAGTTATAACAAAAATATTTTAAAATTACATATTGTAAAAATGTAAATAATCACATTAAATTCAAGAAGAAGTACATTTTAGATTTGGGAAGAAAGGCCAAAAACATAGGGGTAAAGACATGAGAGAACTGGGGACCTCCTATCAATCATAGCTCAGGTAAACTCCTGCCTAACAAGACAGAGGTTATAGGGTGGGAAAGAATAGCAAAAAGAGCACTGGTGGTAGTTTAGTCAGCAAGTTGTGCTCAACTCTTGTGACCCGCCATACTCTTCTGTCCATGGGATTTCCCAGACAAAAATACCCAAGTGGGTTGCCACTTCCTTCTGCAGAGGCTCTCCCATGGCTCCTAAACCGGGCAAAATACATGAGTCCTGCGGCAACAGAGAAGACAATTTAGAGCTCAGCTGTATTTACAATTGTTATACCACCACCCAGAGTTAAGGGTAAAAAAATAGAACCATTAAAACCTGGTGAAGCTGAAAAAGTGATCTATACTGCTTCACTGCCACTGCCAAGGGGCCCTCCCAAGCAGTCAGCAAATGAGCTAGATGAAATCAGTTACCAGTTTGAGCCTGAAAGCAACCTGGTACCTTCCTCAAAGCAAGTTCATTTTGTCAAATATTTCACTGCCTATCCAAGTGTTCAAATAATGTTAAAGACTCTCAGAGCTTCAGTCTTTGGAACTGGAAAAAGGGAGTTCAACTCATTTAATCTCAATTATAGAAGGCAACATTCTGTTCGTAATACCTACTACCACTTTCTGTGTGAACTTGGCAATTTATTTATGCTTAAGTCTTACTTTCTTGACCTATAAAACACAGGAAAATACTATTTAAATAATTAAAATGATGAAAATAAATACAACCAAATAACACATTATAAAGATTATTTCTGATACGAGAAAGATCCATGGAACATTATTTAGGAACTTCCACAATCCTGCCGTGCTAAATTTAAGTGCTGCCTGGGAATTGTCTTAGTAGTTAAATCAGCTCAAGAACAGTTGTCACAAGGGAGAAAGTCTGTCTTCCAATCCAGACAAGGAAAGTTGAGTATTCTCATTCACCAAGTTTAAAATATACATATGTGTGTGTGTGTGTGTGTTACAGGTGCTCTTAGCAGCTATTTTTTTTTAAGTCTTTGCTAAATTTGTTACAGTACTGCTTCTGTTTTATGTTTTGGTTTTTTGGCCACAAGGTATACGGAACCTTAGCTCCCTGACCAGGTATTGAACCTGTACCTCCTGCATCGGAAGGCAAAGTCTTAACCACTGGAGCACCAGGGAAGTCCTTCCTTAGCAGCTTTTAATTAAGACAGACATCAGAGTAAAAACAAAAAACCAATATAGGTCTGTCTTACTTTTAAAAGTGATAAACACAAAGCAAGTTCAATTTGACAAACATTCATTAAGAACTTTTTATGGGCAAAGCACTGAGTCAGGAGATAGGAAGAAAGGTTAGCAACCCTGCTTCCTGTCCTGAGAAAGTATATACACACACACACAATTTAGTAGGAAAGACAAACAGATAAGCAACCAGTAACGGAGAATGGCAGGATGAAACAGCACAGACAGTATACAGAGGGAACCCAAGAAGGGCTTCAGTAAGGAGGTAGCACTTGACCTGTCTTGAAAGAAGGAAAGGTAAGTATTTATCATTATCAATACAAGAAGCACCTTATTTTCTCTGCAGCATATACAGTAGCTTCAAAACATTATTTAATTTATGAAAACTGTTTTTTCACATTATTTTTTTAAAAAAATCTCAGTTACACTTTCACTTTATTGCATTTAAGTTATAACAAAAATATTTTAAAATTACATATTGTAAAAATGTAAATAATCACATTAAATTCAAGAAGAAGTACATTTTAGATTTGGGAAGAAAGGCCAAAAACATAGGGGTAAAGACATGAGAGAACTGGGGACCTCCTATCAATCATAGCTCAGGTAAACTCCTGCCTAACAAGACAGAGGTTATAGGGTGGGAAAGAATAGCAAAAAGAGCACTGGTGGTAGTTTAGTCAGCAAGTTGTGCTCAACTCTTGTGACCCGCCATACTCTTCTGTCCATGGGATTTCCCAGACAAAAATACCCAAGTGGGTTGCCACTTCCTTCTGCAGAGGCTCTCCCAACTCAGGGATTGAACCCATGTCCCCTGCATTGCAAGCAGATTCTTTACCACTAAGCCGCTAAGTCGCAGTGAGCGCATACTAAATTGCTTCAGTCTCTCTGACTCTTTGTGACGCTATGGACTATATACAGCCCGCCAGGCTGCTCTGTCCATGGGATTCTCCAAGGAGGAATACTGGAATGGGTTGCTGTGTCCTTCTCCAGGGGAATCTTCCTGGCCCAAGGATCAAAATTGTGTCTCTTACGTCTCTTGTATTGGTAGGTGGGTTCTTTACCATTAGCACCACTGGGAAGCCCACTAAGACTGCTGAGTCACTTCAGTCATGTCCGACTCTGTGTGATCCCATAGACGGCAGCCCACCAGGCGCCCCCATCCCTGGGATTCTCCAGGCAAGAACAATGGAGTGGAGTGCCATTTCCTTCTCCAATGCATGAAAGTGAAAGTCGCTCAGTCGTGTCTGACTCTTCACGACCCCATGGACTGCAGCCCACCAGGCTCCTCCACCCATGGGATTTTTCAGGCAAGAGTACTGGAGTGGGGTGCCATTGCCTTCTCCACAAAAAGAGCCTTATCTGTATATAATAACACTGCTTTCAAGAAGGGTCAAAGATGAGAGCTAAACAGTGAGAATTAATAGTAAACAGATAAGCATGGTAGAGAAGAAGAGAGTCAGGAAAACAAGGGAAATAAGACAGTTTTAAACTCACTGGAGAAACATTTGATGAAATCAAGATTTTTTATAATCCCTACCTCCTCTCCATTTTGATTAAAAGTTTCTTTGCAGGGCTCAACTCAATAAAGTCAGTTTTGCCTAATCATCCTACTGAAAATGATTATTCTCTTCTTACAGCACTTACTGTTCTAATCTCTCATCTGGCACTTAGCACAGACTGTCTTCCACAGATAGCTCTTTTCACTAAATCAGAATATAGATATTTATGTATTATCTCTTTAAGTTAAATTTCTTAAGAGCAGTTGCCTTACATTTACCCATTCATTCAATAGCAAATACTTACTGAGCATCTCTCTGAAAGGCACTGTAAGAGAATACAAAAGAAAACCAGATAGACTCTGCCCTCACACAGATCAAACTAGTAACAAATTCACAAAATAGTAAAGGTGCTTAAAACCAAAGTGACATTATTTTAGATGCAATTCAATTATGATATAATGGAGCCATTCTTTACCCTCAAATTAATTTAACATTCATTCTTCATGGCAAATTTCACTATAATTTTTCACTTACTTAAGAGTTGAAATGCATCTCTCAAAAATCATGAATATACAAGTCCTGTAAAATGCATTTAAAACTTTAGACTAACTTTAATAAAAATGCAAGCTACTTATTACTATTAAAATCTCACCAAGGATACCCATCCATATTTTATGATTTATTTTCATTAAGTTTTTTACAATGGCATAAAAATTTCCTAAGCTGACTTAAAATATGCAAACAATGTTTTTAAAATAACTTATTTATATTAGGCACAAGGGGAAAAAATGGCTGTTACACTACCTCCAAGTTACTCTGATCAAGACTCAGGGATTTCTTCCACCAAATATGAGTGATTAGGGTTCTATAACCTTTTTTTTTAACTGCCCTAAAGGAAAGTGATAAAGGCCATATATGATAGCCCACAGCCAACATCTTACTCAAGGGTGAAAACCTGAAAGCATTTCCTTTAAGATCAAGAACAAGACAAGGATGCCCACTCTCAACATTTTTACTCAACATAGTTTTTAAAGTCCTAACCACAGCAATCAAGACAAGGAAATAAAAAGAATCAAAGTTGAAAAAGAAGAAGTAAAACTGTCACTGTTAGCAAATGACATAATACCATACACAAAATCCTAATGACAGCACCAGAAAACTACTGGAATGCATTAATGAATTTGGTAAAGTTGTAGGATACAAAATTAATAAATAGAAATTTGCTGCATTTCTATACACTAACAATGAACTACCAGAAAGTGAAATTAAGAAAACAATCTCATTTACAATCAGATCAAAAAGAATAAAATACCTGGGAATAAATCTAACTAAGGAGAATTGTACTGGGAAAACTATAAGATACTGATGAAAGAAATTAAAGACAACATAGATGGAAAGATATACCATGCTCATGGGTTGGAAGAATTAATATTGTTAAAGTGACCATTCTACTCAAGGCAATCTACAGATGTAGGGCAACACCCTTCAAGATACTAATGGCGTCTGTCACAAAGCTAGAACACATAATTCTAAAACTTGTATGGAAACACAAAAACTCTGAATAGCCAAAACAATCTTCAGAAAGAAGAACAAAGCTGGAACTATCATGCTCCCTGATTTAAACTATATTACAAAGCTACAGTAATCAAATCAGCGTGGTACTAGCACAAAAACAGACACATAGACCAACGGAACAGAACAGAGCCCAGAAATGAATCCCTACTTATGTGGACAACCAATCTATGACAAGGAGGCAAAACTATATAATGGGGAAAAGACAGCCTCTCAAATGATGTTGGGGAAAATTGGACAGCTATTAATATATGCAAAACAATCAAACCATATAAAAATAAACTCAAAATAGATTAAAGACTTAAATGTAAGATGTGAAACCATAAAACTTCTAGAAAAAATGATAGGCAGCATGCTCTTTGCTCTTTGACATTAGTCTTAGCAATATTTTTTGGATGTGTCTCTTCAGGCAAGGATAACAAAAAGAAAAAAAAATAAACAAATGGGACAATATCAAACTAAAAAGCTTTTGCACAGTGAAATAAATCATCAACAAAAGAAAGGGGCACCTACCAAATGGAAGAAGATATTAACACATAATATGACTGATAAAGGGTTAACATAAAAAATACGTAAATAGTTCATACAACTCAACATAAGAAACAAACAGGGAATTCCATAGTGGTCCAGTGGTTAAGAATATGCCTTCCAGTGCAGAGGAAGTGGGTTCAAGCCTTGGTTAGGGAACTAAGATCCTACACACCATAGGGCAACTAAGCCAGTGAGCCACAGTTACTGAGCCCAAGAACTCTGGAGCCTAGCACTGCAAAGAAAGATCCTGCATGTGCAACAAAGACCTTACATGCATAACTAACACCAAATGTAGTCAAAAAATAAATAAAATATTAAAAAACAAACAACCCATTTAAAAGGTGGGAAGACGACCTGGTTAGACTTTTATCCAAGGAAGACATACAGATGCCAACAGGCACAGAAAAAGATGCTGAACATCCTTAATCATCAGAGAAGTGCAAATTAAAACCAACAAAAAGGAGATATCACTCCATACCAGCAGAATGGCTACAATTATTTAAAAAAAAACACACACACAAAAAGAACAAATGTTATCGAGGATGTGGAAAAAAGGTAACCCCCATACACTGTTGGTGGAAATGTAAATTGGTGCAGCCACTGTCGAAAACAGTTTGGTGATTCTTCAAAAAACTAAAAATAGAACCTACCTTCAGTTCCTGGGTATATATCTAAAAAAACGAAACACTAATTCAAAAAGATACAGGCACCCCAGTGTTCATAGCAGCCTTATTTACAACAGAAAAGATATGGAAACAACCTGTCTATCAAGAAGTGAATAAAAAGAAGATGTGGGAGTTCTCTGGTGGCTGGTGGTTAGGATTCTGGGCTTTCACTTTTGTGGCCCAGGTTCAGTCTCTGGGTGGAGAACTGAGATCCTGGCAAGCTGAATGGTGTAGCCAAAATAAATAAAAGTTAAAAAAAAAAAAAAAGAAAAAGACGTGAGATACACATAAAGAGGCACACATACACAAACACACGATGAGCTACTACACAGTAATTAAGAACTGCAGTTTTGACATGTGCAGCATGGATGGACTTGGAGGGTATTATGCTAAGTGAAATATGTCAGACAGAGAAAGACAAATACTGTATGATTTCACTTACATGTGGAATCTGAAAAAACAAAACAAGTGAATAAACATAACAGAACAAAAACAGACTCACAGATAAAAGAACAGTCGGTTGGCAGAAGGAATAAGGATGAGGCGGGGTGGGGAGTGGATAGGTGAGGGAGATCCAGAGGTCCAAAGTTCCAGTTACAAAATAAATAGGTACAGGTATGAAATGCACAGTGTGGTGATTATTATAGCCAGTAATTACTTAATATCTTTGTATGGTAACAGATGGTAACTAGATTTATCATTTTGAAATGTCTAGAAGTAATCAAATCACTATGTTATTTGTACACCAGGAACTAACACAGCCTTATAGATCGACTATACTTTAAAAATAAATTAATGGAAAAGGTACAAACTTCATTATAAGATGACTGTTCTACAATGTGTATGCTAAGTCATGTCCAACTCTGTGAGAACCCATGGACTGTAGCCCACCAGGCTCCTCTGTCCATGGGATGCTCCGGGCAAGAATACTGGAGTGGGTTGCCCTCCCCTTCACCAGGGGATCTTCCCGGTCCAGGGAACCAACCTGAGTCTCTTTCGTCTCTTGCATTGGCAGGCAGGTTCTTTACCACTAGCACGAGATCATATAGGAACATAATATATATATGATAAATATAATTAGCACTGCTGTATATTATATATGTTGTTAAGAGAGTAAATCCAAGCCGCTTTCCAGAATGATTGGAACAAGTATTCTATTAGTAGTATGTAAGGCTGAGTGATCATACTATAACCCTAAAACTGAACAATACAATGTCTTATTTAAGAGGTGAAAAACTATATATCATTATATTTCTTTGGATTACTGAACTATTTTTGTCTATACATTTTTCTTTTTGTTTATTATAGTATATTTTATCAAAAGCTTATTCAGGCCATTTAACAACCTTAAGGCTTAATCTCCTCATATGTACATTAGGCATAATACCTATCATTATGATAAAATGCTGCAAAAGTACACTGAGTTGGTACACAACAAATGTTACCTCTTCTCCTAAGATTTTATTCTATAATAAGATATAACAGTTTTATTCTAATAATGTAAAAGAATTTAGAAAAATATACACCTATAATCATTTCTTAGAAAAAACAGTAGCAGATTCATTAGAATCTATATATAATCTTCAAAAAAAAGAATAAGAAATGGTTATTCTAATATTTATTGTGAAAATTAAGTTGGTATACCATGGTTAAAGGCTTCCTTGATGATGCATGGTAAAGAATCTGCCTGCCAATGCAGACACACAAGAGACTCGGGTTCAATTCCTGGGTCAGGAAGATCCCCTGGAAAAGGAAATGGCAACCCACTCCAGTCTTCCTGCCTGGGAAATCCCATGGACAGAGGAGCCTGGTGGGCTATAGTCCATGAGGTTACAAAACAGTCGGACTTTGTTACTAAACAACAACAGTATCATGATAAGCAACAGTAATTTCATAAACCTAGACATTGTTGGCTTATTTTCTTTGAAAATAGTCTTGTAAATCTGAACAGTTAAAAAGGAAGAAGAAAAAAAAAAAAAAACGAAAGCACTCAAAGTCACCACATGAGATTGTTATCCTTGTTGCCAACAATATGAAAGAGGTAACCACAGAAACAGACACAATCACACCAGCAGCAAGTCCACTAAGAACAAGTTAGATAAATACCTGGAGAAGGAAATGGCAACCCACTCCAGTATTCTTGCCTGGAGAATCCCAGGGACAGGAGCCTGGTGGGCTGCCGTCTATGGGGTCTCACAGAGTCGAATAGGACTGACGTGACTTAGCAGCAACAGCAGATGGCACATACAGGCTGCTTCTGTCAATTTCTCAGACTTTAAGAGTGAACTTTTTAACTTGCATATCATTAGGTCACTCCTTTACCCTATGTATTAGATCCTAAAAGTTCACCAGCACCTCATTGTGTTAAACCAACAACTCTGTGCCTCTTTCTCCGAGAAGGCAATGGCAATCCACTCCAGTACTCTTGCCTGTAAAATCCCATGGACGGAGGAGCCTGGTAGGCTGCAGTCCATGGGGTCGCACAGAGTCGGACACGACTGAAGCAACTTAGCAGTAGCAGCAGCAGATAAATACCACAGGTTTCACAATAGATTCATTTGAAATCATATCTGGTGAGTTGTAGTTTACGGAAGACTTTCAAATGCAGAAGCAATCACTGAGTAACAGCACAAAAATTGCTCAACAGCAAGTACTGTATTTCTTATAAGAACTGGTTCCTGGCCCAATCTATATCATAGAAAACATTATTACTGATCCACTCCTTCTCTAGGAATGGGTGAAGAAAAGAAGGAGTCATGCTACACAACATGAACTTTAACTTCAGAAACTTCAAAATGTAGAAAAAAGAATAACGGCACCAACACATCTGCTGCCTAGAGCTGATCACTGCTTATATTTTGTCTTGTCTGCCTTAAGGTTTTTAATTTAATAACGGGGGTAAACTATTAATATTACAGATAAAGTCAAAGTCACCCATCTCTCCAGTTCAATTTCCCTTTACAGACTTCCAGAGGTAATGGCTGATGTTACCTTGGTATGCATTATTGAAATTCATTTTTAAATTATTTTACATATGTGTCCATACAGTTTAGCTTTGTGTTTTTGATGTTTACCTAAATAGAGTAACTCTGTATATATCATTCCACCAATAGCTTTTGTTTTGCTTTATCTAGTTTTTATTTAGTTCGTTATTTTTGGCTGTGCTCGGTCTTTGCTGCTGCTGCACGGGCTTTACTCTAGCTGTGGTGAGCAGAGGCTATTCTCCAGTTGCAGCGTGAGGGCTTCTCTCGACACAGAGCACAGGCTCAGTAGTTGTGCTGCTCTGCTGCGTGTGGGGTCTTCCTGGATCAGAGGTCAAACCAGTGTCTCCTGCATTGGCAGCAGATTTTTTACTACTGAAGCAACAGGGAAGCCCCCCACCAATAGTTTTTATTAATAAAAATTATAATTGAGAGATCCATTAGATAGTTTGAAGGATGCTCTAGTTCATTTCTTTTTTTTTTAGTTCTTTTTTTTTAATTAATTTTTATTTTTTTAGTTTGTTTTGCTTTACAATACAGTATTCGTTTTGCTACACATCAACATGGATCAGCCACGAGTGTACATGAACTCCCAATCCCAACCCCCACCTCCCCACTCCCGCCCCACACCCTCTCTCTGGATTATCCCCGTGCATCAGTCCCAAGCATTCTGCATCCTGCATCAAACCTGGACTGTTTTTTTAGTTTGTTTTGCTTTACAATACTGTATTCGTTTTGCTATACATTGACATGAATCAGCCACGAGTGTACATGAACTCCCAATCCCGACCCCCACCTCCCCTCTCCCGCCCCACACCCTCTCTCTGGATTATCCCCGTGCATCAGTCCCAAGCATTCTGCATCCTGCATCAAACCTGGACTGGCGATTCGTTTCACTTATGATATCACACATGTTACACTGCCACACTGCCAACCCATCCCACCCTCTCCCTCTCCTACAGAGTCCAAAAGGCCGTTCTATACATCTGTGTCTCTTTTGCTGTCTTGCGTACAGGTTTATCATTACCATCATTCTAAATTCCATATATATGTGTAAGTATACTGTATTGGTGTTTTTCTTTCTGGCTTACTTCACTCTGTATAATTGGCTCCAGCGTCATCCACCTCATTAGAACTGAGCTCTAGTTCATTTCTTTAAATTACTGTATAGTATGCTATTGTAGGAATATACTAAATTTTACATATCTATTCTCATTTTAATGGACATTCTAGGCTGTTTCCTATGTTTTTCTATTAAACAGTGTTTCAGTGAAATCCTTATTTATGTACATGTATATAGGTATTTGCATACATGCTTCATGTATATAAAAGAGTCTAGTTGGGGTAGAAGGAAAGGAAAAGACGAAAGGGGTGGAGAAGCATCTTAGCTATCATAGGAAGCAGAGGGACAATGGACAAAGAATGGGAATGCTCACTGGAGTAGAGTCCCTTACATCCATCCTCACCATCACTGCCAGATTTCAGGCTCTTACCTTGACTTGTATGATTAAAAGTATAGTAAGTGAAAAGTTAAAGAACAATGCATGCTGAGACTATTATTTCACAAGCTGCTGCTAAGTTGCTTCAGTCGCGTCCAACTCTGTGCGACCCTATAGATGGCAGCCCACCAGGCTCCCCCGTCCCTGGGATTCTCCAGGCAGAACACTGGAGTGGGTTGCCACTTCCTTCTCCAATTTCACAAGCAGTGAGTCAATAGATATTGTTTCACTTTTGATAGAGAAATGCAGGTTCAATATTTTTTTTAATTTAAAGGTAAGCGCCTATAGAATGGGAAAAGTGTATATTCTAAATTACTTTTTAAAGACATGTAAGTGTCCAGCTATGGTTTTTCCAGTAGTCATGCACAGATATGAGAGTTAGACCATAAAGAAGGCTGAGTGTCAAAGAACTGATGCTTTCTAACTGTGGTGTTGAAGACTCTTGAGAGTTCCTTAGACTGCAAGGAGATCCAACCAGTCAATCCTAAAGGAAATCAAGCCTGTATATTCATTGGAAGGACTGATGCTGAAGCTGAAGCTCCAATACTTCAGCCACCAGATGTGAAGAGCCAACTCATCAGAAAAGACCTTGATGCTGAGAAGAACTGAAGGCAGGAGGAGAAGGAGATGACAAAGGATGAGATGGTTGGATGGCATCACCGACTCAATGGACACAAGTCTGAACAAACTCCAGGAGACAGTGAAGTACAGGGAAGCCTGCTGTGTTACAGTCCACAGGGTCACAAAGAGTCAGACATGACTGAGCGACGACAATAAGTGTTCAATAAATTTGTTAAGTGAGATAATCACATCAAAAATATTACATCATGTATACTCATTTTTATTTTTTAAATGTGTGTGCATATATATATATACACAGAGAGAGAGAGAGAGAAATAGAACAGTCTGGAGAATATATAACAAATAATTAACTGGTCTTAAGAAACTTTCTATAAGGCCACAGGTATGGGATGAGGGTGATATGGAAAAGCAGTAGGAGCTAGTACCATGGAATGTAAGCCACTGCTTGTGCAGTGAAATTGTGCATCATGGATCTGCTTAAGTAAGGTCTCATTTTCACCAATTTCTTTTTTTTTTTTTTTTAATTAATTTATCTGGCTGTGCCTGGTCTTAGTTATGCCATGCAGAATCTTTAGTTGCAGCATGTGGGCTCTCAGTTGCACAGAATTTATCAGTTCCCTGACCAGCAATTAAATCCAGGCCCACTGCATTGGGAGCAGGGATACTTAACCACTGAACCACCAGAAAAGCCCTCAATTTCATTTTATAACATGATGCTGGTTACAATGATTACTGGTGCTTTTCATTTTCTTTTTTCAGCTTCTTTGTATTTTATTTTTTCCTTCACAATATTTTGAAGAGTTAATGTGTTTGAATACTTCCCCATGTCTACTATGAGCTCCACAAAGACTTTACCACTGCTGGGAGCTTCTCTGGTGGTTCACTGGCTAAGATTCCAAGCTCGCAATGCAGGGGCCCAGATGCAATCCCGGTCAGGTAACTAGATTCCACATGTTGCAACTAAGAGTTTGCATGCTGCAACCAAAGATCCCATATACTGTAATGAAGATCGAAGACCCCAAGTGTGACAACTAAGACTCAGCATAAATAAATAAATAAATAATTTTTTAAAAAGACTTTACCATTGTTTCTCTCAGGCTTAGCATTGTGTATGGCATATTGAAAGTAGTCAATATCTACTGACCTATTAAAAATGTTCTCAGTTCAGTTCAGTCGCTCAGTCGTGTCTGACTCTTTGCAACCCCATGAATTGCAGCACGCTAGGCCTCCCTGTCCATCACCAGCTCCCGGAGTTCACTCAGACTCACGTCCATCGAGTCAGTGATGTCATCCAGCCATCTCATCCACTGTCGTCCCTTTCTACTCCTGCCCCCAATCCCTCCAGCATCAGAGTCTTTTCCAATGAGTCAACTCTTCACATGAGTTGGCCAAAGTACTGGAGTTTCAGCCTCAGCATCAGTCCTTCCAATGAACCCCCAGGACCGATCTCCTTTAGGATGGACTGGTTGGACCTCCTTGCAGTCCAAGGGACTCTCAAGAGTCTTCTCTAACACCACAGTTCAAAAGCATCAATTCTTCAGCACTCAGCTTTCTTTATAGTCCAACTCTCACATCCATACATGACCACTGGAAAAACCATAGCCTTGACTAGATGGACCTTTGTGGTAAACTAATGTCTCTGCTTTTGAATATACTATCTAGGTTGGTCATAACTTTTCTTCCAAGGAGTAAGCATCTTTTAATTTCATGGCTGCAATCACCATCTGCAGTGATTTTGGAGCCCAGAAAAATAAAGTCTGACATTGTTTCCACTGTTTCCCCATCTATTTCCCATGAAGTGATGGGGCCAGATACCATGATCTTAGCTTTCTGAATGTTGAGCTTTAAGCCAACTTTTTCACTCTCCTCTTTCACTTTCATCAAGAGGCTTTTTAGTTCCTTTTCATTTTCTGCCGTAAGGGTGGTGTCATCGGCATATCTGAGGTTATTGATATTTCTCCCGGCAATCTTGATTCCAGCTTAGGAAAGTAAAGATTTAAATTAAGTACTCTGTCCTAACATATGTATAAAATCATGCAGCTTGTATAATAAGGCAGTCAGTATTAAAATCCAAGGGTACTAGTAACTTATTTTCTTTCTACTTTATATTTCTTATTCTTATGTTGATTTGGATTTACATGTGCTATTTCACCTTTTGTTTTAAAAATCCACAAGATGAAAATCATTACATAAAGGTATCATAATAATTATTTGATATTTGGGTATCATAATAATTGAGTATCATAATAATTATTAATAATTTATCATTTAAAGTAAAATAATTTAAATGTCCTAGGTTTTCTCTTTTCTCCCTCTCTCTTTTTTAAATTGAAATATAGTTGATCTACTTCTCTTCCTAACTGATGGTTATCAATAAATATTCTTAAACATTTATTGAATGACATATCTTTAACCTCTGGGTAATTTTAAATAGTTTTTGGGCAAATGAAACAAAAACCATTCATTTCTTTCAGTCAGTTTGTGGATCAGTATGATGGAAACAAGTAATTAAATTTAGTACTTTCTAAACATGAAAAGCTATCTGAGTTGTGGAACCTTTTGAAGATGTATAATTAGTTGTTAATGTTTAATAGTATCTCAATCATGAACAGTGTAACAAACTTTTTTTTCCCCAAAAGAATACATATGTAGGGCTTCCCTGGTGGCTCAGTGATAAAGAATCCACTTGCCAATGGAGGAGACACAGGTTGCTTCCTAGATCTCTGATCCAGGGAATCTCACATGCCCTGGGGTAATTAAGCTCCTGTGACACAACTATTGAGCCTGTTCTCTAGAGCCCAAGGAGCCACAACTACTGAGCCCATGCAGCACAACTACTGCGGAGAAGGCAATGGCCCCCACTCCAGCACTCTTGCCTGGAAAATCCCATGGGCGGAGGAGCCTTGTGGGCTGCAGTCCATGGGATCGCTAAGAGTCGGACACGACTGAGCGACTTCATTTTCACGTTTCACTTTCATGCACTGGAGAAGGAAATGGCAACCCACTCCAGTGTTCTTGCCTGGAGAATCCCAGGGATGGGGGAGCTTGGTAGGCTGCCGTCTATGGGGTCACACAGAGTCGGACACGACTGAAGCGACTTAGCAGCAGCAGCAGCACCAGCACAACTACTGGAGTCTAACGCCCCAGAGCCTGTGCATGCCTGTTCAGTCACTCAGTAATATTCAACTCTTTGTGACCCCATGGACTATAGCCCACCAGGCTCCTCTGTCCGTGCGATTTTTCTGGAAAGATTACTAGAGTGGGTTGCCATTTCCTCCTCCAGGGGACCTAGAGCTTGTGTTCTGCAACCAAAAGAAGCCACGGCAATGAGAAGCCTGCACATCACAACTAGAAAATAGCCTTCGCCTGCTGCAACTAGAGAGAAGCCCAAGGAGCAACAAAGACCCAGCACAGCCAAAAATAAATAAAATAAAAAATTTTTAAAGAATACATTAAAACTATAAGTTTACAAATTCATTTAACTTAAATTCTCAGTGTTTGAGCTAAATTCCTAAGCAGTAAGGAAAAAATTATAAACACTGTAAAACACAACTTTCACAACTTTTTTAAATCCCAAATCTCTCAAATGAACTGTTCTAGTTCTATCTGAATCCTTTGGGCCAAGTTCCACTGAAACTAGACTTTTTTCCAGGGTATTCACTGCCCAGTGTCAGCTTTTAAAGGTCTGAAAAAACCTGCTTTAAAGAAAAACAGAGAAAATGAGATAGGTCAGCCAAGACAAGTGTGCCATGTAGCAAATAGAGGTTTCTCTGTGATCCAACTAAAATAGCAGTGCTGTTATACCCATACACACATATAACTGTAATATTTCTATGGTTTTTCCCATTAACCTTTAATCTAAACACTAATTTTTTTTTAAACTTGGTTTTGATTTTACATGAAAAAAATACAGAGAATGAAATAGTGAAAAAATTCACACAAATTAGGTAATAAAAGAAAAAGAATAAAACAGTGTACCAAAATCTATTGAACTTGTATGTCCAGAATTATCGTGGTGATTGTACATAATCTCTTTTAATATAAACTATCACCTTGTGAGCTGGGTGTTATCATTCTTATTTTACATGTCGGGAAACTGAGACACAGTAAGAATAAGAACTCGCCCAGTGTATTCCTAAATAGGAATATCTAGATTAAATCTCATGCCATTTCTCTTTAACAAAGATGTTTCTCCTAGCACATCATGCAAAAAGAAAAAGAGAAGGAGAAAGATTTTTAAAAAGACACAATCATGAGCATTGTTCTACGCGAACAATTTTTAAGAGGGAAGCAAACCACATTAATTCTGGCAACTATCCTAGATTCATCTGAACCTGTATAGAGTTTATTCATTTGTACTCCATAAAAATAAAGAAATGATGCTATCTTAAAAACAATTCCTTCACTGGTGTAATGAATCATTTCTCTTTTTTGCTATTTATCTTTTCACATTTTAAAACTTGTATTCTAGCTAACACATAGTCTATTGGGGGAAAAATCCATCATATGACATTGCAAAGAAATACACATATAGTAGGTACATAGTAAATATTTGTTGGTTGAACACTTTGTATATTCATAATGCCTTGAAATCAGTAAGTATCTGAATAGCTGATGATATGATTAGCCGTCAGTGACTCTGGTCTTAAAGTTCTGGTTTTGCAGTTCAGTTTGAAAAAGGGTTCTATCTAATCGATCATGACACATTACTGTGTTATCTGACTTGATTTATCATTTCTCTAGTATTCTTCATTTTATCAAAATGGCTTCAGAATGACAACCAGGCAAAACAAATCTTTTTTATTCTGTAGATTACAATGGGCAGAATATGCCAAACAATTCCATACTTGTTAAAAAATTTAATCTATATTTGACAGTATGTTAAGTGCTATGGATACAAGGTTAGAGTTAAAAAACTTTTTAACCTGAGACATTATCAAAACAGAAGAGGATATAGACATATAAATAAATAATCACAATACACACAATGTGTGTATGAAGTGTACACACATCATTCAATAAATATTTATTGAAAACCTCATACAACAAACACTGTAACAAGGCCTGGGATACAGAAATGAACAAGGTTCTAGGGTCCCTGCCGTCACAAACTTTATAACTTAACATGGCTTCAAAGACTTCCCAAGTCTCCAGGAAAATAAACTCATAGTCAAATATCACAAGAACACATGAAGGAATGTAACCATAAAGAAATCGATGAGTAAAAGAAGCAACAAAAACAAATAAGCAGAGATGAAAGATACTGAAACTAATGGACACAGAATATTTAATAAGTACATTTAGTATGTTTAGAGAAATAAAAGCAACAAAAAGAACCAAGGGGAAAAAATCATCAAATTTTGCCACACAGATTTGAAAAAGAAATAAGAGAACCTTTAAAAATGAAAATACATAGCAATTAAAAATATTAAACACAAAAAGTGAATTTAGAAGAAAAAAAAATAAGGCTGAATTAACCAAGTAAAGAGAGATGAGAGGGATAAAGCAGGATATTCCAGACAGAAAAGACAGTGTATGCAAAAACATGAAACCATGAAGCTGAATTCTGTGTTTGAGGAAATAAAAGCTGAATTATATTGCTGAAGCATAATGTGCAAGTGTTTAAAAAGGCAAGCGATTACATCAGAAAAGTCATCCAGGGCTAGATTGTGAAAGTCTTCATGCTCTATATTTCTCAACTCTATAGTCTAGTGTGCCTATACTGATACCTGAAGTTCTTATTTTATATTCAAATTTATATGCATATACAGTAAATAATATTTCCAGTTTTTAAATATATAAATCCTTAGTTAAAATAAATAGCTATTGGGCAATTTGGCAGACAACCCCAAAATCCTCTCTTTACAAACACCTAGATAGGCTGAATAATATTTAATAGGGGTATTTTTAAATGCATAGCTGAGCTCCCAAGAGATAAAAAGGTAATTCCAAGAGGAGGAAAAATGAGAGTAAATTGAAAATCAATATGGTATTTGGGTGTGACTCTCCTATGAAAGGAAGAAGGTAAGGCCGTGAAATGCCTGACTCGTACCATAGGAGGCTGAATTTAATGATCACACAGGAATAAAAGATGAAGCACTAGACCACACATGTGTGGGAACTGAATTTGAGACTATCTGCGTAAAGCTGAGATGCTTGAGAGACAATCCACACAGTAGCCAAGTGAAGTAGAAAATTAACTACCCACTATCATAAAGAAACAAGAAAGCTCTTCTACGTAGAAAAAAATATAAATAAAACAATAAAAAGAATTACCACACTTGGAAATATAAAAACAAGATGTGTGACAATCACTTGAAACTCAGTCCCATGATCCTCACCCCTGGCATACATACCCTGTGTAACCCTCCAAGTGAACAGAACCTGTGAACTGCTTTTAACCAACAGAATACAATGAGGTGACAAGATAGATGTAATTATGTGTATGTGATAACACTGCATAAGACTGTAGCACCCATTTTGCTAGAGGCTCTCTTTCCCTTGCTGCTTTTGAAGAAGCAAGCTACTATTTAGGGGGTTGCTTATCTTAAAGGGGTCCCATGTGGTGCTGGAGAAGACTCTTAAGACAGCAAGGAGATAAAACCAGTCAATCATAAAGGAAATCAACCCTGAATATTCATTGAAAGGAGTGATGTTGAAGCTCCAATACTTCAGCCACCTGATGTGAAGAACCAACTCACTGGAAAAGACTGATGCTAGGAAAGATTGAAGAAGGAGGAAAAAAGGACAGCAGAGGATGAGATGGTTGGATGGCATTATTGACTCAACAGACACGAGTTTGAGCAAACTCTGGGAGATGGTGAAGGACAGGGAAGCCTGGCGTGCTACATTCCATGGAGTCTCAAACAGTTGGACACAACTTAGCAATTGAACAACAACAATCTGACAAATTACTGAGGATGGCCTCTAGGAGCTAAAGTGAAAGAAAGTGAAAGTGAAGTCACTCAGTCATGTCTGACTCTTTGTGACCCCTTGGACTGTAGCCTACCAGGCTCCTCCCTCCATGGGATTCTCCAGTAAAGAGTGGAGTGGGTTGCCATTTCCTTCTCCAGGGGATCTTCCAGACCCAGGGATCGAACCCAGGTCTCCTGCATTCCAGGCAGATGCTTTAACCTCTGAGCCACCAGGGAAGCCAGGACAGCCACTATTCAAAATCCAGTAAGAAACTGATACTTCATTTCTAAAACCACAGGGAGCAGATTATTCTAAGTGGAGTCCTCCCTATTCAAGCCTCAGGTGAGACTACAGCCCCAACTAACCTATAGCAACTGTGAGATGATAAACATGCGTTTATTTAAGCCACTAACTTGTGGGTAATTTGTTATGCAGCAAAGACAACTAATATAAAGTGGAGCTAAATACTGCAAAACAACAGAATATAAGTTAAGAGGAGCATATTGAAAGTTAAAGGTGGTTCTCTGAAAAGAAAAGTTTGCCATTAAGTCAAATATGCATTAAAAAAAACTTCCCACGTGGCTGAGTTGGTAAAGAATCTGCCTGCAATGCTGGAGACCTGGTTCGGGAAGATTCCCTGGAGAAGGAAATGGCAACCCACTCCAGTATTCATGCCTGGAGAATCCCTCTTGGACAGAGGAGCCTGGCAGGTTACAGTCCATAGGGTTGCAAGAGTCAGACACGACCTAGTGCTATCGTTCTTTCTTTCTTTCTTTCTTTTCAGAATAGAACTAGGACAAACCCCATAACTCTCAAAACAGTAGAGGGAAGAAGGGAATATAATTTTTTTAAAAAGCCTATCAATGCCAAGATAAGTTTAAAAATATAAGGAAGAAAAAATTCTTATAAATGTAGGATAAATAAACAGCATTAAAAATGGTGGAAATAAAAAAATGTATCAGTAATCAGAGTAAATATAGTAGGAAAAGAATGAGACTGAATTTTTAACAGAAATAGTTATCTGCTATTTACATTACAAACACCTACAACACAGAGAACATCTGAAAGTAAAAACCTGGGGAAAAAAATATGCCAGGCAAAAGAAACTCTCTCTCTCTCTAAAGCATAAATTCAATATACAGCTTAAGTTTCAAGTCATCTCTTGAATTAGTACCCTTTTGATCTTACCTCTTAAAGAAACAAACCATTGACCAATCTCACAGCTGATATAGTAAAATTTCATGAAAATGCCACCTACACAACATGCTTACCATATAATTAAGAAAGATCATTCTAACAGAGGACAATAACAAGCAAGACAGGCAGTATACATGACAGGGATGGAACCTGGGCCCCCTGCAGTGGAAGCTCTGGGTCCTAACCATTGGACCACCAGGGAATTCCCTTCATGAAAGTTAGTGAAGAATAACGACTCAGAATGCTTAAAAAGTGACTCAAAATCCCATTAACTAATTCTTTCTTTTTCTTAAGTGTGTAACTAATCAAAAGGCTTCAATCCTTTAAAAACTTTTGAGACAAGACACAGAGGATTTCATGTAAGTAGGATTTATTCCTATGCTTACTGTCATGCCTTTGAATTTGCTTATTACTTTTTTCTTAGTCTTGAAAGGCACTGATTAAAATATCTTTTCCTTGAAATAGTTTAATCTGAAATACATGTGGCTATCCATATCCTAAAAATCATTTCTTTTACTGAAATAAAATTTAACTTTAAGAAACCAACAAAAACACATACTGCCTACAGAATGTGAAATATTTAAAAATGCAATGTTGGCAACCAATTATATGACTTTTTATGATGATTTTCTTGATGCATCTAATATAAGGCATATAAATTTATTCAAGCTACCTTTGTACCTCTGTTTGAGTTTTCCTTTACTTTCTCATCACCTACTCATAATATTTATACTTTCTTAAAACTAATTTAGCTTTAGTCCTCCAATCTCTTACTGAAAATATTTAAAGAAAGTTGAGGACAATGACCTTCTCTGACTTTTATAGCTATTTATATCTCCTTTCTCTCATCATTTATTCTGACTGTTCTTAAAATTTAAACTTTATCTATATGTTGTTCTTGATAACAAGTCTTATGTTTAAAAAGTGGGGGTACCACAGCACAAAGGCCTGCTTTGTTGGATTCTTCTCCTTTCTAATTTCATCCTCATTCTTCACCAATCCTAGTCTCCCCTCCATAATCGATATTCTCTTTAGAAGGTAATTGTTTCATGAAAACCTTCCCAATTTAATAACATCTTCACTTTTAATCACATAACTGTAACATGTTAATATATCTCCCACATGTTACACTGTCATTGTCATGGTACTGTACAAATTTGTTCTGAACTGAGTGTAGAAAGATTTACTTCTCTGGCTAAAACCTTCTGAAGGGTTTTGATCACAAATAAAATAAAAGCTGAACACCTTATTGTGGACTACAAAGTCAAAACTACAAAGTCAAAACCCTGCCTACCTCTTCTAATTATTCTTCTTGCCCATCTGTTCCAACACCACTAGCCTTCCGAATGTTTCCTAGCTTCCAAAACAAACCAAGTCTATTATTCCAGTCTCAGGGCCATAAACAAAACTGCCTTGAACATCACTACCCCAGATAACCTCACATCCCTTCTTATTCTTTACATATTATGTCCAATATTACCAACACAGGGAACCCTTCCTTAATAACCCTCTCCAAAGAAGTCCTCTAGCCATTCTCTGTCATACTGTTGTTCAGTTGCTCAGTCATGTCCAACTCTGCGACCCCATGGACTATAGCAGGCCTATTACCTTGTTTCATTTCTTAATAGCATTTATCACAATTAGAAACCATTTATTAAAATATACTCATTTCTGTATTTGTCATCTTCCGCATTAGTACTTGTAATAGCCATGTTTTCTGGTTTTTGTAATTTCTGCTTTGATATGTGGGGTCTTGCTGACCTTGGTAGGACTGCTCTTCCCAGGGCTAGCTGCTGCTGCTGCTAAGTCGCTTCAGTCGTGTCTGACTCTGTGAGATCCCATAGACAGCAGCCCACCAGGCTCCTCTGTCCCAGGGATTCTCTAGCCAAGAACACTGGAATGGGTTGCCATTTCCTTCTCCAATGCATGAAAGTGAAAAATAAAAACGAAGTCGCTCAGTCGTGTCCGACTCTTAGCAACCCCATGGACTGCAGCCTATCAGGCTCCTCCGTCCATGGGATTTTCCAGGCAAGAGTACTGGAGTGGGGTGCCATTACCTTCTCTGCAGGGCTAGCTAGTTGGCACACTATTTGCCTGTAAGTATACCTTTTATATGCAAAGCAAACAATCCAGAGCCCAAAACCCCAACTACCTCCTTTATCAGACTCCAGACTACTATTCCCCAGCCTTAATCACTTCAGGGCCATGTACCAGACAACTAAAAACCATCCCTAAGTCCCAGAGCCCATTGAAATTATTCAAACCTACCTATTCCAGACCTGCTTACCCTACCTTGCCCACTCCTTTCCACAATATTCCACAAAATTAAACCACAATAAATGCTCTCATCCACATCCCCCCCTCCACAACCTTCCCTGCCCTGACTGACCCTGGTGCTTCCCCATGTGGTACTGCACAATGTGTTATGTCTTCAGCTTCCAAGGGACTGTGAGTAATTAAAAAATCCCTCCTTCTTGGCAATCATTTTCACGTTTGTGTCTTATAATACCTCATTTATGCTTAGTCACTCAGTTGTGTCTAACTCTGCGACTCCATGGACTGTAGCCTGCTAGGCATCTCTAACCATGGAATTCTCCAGGCAGAATACTAGAGTGAGTTGCCATTTCCTTCTCCAGGGGATCTTCCCAACCCAGGGATCAAACCCACGTCTCCTACATTACAGGCAGATTCTTTACCATCTGAGCTACCGGGAAGCCCTTATTAAACAAATAGGTACCTTTAAATAAATGTCTGACATAAAGTACATGCTCGACAAATATTTGTTGAATGTATCACCTGAAAAATAAATCCCTTTGTTTCCCTTCAGTTCCTAGCATGACTGTGTTTACTCACATCATTCTTTAATACACTTTAACAATTGAATCATTTATAAAACATGTATTCTTTGCCCAATAAAAGATAGGTGTCATGTTAAGTACTAAAGATACAGGGATGAATAAAAATCAGATATGCTCTGTTCATAAGAGTTTCAAATAAGAGTACAGAAAAGTTGATAAATAAAAGGATGAAAAAGATATAACTACTACAGGGGAAGAAAAAGCTGGTATTGCTATCATAATATCAGACAAATAGAACTTTCAAATAAAAAGTACTATAAAAATAGGGATCCAGTATACCAGGAAGATATCATAACCCTAATCACATATGTGTCTAATTAACTGCATAGCTTCAAAACACTTAAAACAAAAACTAACAGAATAATATAGAGGAAATTATCAAATCCATCAACCTACCCATCTCAGTGTTTGAAAAATAAAACAACTTTTCTCATCCTACTCTCCACATCACCCTCACCCCCAAATCAGCAGAGTTCCAGAATATTTTAATACCACAAGTGGTTTAAACAAGTAAACATTAGCACTAACAGATGTAAGGCCACTACAGTAATTTGAGGGTCTTTCACATCTAGCCATTATAGAGTAACTGGGACTGGACTTTCTCTTGCTGTCAACAACTAGAAAAGAGGTCAGAAGATAGGAAAAAAACTCTCAGTCACTGAACAAGGTAGTGCAGAAATGTGACCTTTGAGAAAAGAGAAGTGAATGAGGTGAGTGATAAGCTTACCCCAATTTTTTGGAGGACACACTTTCCACACCACGGTGTAAGAAAAGGAAATTCAAACACAGTACAGCCATCTCATTAAACTGAGGAGACAGAGATTAGACTTTAGAAAGGCAGAGACATTAAGATTTAGAGGACAGAATACCAAAGAGAGAGGTAGCTCTGCAGAGAAAGAGGTCCAAAACTCTACAAGGGATCCTCTGGAGTCTATTGTTGAACGTGCACACAGTGAGACTCCACTAGGCAGAGGAAAGAACAACGAAGGGAAGCTATTATAGAGCTGTAAAGAAAGCTAACAAAGCACACAGACAGAAGCAATCACAGAATGCATTCAATCCCTAAGGCATGTGATAGGGATCCCAGAAGGGTCCTGCTGTCAATGATGAAGCAAAACTAGCAAACGAGTAAAGACAGCAGCTCTAAACACACCCCAAAACATGTTTTAAAACAAGCCATGAAAGGATAAGCTGACCAGAAATTTAATCACTGGCCAAAAAGAAGCCAAACACCCTTTCAAAGAAAACAACAAAAACAGTCTAGTTAGTCAACATATTACAATTCCAACATCCAAAAAAAATTGCTATTTAAGTTTAAAAAGCAAGAAAATCAGTCAAAAGAAACTACCTAGAAATGATAGTGATAACAAAAGTGGCAAAGATTAAAAAAAAAAATTTTATTTATTTGGCTGCATCAGGTCACATGGGAATTTCTGTCACAGCACAGGTGCTTGAGTTACAGACTCTAGAGTAGACAGGATCAGTAGCTTCAGTGGACAGGAGGAGCTGCCCCACGGCATATGGGGTTTTAGTTCCCCCACCAGGGATCAGCCAACTCAATGCACATGCATTTGAGCAAGCTTCGTGCTGGGCTGCAGTCCATAGGGTTGCAAAGAGTCAGACATGACCAAGCGACTGAACTGAATTGAACCAGGGATCAAACCCACGTCCCCTACAATGCAAGGTGGATTCTTAACCACTGGGCCACCAGAGAAGTCCCTGAAACTGGCAAAAATTTTATACCAGCTATTATAACTATATTCAAGAACCTAAAGAAAAACATGAAAATAAAGAGGAGAGAAATGTAATAACAAATTTCTGTTTTCAGTAATGACAAAGTAAGATCTTATTGTCTAATTCTTCTTCATAACAATGGTAAAATCTGGAATAATACGAGAGAGGCTTTACATGAAAGCACTGGAGAGTATGAGAAGCAGACTCTACTGGAGAGTATATACTTGAAGAAGGGGAGCTGGACAAAGCGAGGTCCTATTTACCCAGCTTTCGGCCTTGGGCAAAGTACAACACACAAAGAGCAGTAGAATACAACAATACAGGCTTTCTAGCCTGGGAAACCAAGAAACTGAAGTCAGAAGAAACAGGACCGCTAAGAGAATGGAGAAATCCTTAAAGGCAACAACACTAAGAAGGTTATCTCCAAATTCTGTCTGCTTGTATTTGTACCATTAGAGAACCCCACATGTACGTGTCAGACTGAAAGAAAGTCAGCTAAAGGCAAAAGAGACAATGGCCAAAAAATAAGAACTTACAGTTCAACTCAAGTCAGTCAAGATAACTGTCAATTAAAACCAAAGAAACAGCACTCACCAGGAAAAAAACCAACAAAAGAACCCCAGAATCTCCACAATTTAACATTCTTACTATCCAAAATAAAATCTAAAATTATTTAACATAGGAAGAATCAGGAAAATGAAACACATTCTTAAGAGAAAAGAGTATCAACTGATGAATCTCCAGATCACCCAGGCAGACAAGGGCTTTAAAGCAGATCTAATAACAATCTTCAATAAATTAAACCAATGACAAGACAAAATATGCTAACAATAATGAAAAGAGGGAATTCATGGAGAAAAATAGAAATGATTTTAAAAAGCACTAAATGGAAGTCTAAAACTGAAAAAATGCAGTATCTGAAATAAATTATTCACTGAAAAAATGACAGGAAAAAAAGTGAACCTGAAGACAGATTAATCAAAATTATCCAATCTGCACATGCATAGAGAGAGAAAAATATCTTTCTTACAACATATTTTGTAAAATGAACTGACCTTAAAAGGCCTGTTAGATGACATCAAACAGTCCAACATACTTGAACTAGAAACAAATGGTAGGAGAGACTGAGGCAGAAGAGAATATGTAAAGACTGACCAAACTTTTCTAAAATATGGTTAAAGATGAAGCTTATAGGCATAAGATACTAGACTTGCTGAAGGGAAATGATACCAGAAGGAAATACAGATCCTCAGACAGGAAAGAAAAACATTAGAAACGGTAAACCCCCAGCTAAGTACAAGAGTTAATATTATGCCTTTTTCTTTCAATTTACTTGTAACTTTCTTACTTTTACCATATAGTTGTTGTGACATTCATAACACACGTGAAAGTCGCTCAGTCATGTCCGACTCTTTGCAACCCTATGGACTATACAGTCCATGAAATTCTCCAGGCCAGAATATTGGAGTGGGCAGCCTTTCCCTTCTCCAGTGGATCTTCCCAACCCAAGGGTCAAACCCAGGTCTCCCATATTGAAGGTGGATTCTTTACCAGCTGAGCCACAAGCGAAGCCCATAATATATTAGATATAATAATAAAAAAAAAAAAACTGCAGCATAAAAACAAGGAAAGTAGGATATGGACCCATACAACTAACTTATTCTATACATTTCTAAATTTTTCATGAACTGGGCAGTGAAAAGTTAAGGATATACACTGTATCCCTCAAGAAACCACTAAATAAATTCTACAGATGAAATGCCAATAGGAAAAGGGAAGTTAAAATAAAATTCTCAAAGTAAAAAAAAAAAATTAAAATAAGAAAGAACAGAGAAAACTAACATAAAAATAATAAAACAGTAGACCCATAACCAACCATCAGAGATAAACCTGCTGGTCTGCTGTCCTGTTGATAATATTTTTTGTTACTTGTTCAGAGTTCTGTTTTTAAAAGAGAAATACTTGTGATGTTTCTCTGTTAGAAGAGCTTTGGGATTCTCCTTCTCCCTTCACACTTAAAAGTAAAACTGATTTCTAATGGATTTCTTACTTAAAAAGTTTTGAGGGTTGCTGTTTTTTAATTCAACAATTAGTGTTTAGATCAACCAATACGAGGGCAGCAACTGAAGAATAATAATGGCTCAAGTTGGGACTGAGATAACAGCAAGCAGAGAAAGGTAAAAATGACCTTCACCAGGGTCCCTCGAGGAGCCTGCCTGTTTCTACACTGTTCAGAACTATGTACTTCAAACTGTTTATACTGAGAGAATCTTCAGGTTATTAGAAAGCGTGCAAGTCAACTGTATAACACAACTGTAAGGATTTCTTTCCTCTTGCAGTTACTTTGAGGTTTTATTGATTATTAAGATGCATAGTATGTGTGCTGAGTTAATTTCTACCTAGAATTCAAGGGTTCTGGTTTTGAGAGTCTAATCAGGTTAAAATCTTAACCTGATCTGAGGAAAGTTTTTTCCTTTGCAAGAATTACAACTATGCTGGTGAGGGGAGGTGTTCTTAGACTGTAAGCAAATTAGCAAACATTCTATAAGGAAACTGGTATATCATCTTTAAAAGTATCAGAGTCATAATGGTCAAAAAAAACTTTAGGAACTATTCCAGACAGAATGAAACTAAATAGATGTGAGATCTAAATGTAATATGTGATTCTGGACTAGATACTCTTCCTAGTAACAGCGTTTCTGGGAAAACTAAAAAAAAAAAAAAAAGTTAAATGGGATTATAGGATTAGATGGCAGTAATACATCAATGTTCACTGTCTGATTTTAATGGCTGTATTGTGGTTATTGTAGGACAACATCCTCCTCTGAAGGAAATATTCAATAAAGTATGAGGGGTAACAGAGGATTATGTTGGTGACATACCTTCAAATGGCTCAAAAAAAAAGTTATTTGCACTGTACTTGAAACTATTCTTTACATTAGAGATTGCTTTCAAGGTATTTTTTTTTCCCTAAGCAGATACAGCTATAGATTAACATATTTATATAATTACTTTCCATGCAAAGAATCAGGAAAATGTGACCCAACACCAGGGTCATATCATACCTAGAAATGATGAACAGCAGAACTAGTAGATGAGGATTTAAATCACCTATTACGAATGTGTTCAAGGATCAAAAAAATAAAAAACATGAATACAACAAAGAGAAATACATAAACTATTTTTAAAATTAAATGAAACTTTTATAGTTGAAAAATGCAGTATCTAAATTTTAAAATTCATTGTATGAGCTTAACAGAAGGATCAGTGAACCTGAAACTGAGGAAATAGAACATATAAATTGAAGCACAAAGAGAAACAGGCAAGAAAAAAAAACAATCAAAGGACAAGTAAGATAATAACTATTTAACACATGTACAGGACTTGCCTGTTGGTCCAGTACCGCACTCCCAACCCAGGGGGCCTGGGTACAATCCCATGTGCCACAACCAGAGATCCTGCATGTTGCAACTAAGACCCAGTGCAGCCAAATAAATAAATTAAACTATTTAAATAAATAAATTTGTAAAAGATTATTAAAAAAAAACATGTATAATTGAAGTAATAGAAAAAGGAGAAAACAGAAAACAAAGTAGGAAAATATTAAAGCTATACTGACTTAAAGCTATACTGGAGAAGGCAGTGGCACCCCGCTCCAGTACTCTTGCCTGGAAAATCCCATGGACGGAGGAGGCTGGTAGGCTGCAGTCCATGGCGTCGCTAACAGTCGGACACCACTGAGCGACTTCACTTTCACTGACTTAAAATACTCCAAATTTTATTATTTTTTAAATCAATCCACAGGCCTAAGAAAATAAAGAAACTTCAAGCAAGATTATCCCACACAAACCACCATTAACATCACCACATTATCACTAAGGAACATAACAATAAACTACTGAGATCAAAGATAAAAGAGAAAACTCCAAAAGCAGATAAAGAAAAATGGCAAAGGGAATAAAGATAGTAATAAATGATGACTCCCTAAACAAACAAATAAATAAAAGCCAAACTAGAAGACAAACTAACAAGTTGTTAGCTGCTGAAAGAAAATAACTATTCAACAAGAATTCTACATCCAGCAAAAATGTTTCAAATAGGAAGGTGGAAAAAAAGACATTTTCAGACAAATGTAAACTGACAAAATTTATTACCAACAGAAGTGTACTATATGACAAGTTAAAGTATACGATTTAAGGTTATCATATTCTACATTCAGTTCAGGTCAGTTGCTCAGCCGTGTCCAACTTTTGCAACCCAGTAAACTGCAGCATGCCAGGCCTCCCTGTCCATCACCAACTCCCAGAGTTCACTCAAACTCATGTCCACTGAGTCAGTGATGCCATCCAACCATCTCATCCTCTGTTGTCCCCTTCTCCTCCTGCCCTCAATCTTTCCCAGCATCAGGGTCTTTTACAATGAGTCAGTTCTTTGCATCAGATGGCCAAAGTATTGCAGTTTCAGCTTCAGCATCAGTCCTTCCGATGAATATTCAGGACTGACCTCCTTTAGGATGGACTAGTTGGATCTCCTTGCTGTCGAAGGGACTCTTGAGAGTCTTCTCCTACACCACAGTTCAAAGGCATCAATTCTTCGGTGCTCACCTTTCTTTATAGTCTAACTCTCACAGCCATACATGACTACTGGAAAAACCATAGCCTTGACTAGATGGACCTTTGTTGGCAAAGTAATGTCCCTGCTTTTTATTTATTTTTGTCTTTGCTTTTTAATAAGCTGTCTAGGTTGGTCATAGCTTTTCTTCCAAGGAGCAAGTGCCTTTTAATTTCACAGCTGCAGTCACCATCTGCAGTGATTTTGTAGCCCCCAAAAATGAAGTCTGCCACTGTTTCCCCATCTATTTGCCATGAAGTGATGGGACCAGATGCCATGATCTTAGCTTTCTGAATGCTGAGTTTTAAGCCAGCTCATACATTACAACAGAGAAGGCAATGGCAACCCACTCCAGTAGTCCTGCCTGGAAAATCTCATGGACAGAGGAACCTGGAAGGCTGCAGTCCATGGGGTCGCTAGGAGTGGGACACGACTGAGCGACTTCACTTTCACTTTTCACTTTCATGCATTGCAGAAGGAAATGGCAACCCACTTCAGTATTCTTGCCTGGAGAATCCCAGGGACTGGGGGACCTGGTGGGCTGCCATCTATGGTGTCACACAGAGTCGGACACAACTGAAGTGACTTAGCAGCAGAAGCATACATTAAAACATTATACATTAAGTGGCACAAAAAAGATCTTCATGACCTAGATAATCATGATGGTGTGATCACTCATCTAGAGCCAGACATCCTGGAATGTGAAGTCAAGTGGGCCTTAGAAAGCATCACTACGAACAAAGCTAGTGGAGGTGATGGAATTCCAGTTGAGCTATTCCAAATCCTGAAAGTTGATGCTGTAAAAGTGCTGCACTCAATATGCCAGCAAATTTGGAAAACTCAGCAGTGGCCACAGGACTGGAAAAGGTCAGTTTTTATCCCAATCCCAAAGAAAGGCAATGCCAAAGAATGCTCAAACAACCATACAATTGCACTCATCTCACATGCTAGTAAAGTAATGCTCAAAATTCTCCAAGCCAGACTTCAGCAGTACATGAACCGTGAACGTCTAGATGTTCAAGCTGGTTTTAGAAAAGGCAGAGGAACCAGAGATCAAATTGCCAACATCCTCTGCATCATCGAAAAAGCAAGAGAGTTCCAGAAAAACATCGATTTCTGCTTTATTGACTATGCCAAAGCCTTTGACTGTGTGGATCACAATAAACCGTGGAAAATTCTTCAAGAGATGGGAATACCAGACCACCTGATCTGCCTCTTGAGAAATCTGTATGCAAGTCAGGAAGCAACAGTTAGAACTGGACATGGA
>SJXQ01008517.1:49777-89642 GCA_006408695.1 Aepyceros melampus
GTAAAGGCGGCTGAGCACCGAAGAATTGATGCTTTTGAAGTGTGGTGTTGGAGAAGACTCTTGAGAGTCCCTTGGACTGCAAGGAGATCCAACCAGTCCATTCTGAAGGAGATCAGCCCTGGGATTTCTTTGGAAGGAATGATGCTAAAGCTGAAGCTCCAGTACTTTGGCCACCTCATGCGAAGAGTTGACTCACTGGAAAAGACTCTGATGGTGGGAGGGATTGGGGGCAGGAGGAGAAGGGGACGACCAAGGATGAGATGGCTGGATGGCGTCATTGACTCCATGGGCGTGGTCTGGGTGAACTCTGGGAGTTGGTGATGGATAGGGAGGCCTGGTGTGCTGTGATTCATGGGATCGCAAAGAGTCGGACACGACTGAGCGACTGAACTGAACTGAACTGAATATTTTTTGAGGGTAAACTATAATAATGATATATACTGTAAACTCCACAGCAAACTGCAATGGAATTAAAGAGCGAAGTAGTGGAGAAGTAGCAAACAGGATGAAATAAGACAACTAAACACATACACACCCCTAAGTTAATTTAAAAGAAGTCAGGTAAAGTGTGAGGGAAAACAAGCCCCCAAAAAAAGAGATGAAAAAATACAAAATAAATAGCAAGATGTTAACTTAATCACAGTGATGATTACATTAAATGTCAATTAACTATATGAACTAATTAAGAAACAGAAATCATCAGAGAGTTTCCTGGTGGCCTAATGGTTAGAGTTCAGCCCCCCTGAAGACACTGAGATTTTGCAAGCTGCACAGCATGTCCCCCTCCCCCGCCCTGGCAAACAAACAAAAACATCAGACTATCAGACTAGACCAAAAGAAAAAAAGGAGAGAGGGAGAGAGCCAACTATAAGTACTGTAAGCACAGCACTTTAGGGGACTTCCCTGGTGGTCCAGTGGTTAAGAATCCACCTGCCAATACAACAAACATGTTTTGGATCCCTGGTTCAGGAAGTTTCCACCTGCTATGAGGCAACTAAGCCCATGGGCCACAACTACTGAGCACCTAGAGCCCATGATCCACAACAAAAGAAGCCACTGTAATTAGAAACCCAAGTGCAACTAGAAAGTAGCTCCCACTTAGCACAACTAGAGAAAGTCTGAGCACAGCAACAAAGACTCAGTATAGCCACATTAATTAATTAAAGTAAATAGATACAGAGGATAAAATTAAAAGGATAGAAAAGTACCATACCAATACAAGTTATACAAAAGATAAATGGCTACATTAATATTAGACAAATAGACTTCAGTATATTAGGATATTCCCAGAGAAAAAGGAGTACATTTCATAATGATAAAAGGTGAGTACCTCAAGATTATATCCTGAAGTGTATATGCCTAAAAATGTAGCATCAAAGCATATAAGAATAGAAAGAAGATATAGGAAAATATACTACTATAGTTGTAGTATAGTATTTGTGATTCCAATACTCCTCTTAATAATAGAGGTACACAGATATATCAGTAAATATACAGGAAATCAGTTCTGAATACTACTGGAAGGACTGATGCTGAAGCTGAAACTCCAATATTCTGGCCACCTGATGTGAAGAACTGACTCATTAGAAAAGACCCTGATGCTGGGAAAGATTGAGGGCAGGAGGAGAAGGGGACGACAGGATGAGATGATTGGATGGCATCACCAACTCAATGGACTTGAGTTTGAGTAAGCTCCAGGAGTTGGTGATGGACAAGGAGGCCTGGTGTGCTGCAATTCATGGGGTCACAAAGAGTCGGACACAACTGAGCGACTGAACTGAACTCATACAGAAAACTTAAACAACACTATCAACCAATTTGACCTGACATTTATAGAATTACTACATGCATAAAGAGCAGAATATAAATTATTTTCATATTCATGTGGAACATTCACCAAGTATACAATATGAAGAGGCATGCTGCTGCTGCTGCTGCTAAGTCGCTTCCATCGTGTCCGACTCTGTGCGACCCACAGATGGCAGCCCACCAGGCTCCCCCATCCCTAGGATTCTCCAGGCAAGAATACTGGGGTGGGCTATGAAGAGCCATAAAAGAAGCCAAAAAGTTTAGAATAATTTAATAATGTTTTCTGAACATGATGAAATTAAACCAGAAATCAGTAACCAAAAAAAAAAAAAACTTGCAAATTTCAAATATTCGGAAATTAGACAAAATAATCAATAGTTTATTTCTACATCCCATGTGATTTCCTCTTTAACCTATGAGTCACTTAAAAGAAATCATAGGAAGAACAGAAAAAAAGCATATAAAAATGTGTTGTATACAGTTACAGTAAACTAAGAAAAATTTGTAACTATAAACGATTCTGTTTTGAAAAATAAGGTCAACAATTAGTATTCTAAGCTTATGTCTCATGAAACAAACAAATAAAAAATACACTGAATAAGAAATAAGGCAAAAAGAGAATAGAATTTAAAAATGGAGAAAATTAACATATTAGTAGCAAGAGGTTGTACATCTGCCATGATAAACAACATTTAATAAACCACTAGGATAATTAATTAACAAGAAAGAAGAATATACAGGTTACCAATATGAAGAATGAAAGAGCAGAGATCACCTTATATTCTACAGACATTAAAAGAGCAATAAGAGAATACAAGAAATTTCAACAATTTACATAAAATTAATTTCTTGAAAAATACAATCTATAAAAAACTGACAAAAGAAGCATAACAAAAAACAAAATTATAGACCATTATCTCTCACAAAGACACAAAATCCTTACCAAAAACACAGCTGACCATTGAACAACACAGGGTTAGGGGCACCAACCCTCCAAGCAGTCAAAAATCTGAGAACTTTGCAGTCACACTCCACTGATGGGCTCTCTGCCCATGGATTCCATATTGGCAGCTTCAACCAACAACAGGCCATGCAGTACTGTAGCACATATTCACTGGAAAAAAAAATCCCCATAAAAGTAGACCCACACAGTTCAAATCTATGTTGTTTAAGGGGCAACTGTACTGGCAAATCAAACCCAGACATAGATGTAGATGATAATATATCATATCCAAATGGGCCAGAGATGCAAAGTTGGTCCATCAGTGAAAAAAAAAAAAAAATCAATTTCATTCATCATGTTAACATAAAGGATAAAATCACTTCAACAGATATAGAATACTATTTGACAAAATTCAAAACCCACTCATGATAAAACTCAAGGAAGCAAGCCAGGAAAAGAAAAGGATTTCCTCAACAAGAGGTCTAAAAAAAACCTAGAGTTTATCTAATAATAACAACAACAACAAAAAAAACCCATATTTAATAATGAAACATTTAAGGCTTTCCTCCTTAAAGGAGGAAAGACAAAGCTTTCTGCTCATGTCACTTCTACTCAACAATGTACTGGAAGGACCTAGCCCATGTAATAAGGCAAGAGAAAAATGCAAAAAGATTGAAAAGAAGGAAGTGAAACTTTCTATTCACAGATTACATGATTGTTTACTCAGTGACAAAAAATTAATAAGCAAGTTTAGCAAGGTAGAAGATAGAAGGATAAACAAAAATCAATTTTAAGTCTTTATGCTAGCACAAACAATGAGAAACATAAAGTCTTAAAAATATAATTTATAAGAACATCAAAAAATATAAAACACTTAGAAATACATTTAACAATATGTTTAAGACCTCCACAATGTAAACTATTGAGAGAAATTAAAGGAGAACTACATACATGGAGAAATAAAAGATGGTGGATTATAAGACGCACATTTTTAAGATGTCTGTTTCCCCCAAACTGATTTATAGATATAACACAATTCCAGTAGGCTTTTAAAATAAAAACTGATGCAGTATCTATTTTATTTAACAGATTACCTCAAAACTTAGCAGCTTAAAACATCAAACAATTATTACATCACATAATTTGCTTCAAAAATATGGAAGCAGTTCAGATTCAGGATCTTTCCTGGGGGCACAGTCAAAATGCTGGCCAGCTCCAAAGTCTTCTTAAGGCCTAAATGGACATGGAAGACCAGCTTTCAAGATGGCTAATTCTCCTGGCTATTGGCTGGAGGCCTCAGCTCCTCACGACATAGACTTTTCATGACATGAGGGCTTGCTTCCCCCAGAATGAGTGATCCAAGAAAGAGAACAAGAGGGAAGTAGTCATGCCTTTTATAATTTAGTATGCAAAGTTTCATCACATTACTTCTAATTTACTTTATTAGAAACAAAGCACTAAATTTGGCCCACACTCAGGAGAAGGTATAATAATTAAATTTTATCTCTTAAACAGAGAAGTAGCCAAGGATTTGTGTATATACAGTGAAATTCTAAACAATAGTTAAGAGAAAAATCAACTATCTAACTTCCAAAGTAAGTAATTCTCAGGAACATGGATGATACTAAGGACCACAATTCAAGTGAAAAAAAAAAGTTGCAGAAGAATATATATATATATATATATATATATATATATAAAGCAAAATTTCACTCACATAAAAAGTAAAACAAACGAACTTAAACTGTGTTTTTTAGGAATGCATGAGTGGTAAAAGGCTAGGAAATGAAACACTGAATTAAGATAGTGGTTACTTCTGAAGAAAAAGAAACAAGCTGAGGGAATGGCAAAAAAGGGGCAAATGTTTACCTAATTATGGCTGCTCTTAACCAAAGAATAGTCATCCTTTATAAAGGTCATAATTCTCTTCAACTGGCAAGCTTTAAATTGGGCATTCCTACAGTAGCGAGATGGGGAAACAGTGGAACAGTGTCAGACTTTATTTTGGGGGGTTCCAAAATCACTGCAGATGGTGATTGCAGCCATGAAATTAAAAGACGGTTACTCCTTGGAAGGAAAGTTATGACCAACCTAGATAGCATATTCAAAAGCAGAGACATTACTTTGTCAACAATGGTCTGTCTAGTCAAGGCTATGGTTTTTCCAGTGGTCATGTATGGATGTGAGAGTTGGACTGTGAAGAAAGCTGAGCGCCAAAGAATTGATGCTTTTGAACTGTGGTGTTGGAGAAGACTCTTGAGAGTCCTTTGGACTGCAAGGATATCCAACCAGTCCATTCTGAAGGAGATCAGTCCTGAGTGTTCATTGGAAGGACTGATGCTGTAGCTGAAACTCCAATACGTTGGCCACCTCGTGCGAAGAGTTGACTCACTGGAAAAAGACTCTGATGCTGGGAGGGATTGGGGGCAGGAGGAGAAGGGGATGACAGAGGATGAGATGGCTGGATGGCATCACTGATTCGATGCACATGAGTTTGGGTAAACTCCGGGAGTTGGTGATGGACAGGAAGGTCTGGTGTGCTGCGATTCATGGGGTCGCAAAGAGTCGGATACGACTGAGCGACTGAATGGAACTGAACTGTACGATAAGATATTCTGAAAGACCACAGTCACATAACTTTTATTACAGTATATTGTCATAACTGTTCTATCATTAGCTGTTATTCATCTCTTATTGAGCTTAATTTATAAATTAGATTTTATTTTAAGTGTGTCTAAGAAAAAACATAGTACATACAGTTGACCTTTGAACAAAAACAGGCTAGAACGGTGCAAATCCACTACATGTGGATTTTTTTCAATACATACATACTACAATACTACACAATCCACGGTGGCTGAAACCACAGATGCAGAACCAGGGATATAGAAGGCTAACTGTAAATCAGTATGTGGATTTTCAACTATATAGAGGATTGGGGTTGTTCAAGGGTCTACCATATACGGCTGTTTCAGGCATCCCTTGAGGGTCTTGGAACTTAAGGAAGGTCTACTATAGAGGGCTGTTTCAGGCATCCCTTAAAGGTCTTGGAACATAAGGAAGGACTACTATATTACAACTAATTACTAAATATAGTTGTTGTTCAGTGGCTAAGTTGTATTCGACTTTTTAAGACCCCGTGGACTGCAGCACACCAGGTTCTTCTGTCCTCCACTATTGCCCAGAGTTTGCTCAAATTCATGTTCACTGAGTTGGTGATGCTATGTATCTAATCTCATCCTCTGCCATCCCCTTCTGCTTTTGCCTTCAATCTTTCCCAATATTAGAATCTTTCCCAATAAGTTGGCTCTTTGCATCACATAGCCACCATATTGGAGCTTCAGCTTCAGCAACAATCCTTCCAATAAATACACGGGTTGATTTCCTTTAGGAATGACTGGTTTGATCTCCTTGCTGTCCAAGGGACTCTCAAGAGTCTTCTTCAGCACTGCACTTCAGAAGTATCAATTCTTTGGCATTCAGCCTTCTTTATGGTCCAATTTTCACATCCATACAAGACTAGTAGAAATACCTTAGCTTTGACTACACAGACCTGTGTCAGCAAAGTGATGTCTTTGCTTTTTAATACTCTGTCTAGGTTTGTCATAGCTTTCCTTCCAAGGAGCAAGCATCTTTTAATTTCATGGCTGCAGTCACTGTCCACAGTGATTTTAGAGCCCAAGAAAATAAATTCTGTCAGTTTCCACTTTTTCCCCCTTCTATTTTGCCATGAAGTGACAGGACCAGATGCCATGATTTCAGTTTTTTGAATGTTGAGTTTCAAGCCAGCTTTTTCACTCTCCTCTTTCACTCTCATCAAGAGGCTCTTTAGTTCCTCTTCACTTTCTGCCATTAGAGTGGTATCATCTGTGTACTGAGGTTGTTGCCATTCTTCAGCAGTCTTGATTCCAGCTTGTGATTCATCCAACCTGACATTTCACATGATATGCTCCACATATGAGCTTCCCTTGTAGCTCAGTTGGTAAAAATCTGCCTGCAATGCAGGAGACCTGGGTTCAATCCCTGGGTTGGAAAGATCCCCTGAAGAAGGAAATGGCAACCCACTCCAGTATTCTTGCCTAGAGAATCCCATAGACAGAGGAGCCTGGCAGGCTACAGTCAAAGGGGTCGCAAGAGTCAGATATGACTTAGCAACTAAACCACCACCACTTCACATATAAGTTAAATAAGTAGGGTGACAATATACAGCCTTGTCATACTCCTTTCCCAGTATGGAACGGTCAATTGTTCCATGAGTGGTTCTAACTGCTGCTTTTTGACCTGCATATAGGTTTCTCAAGAGTCAAGTAAGGTGGTCTGGTACTTTCACCTCTTAAGACCAGAGTTTGTTGTGATCCACACAGTCAAAGGTTTTCACCTGGTCAATGAAGCAGAAGTAGATGTTTTTCTGGAATTCCCTTGCTTTCTCCATGATACAACAAATGTTGGCAATTTGATCTCTGGTACCTCTGCGTCTTCAAAACCCAGCTTGTACTGGGAATTTCTTGGAATTTCTCGGATCACATAACTGCTGAAGCCTAGCTTGAAGGATTTGGAGCATAACCTTAATAGTTTGTGAAATGAGAACAATTGTATGGTAGTTTGAACATTCTTTGGCATCACCTTTCTTTGGAATTGGAATGAAAACTGACCTTTTCCAGTCCAGTGGCCATTGCTGAGTTTTCCAAACTTGCTGGCATATTGAGTGCAGCACTTCAACAGCATCATCTTTTAGGATTTGAAATAGCTCAGTTGGAATTCCAACACCTCCACTAGTTTTGTTTGTAGTAATGCTTCCTAAGGCCCACTTGACTTCACACTCCAGAATCTTTGTCTCTAGGTGAGTGACTACATCATCATGGTTATCTGGGTCATTAAGACCTTTTTTTGTATTGTCTTCTGTGTATTCTTGCCACCTCATCTTAATCTCTACTGTTTCTGTTAGGTCCTTACCATTTCTGTCTTTATTGTGCCCATCCTTGCATGAAGCATTTCCTTGGTATCTTCAATTTTCTTGAAGAGATTTCTAGTCTTTCCCATTCTGTTGTTTTCCTCTATTTCTTTGCATTGTTCATTTAAGAAGCCTTTCTAAATATAGACCAAAGTCTAAAAGATAGTTTGGCTTGAGCTTGACTTAGGTATCAGGAACAAATGAAAATTGTTTCCAAAATGAAAATGTAATACGTTCAATTTTAAATTCAATTTGGCTCATGACCCAGGATAATCATTTTCAAACTTTTCTTCACATGCAGTGTTTTTGGCCTGTTACTCCTTGGGGCAGGGTGGGGGAACAGGGTGGTGAGCAACACCTAACTTGATTTTCAAGTTAGAATCCTAGATTCCAGTACCATCCCTATGATCCTGAACAAGTCATTTATCCTTTTGAACTTGATTTCTTACCTACAAACAGGGATAACACTTACATTTCATAGGAAAAAAAGAATTAATAGTGCTTTGTGAACTATAAAGTCTTGCTTCTCCAAGTATAATCTCCAGACTTGATAGCTTATAAGACTTGATAGTAATGACTTGATAGTTTATAAGAAATGCAGAATCTAAGGCTACATTCCAGACTTAAAACTGTACTGGAATATGCATTTTAACAAGACCTCTAGGTAATTCACATGCACATGAAAATCTGAGCAGCACTACTGTAAAGCACTCTATAGTTGTTAGGTGTTTTCACCACAAAAAAATAGTTCATTAGGCACGCTTTTTGTTCTGAGGAAGTCCTATGACCTGGTAACTCATTAACAATATGACGTCAACAAGATAATGACATCATCCTCCTCAGCTCTACCATTTCCCATGCTGAGAAACAACTGAATGTGGATTCTGGTCTAGGTTTCATAACTAATTTGCAATATAATCTTGGGCAAATCATGTTAACTCTCAAGGTTCTTCTCTTTATATGTAAATGAGGTTAGACAACTAGTTATGAACCTGAGGTCCCTGGATTCACTGGAGTCTGAAAAAGTAATAGTGGATGGAGGCAAGATAGTATGAGTTAAGAGGATAGCTTTAGAATTAGATGGCCCTCAGGTCACTTAAGCTCTGCCACTTAATAGTCTGTGACCTAGGGCAAGTTACTTAACTTTCCTAAACTTTAAAAGAGTTATAAGGATTATAATAATCATGCTTATAAGATAATATACACACAGAGCTTTGCACATTAAGTGTCCTATAATGTTAGCTTTTATTTCTATTGGCTATTTTTCAATATCTCAAAAGTCAAATTTATCTGAAATAATGCTGCAAAGAAAATATTATGCTGCTTTTCTTTGGACTAGAATTATATCAATACATTAAGGTAATATATTATCTTATATATCTCATATGAATCAATACAGTATAGTAACATAGCCTCTGATTGACAGTCACATGTGCTTTTGATTATTTTAAATAGGGATAAAGTATATTAATAATTATAATTTATGTAGAATATTAAGTTATAATTTATATAAGAAAAATAATAAATTGCCCCAAAAAGAAAATAATAATATAGAAAATGCTTTTTTTTTCTAATGAAAAGGTTAAAATAGTTTCAATATCACCATATGAACCAGAAATTCCACTTTTGGGTCAAAGAGATATTTGTACACCCATGTCACAGCTTCACTATTCACTAGAGCCAAGAGGTGGAAGCAACCCATGTGTCCATCAGTGGATGAATGTATAAGCAAAATGCAGTGTACACATATAATGAAATACTATTCAGCCTTTGGAAAGAAGGAAATTCTAATACATGGTATAAAATGCTACATAAGGGCATTATGCTAAATGAAATAAGCCAGTTACAAAAAAAACCCACTGCTGATCCCATTTATATAAATTCATAAAGACAGAAAGCAGAAGACTGGTTGCCAGGGTCTAGGGGTAGGGAGGAAGGAGGGAAATGGAGTTGTTAAATGGATTTGGAGTTTCAGTTCTGCAAGATGAAAGAGTTACAGAGATTGGTTGTGCAATGATGTCAATGTACTTAACACTACAGAACTGTACAGTGAAAAATGGTTACAATGGTAAATTTTATGTTACGTGTGTTTTTCCACAATGATTAATAAATAAGTATACAAATAGCTAGCTGTTCTTCCAGCACTAACACTGTAAAGCCCTTATCCATTAAGTTTTTAATAAGTACCTTCCTTCCTTGCATTCCAATGTATACATATATTCATCACAGCAACTGAAACAATTTACTGGCCATCTCTGACTTTTATAGATTAAATCCAAACCCTTTGATACCATGAATTTGGCCCTCCATTTGACCTTCATTCTTCAGTGGTGTTTCTGAGCCATGAGTCAGAGGCAGTGCTGTTTGCCTGTCAGTAACTCTCAGGAAAAAGACTGTCTTCCTTAAGGTGACAGGGACACCACCTCCACCAAGTCCACAGAACCTCAGGGCCAAAAGAAGCCTGCTGCTGCTGCTGCTAAGCCGCTTCAGTCATGTCTGACTCTGTGCGACCCCACAGACGGCAGCCCACCAGGCTCCGCCGTCCCTGGGATTCTCCAGGCAAGAACACTGGAGTGGGTTGCCATTTCCTTCCCCAATGCATGAAAGTGAAAAGTGAAAAGAAGTCTGAAGTATGCTCAATGCCTAGAGGCCACTATTCAGAGAAGACAGTAGCAAAGGGCCTGGAAAAAGGAAGGAAAAGGGTGCAATAAGACATAAGCAGCACATGTGTATGGCAGAGGTAGCTGGTTAAAGCTTCTCTAGTCTCCTGCTGCACTGGCAACAAAGGATAGTTTATCCCTTTATCCGATCTAAGAGAATCCCATCATAACAGTGAAAGACTGAGGGTTGCCCTGCTTCCCTTCTGCCCAACTCCTGTGAACAGGTTGGGGAGAGGGGAGCAAATCTGTAAGAAGAGCCAACACCTATCTGGCTTGAATAATCCTAGCCCAAGGCAAAGTCTGCTGGTGTTTAGTCACTGCACATCTGCAAAGAGTCTACACGACTGAGCGCTGAACTGAACTGAAACAGAGGATGAGATGGTTGGATGGCACCAATAACTTAATAGACATGAGTTTGAGCAAACTCCAGGAGATAGTAAAGGACAGGGAAGGCTTGTGTGCTGCAGTCCATGAGGACATGGGATAGCAAACAGTTGGACACAATTTAGTAATTGAAAAAAGTATGTTTTAATTTTTTTTATTTTTTCATATATTTATGACTAACAATGAGGATTTACAATGTAAAAGTCACAGAACACTCATAACTTTTCTCACTGAGTATTAAGACTGATTAGCTAGGTTTTAACTTCCATAGTCATTTGTATTGTCCCACCCTACTAAGCAAACTGAGGACTGTCTGTACTTGTAAGTTCCAGCACGTCAAGGTATTTAGTATTTCACAACTAAAGAGAAACCATCAAAGGGACTTCCTTAGTGGTCCAGTGGCTAAGATTCTGCACTCTCAATGTGGGGGGCCTGGGTCTGCTCCCAGGTCAGGGAACTAGATCCCACATGCTTCAACTAAGAGTTCACATGCAGCAACTAAGACCCAGCCCCGCTGAATTAATCAACTTAAAAAAAAAAAAAAACTATTAAAAAAGAGAGAAAGAAACTACCTTTCCCTTTGTTTGTTAAAATCCTCTTAAACAAAAAAGGAATATGAACTCAAATTGGATGATGTTAAGATTGTGTTTAAGGTTTATAGTGACTGAGAACTGCTGCCATCTTTACATGCAATTCTCCAAACATGTTTTTAAATTACCCAAAACACACACACCCAATGCTGAGAGATAGGCTTCCTGAAGAGTTATTTAATTTGTCATCTGTGATAGCATACTACTTCATGCTTGTCCTCATGCCTTGCATGCTGGGCAAAACAATGAATACATGATAGAAATAATATGGTATAGTAACTTTAGAGTCAGACCTCAACTTGAATATTATCTCTACCCGACTTTTCTGCAACCTTAAATTACTTGCTAGGGTTTCAATTTCTTAATCTATGAAATAAGGATAATAATGCCTTCTTTTTGAATTATAGTAAATGTCAAAAAAGATAAGCTATGAAGTGCTTAGCAAACTGTGATACATAGTAAGCACTTACATATAGCTATTATCACCATTATAATTATCCTTAAAATTTCTATCATTATTGTAAATCTTTTAATCATGATAAAGTTGCTTTGCTTTAAGTTGCGTGCATGCTAGTTGTGCATGCTTTATTGTGCGTGCATGCTAGTTGCTTTAGTCATGTCCAACTCTTTCCTAACCCATGGACTGTAGCCCATCAAGCTCCTTTGTCCATGGGATTCTCCAGGCAAGAATACTGAAGTGGGTTGCTATTTCCTACTCCATGGGATCTTCCTAATCCCAGGGATCAAAACTCATGTCTCCTGTATTGGCATGCAGATTCCTTACCACTGCACCACCTGGGGAGCCCAAACACATTATTAATTTGCCTATTTTTCAAAGATAAAGTCTCATATTCAGATATGAATAGACACACACTACTTACTGGGTAAGAAGGCTGCCCTTAAATTCTTTTTCTACCATGGAAGATCATTTTCTTCCATACCATGGAAGATCATTTTCTTCCATGGTACATGTGCAAAGAGCAGCCAACACTCACTCATCCTCTTCTTGCACTCCCTGATACCTAGTCTGCTCAGTTTCCTCTTCTGAGGACATTAAGAACCAAAGCCATTTCCCATTTCTCAGAGCTATCTGTCAGAACAATAGTATCTTGCTCTCTCATATCTCACATGACTTAACTGTCAGTTTTCTCTTTTGATTCTAATCCTTGACTCTAAACTAACAGTCATTATTACCTATATTGACCCATAAAGCTGCAAAGGACCTAAAGTCCAATTTTTTTCTCTACCAAACAGTTGTTTAGTTGCTAAGTCATGTCTGACTCTTCTGTGGCCCCACGTACTGTAGCCCACCAGGCTCCTCTGTCCATGGAATTTTCCAGGCAAGAATAGTGGAGTGTGCTGCCATTTTCTCCTCCCTAGATCTTCCTGACCCAGACAGCAAACCCAAGTCTCCTGCACTGCAGGCAGATTCTTTACCACTGAGCCACCAGTGAAGCCCACCAAACAATTAATTCCCTCTATTCTACGTGAGTTAGCACAGCAAGGTCTGTTTTAACACTTTTAGTGACAGAAAGCCCTCTACCTCTCGAATCAATCCATTCAATGATTATAACTTTAATTTTCCTTATGTTGAACCAAAATCTCTCCCCTTACAAGTAGTTTCCACCCATAGGCTCTAATTTCACATTCTAGAAAAATACAGTTTATCTATTCTATACTACAGCCCAATCAACATTTGAAGATTCCTGAGTTTCACTTTTCCACATTACACATTTCTAGTTCAGAAAGCACAATTTTAAGCCCCTTCTCTCATGGACTTCCTCTGGACCGTGTATGGGCTTGTGAAAGTGATCTAACAACAAAGCACTTCCTTTTCCAACATTTGAGCTGCCAAATAATTACACTACAAATGATCCCTTTGTCCATATCCATCCATTACTATGTAAAAATTATTAATTTAACTAGTAGTTCAGGAAAAGTAACTCTCAGCCTAAATCACAGTTTAAAGAAAATGGTACTAAGTAATTAACCTCTAATTAAAATAAATTTATATTTTAAAAAATAAATTAAAAAAAGAAAGAAAATGGTACTAAAAGTCTTGAAAACAACCAGTTTTTTTGTTTTTTGTTTTTTTTTAATGCTAGTCAATTGCCGGGGAACACAATAAAGGAGGATCAGCAGGCATGAAAGTCTTGTCTCTTTCCCACAAAACCAAACATGTCTGGGGGAAAAAGATCCAACAATGGGAAGGTTAGCTAAAAATGAGTTTTGCTTCCTGTCCTGAGAAAGTTGAGACAATCAAAAGAAGGCAGTAATAGTGAGCCAAAAAATATTCTCTGTACCTTGCCAGAAGCAGGTACCTGAAGGACCAAATATTGTGCTCTTAAAACTTGACCAAAGTAAACTACAAAAAAGAAGTGGCAGATTTTTCCTGAGTTCTCTTCGCCTGGCAAGAACGTCCATCTGGGGAAATACACACGCAAGCCCCAAAGGACCCGTCAGGGGCAGCAACTGGAAGAGGATTCCTCCCCAAGTTCTCAGTAGGTGCAGTCAGTGCAAGTACTGTCCTCAGAAGAGAACCTTTATTTTTGTCACGTAGTCGGAGAGGAGGCAGGGTGGAGTAGGGACTGGAACCCTTGTGCCCTTAGAGGCCTGGCACGAGCCGGAAAGGTACTGACTAGATGCTGCCGTCTACCTTCGGACGACAGCCGAATGATCGTACTCCGAGAGGAGGTGATCTCTGGTACCCGAAGATATCCCGGGTGGGAGGGGGCTGGGGGTACGGACAGGGGTCGGGATCTGACACTGGGACAACCGTTCCCTGTAAAGTGACCAAAGAGGTCTCACAGGAACAGAGAAAGACGAAGGGAAAGACCGTATTTTCACGTATTTGGGGGAAGACTGAGCCAGGACCTGTTCCCTTCTCCTGCGCCCTTATGACGAAGGCGGTGACAGCAACAGTGGGAGCAGGTGTCCCGGGCCCTCATTCAAACGAGCAGAGTCCCCCACTGTCCCGAGGTCTTCTCGGGCTGCCCCCACTCGCCCCTCAGGCAGCGGAATCCCATTCCCAACCCTGCCCCTCGGGCTTTCCCCTTGGGTCCAGCAGGGGCTCTCTACTTCTCTTCCGCCCCCCAATCTCAAGGCCCCCCTCAACCCGTCCAGACTGGCCCTCCTCACTCGCCACTCTGGATCGCTCTAGCTGCTGCCTTCCTCCGCAACATTCCCGTTCCAGCCCCCGGGCCCGGGCTCCCCTACGCCACCTCCCCCGGCCAGGCCCGGTGCCTCCCCCGGCGGCCAGGTCCGCCCTCCGCCTTCCTCACGCGGCGTCTCGCCCTCAGACCGGCGCCCTCCCTCCCTCGCTCCCGCCTCAGGCCGGCACCCGCACTCACAGAACTCTGCGATGTACCAGGTCACCGCGTAGTTCTCCTCGCACCAGTCCAGCGTGGAGGTCGTTGGGCCCCAGTAGCCCTCGCGGTCCCCGGCGGGAGCCATCGCGAGCGCCGCGCCGCCGCCCAAGCGCTCCACTGGCCGCAATCGGCTCCGCGGGCTCCAGGCCGGCTCTGGCCCTGCTGGCGCGCTAGTCTAGCGTCCCGCCCGCCCTCCGTCCCCGAGGGGCGGGGCCCGGCGCCGTCAGCGACCCGCCGGGCCAGAGACCCCGCCCACCGCGGCCGGCGCAGAGCCCAGGCCGAGGGCCGGGGACCGCCCTGCCCCCTCCTTCCTCGGGAAGGGGTGTGACCTGGGCCGCCGGCCCCGCCTAGACACGCCCTTGGCTGTGGGTTACGAGTTCCTGACATCCCCGAGGCAGTTTTCTATCTGAACCTCCGAGTTTCTGTAAGACGGAGGTTGATTTTATTGAGGTGGGGGTGGGATGAAGGCTTCAATCAAGCCCTGGCTTGATAAAACCTGTGCAGGGATGCGCCTCAGTTTTTACTTGGTCACAGGCCTCCAGAGGAGCCCAGAAACCGACTACTCCAGCCCCGCTGGGGACTCCCAGGAAACAAACAGTAATTTTCTGATAAAGGTATTAAGTGTCAGTCAGTTCAGTCGCGTCCGACTCTTTGCGACTCCATGCACTGTCGCCCGCCAGATTCCTCTGTCCATGGGATTTCCCAGGCAAGAATACTGGAGTGGGTTTCCATTTCCTCCTCCAGGGTATCTTCCCCACCCAGGAATCGAACCCCGGTCTCTTGCATCGCAGGCAGATTCTTTACCATTTGAGCCACTGCGGAACAAATCCTGATTCCCCAAAAAAGAAGGGGGAGAGGGCACTTTGAGAGCCTAAAACAACAGTGCAGCCAGAACGCTAAAGCCTGCTTCCCTTTGGGCTTCCAAGCTGAGAAGTTTCCACCGTCTAGCAATCTATAATTGTGCCCTATTCTTCAGGCAACCCACAGCCTCCCCTACTACCAGCTTCAAGACCTTAATACTTCACAGAGCTGCTGGAAGGATCTTTTTAAAACACAAACGCACGACCCCTGCCCCTAGAGTTCAGCTACATCAAACTCTTCCCTAGCTCAGAATGTACAGGTCCATTCCCATCTTCCTGCCTTTGCACCTGCCTTTCAGCTGGGACTGCTGGCCTTCCTCTCTTCTCCATTGACTAATTTCCACTGGTCCTTTAGAATCTGGCTTCCTGAAACCCTCCTGACTCTTACCCCCCAATAGCTCCTTTGACCTTTGTTCATATCCTCCAGTGAAAGATACATCCTGATCTGAAAGTCTCATTTCCATCTTTACCTCCTAACATCCAGGATTCTGCCTGACCATGCACTTCACAACACAGAGTATAGTTAAGGATGACACAACTGCAATTTAATATTTTCTAAAGAAATAAGTCAGGTAAGATGTAATAAGAGGTAAAAGAGAAAACAAGGAAAGATGAGGCAGCCCACAGCCTCTCTACAAAATGTCTATAGCAGATAATAGATGCAGAACCTTTACTGGCAGTGTGCAAACCTAGGAATAGAGGCTGAGTGTTTAATAGAAATAGTAAGATATCGAAATTTTTCTTTTGAATAGCAGACATTGAGCTGCTATGTACTCAGCCCTTGGCTGAATGCTAGGAACACATGGGAACTTCCCTGCTGGCTCAGTGTGAAAGAATCCGCCTGCCAATGCAGGAGTCGAAGGTTTGATCCCTGGGTCAGGAAGATTCCCCCGAGGAGGAAACGGCAACTCACTCCAGTATTCTTGCCTGGGAAACACCACGGATAGAGAAGCCTCATAGACTACAGTCCACGGAGTTGTAAAGAGTCGGACAGGACTTAACAACAGCAGGAACACATGGAGGTAAATAGAAGACATCCAAGATGGCAGCCTCTAAAGAGAGAAATAATACTGAGGAGTGGGAAAACTTTTATTTCTAGTCATGTTTTATCTTGTCCTTTAAAATTTCTGTCTTGGGTATGTTCTTAATATATATAATAATCATAAGTATATATAATTTATAAATGAATATATATATTTGTATATTCAAAATGAATATGCAGAAATATATGCTACAAGTGATTTGTTGATGAGATTTCAGTAAAAACTGTAGAGACCACAATGTAGACTGTGATAATACTAGTTGCTAGAAGTAAAGCAAAAATTAGGGTGTTGTGGGAGCCGTTAAGTGGAAAGAATCTCTAACTCAACCAACTGACCCAAAGCAGAAGATGAGGGCTTGGCTACATCAATACCTAGCACATTAACAGTTGCAGGCAGAGGGGACCTACAATGATCAGAACAAAATTTAGGAGAGAAAAATCAATTAAGAGAATTATTTGTTGTTGTTGCTATTTAGTCAATAAATCCTGTCCAACTCTTTTGCAACCCAGTGGACTGTAGCCCACCAGGCTCCTCTGTCCATGGGATTTCCCAGGCAAGAATACTAGAGTAGTTTGCCATTTCCTTCTCCAGGGGATCTTCTAGACCCAGGGATTGAACCCATGTTTCCTGCATTAAAGAATTCTTTACCGCTGAGCCACCAGGGAAGCCCAAAAGAAATATTAACTAATCAATAAAGAGAAAAGGTAAACTACAGTAGTATCACTGAGAAAACACAAAGTGGATTTCATAGATCCTTCAGCAATATCTGTCTTCCTTTCTCTCTTTTCTAAAAAACTTTACCCCCAACCCAGTATTAATGCAATGCATAAAAATATAAGGAAGCAGAGCAATGAAAACTATCTCGAAAAAGAAGGAGGATTTACACTTCCCGATTTCAACACTTACTACAAACCTACACCAATCAAAACAGTGTAGTACTATCATATGGATAAACCTGTAGATCAATGGAATAGCATTGAGACTCCAGAAATAAACTATAAATTTATGGTCAGTGGATTTTCACAAGGATGCTAAGGAAAGGAATAGTCTTTTCAACTGGTGTTGTAACAACTGGATGTTGTTGTTTGGCCCTAAGTTATGTCCAACTATTTTTGTGACCCCATGGATTGTAGCCCACCAGGCTGCTCTGTCCATGGGATTTCCTAGGCAAGAATACTGGAATAGGTTACCTTTTCCTCCATCCAGGGATGGAATCCATGTCTCCTGCATTGGCACGCGGACTCTTTACCACTGAGCCACAGAGAAGCCCAACAACTGGACATCCATATGCAAAAGAATGAAATGAGATTCCTTCTAATTCCTTCTAAATAAAATGAGATTCCTTCTTTAAAAAATTCCTTTTTTATAGATGCCCTAAAAATTAATTTAAATGGATCATAGACTTACATGTAAGAACTAAAACTATAAATAGATTAACAATTCTCCAGGCCAGAATACTGGAGTAGGTAGCCATTCCCTTCTCCAAGGGATCTTCCCATCCCAGAGATCAAACCCAGGTCTCCCTCACTGCAGATGGATTCTTTACCAGCTGAGCCACAAGAGAAAGATCCATCTAGTCAAAGCTGTGGTTTTTCCAGTAGTCATATATGAATCTGAGAGTTGGACTATAAAAAAAGCCGGGCACCAAAGAATTGATGTTTTGAACTGTGGTGTTGAAGAAGATTCTTGAGGGTCCCTTGGACTGCAAGGAGATCCAACCAGTCCATCCTAAAGGAAATGAGTCCTGAATATTCATTGGAAGGACTGATGCTGAAGCTGAAACTGCAATAGTTTGGGCACCTGATATGAAGAACTGACTCATTGAAAAAGACCCTGATACTGGGAAAGATTAAAGGCGAGAGAAAAGGACAACAGGGGATGAGATGGCTGGATGGCATCACCGACTCTGTGGACATGAGTTTGAGCAAGCTCTGGGAGTTGGTAATAGAAAAGAAGCCTGGCATGCTGCAGTCCATGGGGTCGCAAAGAGTCAGACACGACTGAGCGACTGAACTGAACTGAAAATGATAAACTCAGGAATATACATAAAAGTAAATCTTTGTTGTGACTTCCCTGGTGGCCCAATGGTTTAGAATCCCCCTGCCAATGCAGGGGATACAGATTTGATCCCTGGTCCAGGAAGAACCCACACGCTGCAGAGCAACTATGTCCATGCACTGAAACTACAAGTGGCCAATAATCACATGTAAAGATGTTCATGTTTGCCATACTAGAAATGCAATCAGATACTACTTTACGCACACTAAGAAAACCAATTTTAAGAAAGATGTGGAGAAATTGGAACCTTCATGCATTGCTGCTATGTAAAACGATGCAGCCACTTTGGAAAACAGTTCCTTAAAATCCTAAGCAGAGTTACCATATGAACCTAACAATTCTACTTCTAGGTGTATACTAAGAGAATTGAAAACACATGTCCAAAAAATGTACAAAGATGTTCATAGCAGCATTATTCACAATAACCAAAAAGTGGGAACAAAGCAAATTCCATTAACTGATGAATAAAGTAATAAAGTGTTAACTACCCATATGTGTGTCAGTCACTCAGTCGTGTCCGACTCTGTGATCCTATGGACCGTAGCCCACCAGGCTCCTCTGTCCATGAGATTCTCCAAGCAAGAATACTGGAGTGGGTTGCCATTTCCTCCTCCAATGTCAGCCAACTTAGTATAGTCTAAAGTCTTAGCATGCGCTTGCTTGAGTCCTTCAAAAATACATCTGGCAAAGTGTCTCTGTTGTGGGAACTGTTTGGCTCCCAGTAGGGAGGAGGGCTATTTCGTGTCCCCTCTTTCCCTTTGTCTCACGTTCAAGCCATTCATCTCCAAAAGTAGTAGCTACCCCCAAAACTCGAGTTTTCGAGTCAGGAGTCGGCATCTGTCCAAAGACATACATTACATCTCTCCAAGTAAGGTCATAAAGGAAACTACGTCCCATAAAGGCTTCATGTACTTTTTGGAGCCTCTAAATAGTCTCAACTGCAATCGGTACTGTTTGAATTTCTACCAAGACTGAGGCAACCCCTCCTGGAAGGGCGCCCTGACTCAGCCTGTTCGGTTGGGAGCCCCGGATACAGGAGCAAAGTAAGAGGACAGGAGGGAACTGAAGGTTTCACACCCAAATCTGCACCCTTAGGACACAAGTCTGGCCTGTCTCACAGAGAGACATCAAGCAACATATCTGGCACATCTACCCATTTCTCTTGTTTTCTACAGATTGAACTCAAAGGCGTGGTTCTTGGAACTGCTAGCTATTCCTATGGGTATAGAATGCTGCTGCTGCTGCTGCTGCTAAGTCGCTTCAGTCGTGACCGACTCTGTGCGACCCCATAGACGGTAGCCCACCAGGCTCTGCCGTCCCTGGGATTCTCCAGGCAAGAACACTGGAGTGGGCTGCCATTTCCTTCTCCAGTGCATGAAAGGGAAAAGGGAAAGTGAAGTCGCTCAGTCGTATCCGACTCTTCGCGACCCCATGGACTGCAGCCCACCAGGCTCCTTTGTCCATGGGATTCTCCAGGCAAGAGTACTGGAGTGGGGTGCCATTGCCTTCTCCGTGGGTATAGAATACCCATATATTATTCCATATAGTGGAATATTATTTGTCAATGAAAAGAAATGAAACACTGATACATGATACAATGTGGATGAGCCTTGAAAATATACTGCACCAAAGAAGTCAAACACTAAAGGGTCCATATTGTATGATTCTGTTCATACAAAACATCCAGGGTAGACAAATCTATTAGTGATAGAAAATAAATGAGTTGTTGGCAGAGCAGTGGGTAGGAATGCAGAGTGACTGCTAGTGGGTACACATTGGTTTTCTTTGGGGATGATGAAAGTGTTCTAAAATTAGTTTGTGGTAATGGTTGCACGACTCTGTGCAAAAAGAAAAACAAAACCCAGCATTGAATTGTATATTTTAAATTGCACACTAAATGTTCTAAATAGCTGAACTGTGTGATATGTGAGTTATATCTTAATACACCTTTCTGTAAAATACATTCTAATGTTGAAAAATTTAGAAACTATACAAAAAAGTGTTAAAAAAAAAGAAAATCATTATAATCTCACAAACTAGCAATAACCATTGTCAACATTGAAGTATATTTTCTTTGAGCATTTTATGTATCAATTTTTTTCACTTGGTGCTAACAATGACTTTATACATCATATTTTTTTCAAAAGCATTTCTCATGCCACTAAAACCCTTGTAAATGTTATGATCATTCAGTTGCTAAATCCTGTCTGTCTCTTTTGAGACCCCATGGACTGTACCCTGCCAAGCTCTTCTGTCCATGGGATTTGCCAGGCAAGAATAATGGAGTGGATTGCCATTTCCTTCACCAAATATAAAAGTTATATTCAATTTCATTGATATACCACAATTTACTTAATTATTGAATACCCATGTTACTAGTCCCTTACTACTGGTTATTTAGGTTATTTCCAACGCCTATATTTAATTTTCAACTAGCAAATGAGAATCCTAATTTTGAAAGCCTTAACCAGATTCCTACTAGGAACTTTGATACTAGTTCCTAAGACAAAGAAATCCTAACTGTAATTCATTTTTTCCACATGAGATACAACATGTGCCGTAGCTTCATATCTGCAAAGGGAAATTTGAATCTACAAAGATTGTGTGTGTAGGCTCACCAGATTAAGTGATTTTATGACCTACAAGTTACCCCTTAGCCTCTCTTACAGTGAGGTGCAGGCATGGCTGTCTACCAACACTTCCTAGCCCCCATCTGTAGGGGATATTAGAGCATTGCCCAGGTGCAACAAACCACAACCTGGGGACACAGCCCTAGGCTTCCCTGGGAAGAGTCCCCAGACACCCAGCCTGGGTTGGGTCCTCTATATTCCTGCAGCCCCTGGATTTCCTTCCACCATAGCTCTTCTCACACTTCACAGTAGTCTGCTTAGGAGTTGATCTTCCAGACAGAACCTGTCTCATTCTATTTCTGTGTCTCCAATCTCTCACTTGGGCCTGACACAAAATTGATGTTCAGGGAATATTTATAGTAATATCATAACAATAATAAAGCATAACAACAATAAAATTAGGTCACATTTATTAAACATTTACATGGGCCAGGTTCTGTTGAGTCCTTATATATATTAACTTAGTTAAAGACTGAGCTGAACTGAAACCTTACAACAACCTTATGATGCTATGATACAACCCTAGATACTATTCTCTCCCTCATTTCATAGTTAGGGAAATTGAAATATAAGAAAGTTGAATTACTTGCCTGAATATACATGACTAGTGGGTAGCAGAAATAAAATTTAAAAAAAATTTTAAAGTCTTCTCTTATATGACAGTAACAGTGAATTTATCCATTTTCCTGAGATGAATATAAGTTGTTTCCTATTTTGGCTATTATAACCAATTCTACCCTGAACATTCATTCTTCTAAATCTGACATGTGTGCAAAAATTTCTTTAATATATTACCTATGAATGGAAGTGTCTTTGCATCTTCAAATTTCTCAGATAACACCAAATAGTTTACCAAAGTGGTTGTACCAATTTACACTTCTACAATAAAATTATGTCCCATAATATAAAATTTATTTATACAAATAAAAATAAAACCCACAATAAAAATGGATAAATAATAAAAAATATAAAGAATCACTTGAAATTTCATCACTTGGTAGCAACCACTGATAATATTGTAGTATATAAATGGCCAAACATTTTCCTCTGTGTGGGCGAGTGTGTATATGTTTTATTACACCACAGACATATATATATTTTGTCAAATAGAATTTAAAAATGCAGATCACTTTGGAGCTTCCTGTTGTCAGTTACAATACATGATAAGAGCTAAAGAATAAATGCTTTATGCACATCCTGATGCTTATGCTTCCAGGAGCATCATTACCATAATCATCACACCCAATCCTAGACACTGAGACTTAACTGAAACTTTTGTGGGAACCCAAAGCCCCACTCTTCAGGCAAAGTTGGTGCTTCCCTTGCTTTCTGCCTTCTGGTGCATTTCCCACACTTGATCTCTTTGCCTATTGATTAGTTAGTACCCACAAGGCAGTTATGAGTTCCCTGGGCTTCCCGGTGGCTCAGTGGGAAAGAATCCACCTGCAATGCAGGAGACATGGGTCCAGTCTCTAGGTTGGGATGATACCCTGGAAGAGGAAATGACAACCCACTCCAGTATTCTTGCCTGGGAAGTCCCATGGACAGAGGAGCCTGGCAGGCTACAGTCCATGGGGTCGCAAAAGAGTCAGACATGACTTAGTGACTAAACAAAGGAAAGAAAGGATCATTTATATTAAACTTAGGTTCCCAGTGCCCATTACTGGGCCTTCGGTTCAGTTCAGTCACTCAGTCATGTCAACTGTTTGTGACCCCAGGACTGCAGCACACCAGGCTTCCTTGTCTATCACCAACTCCTGGAGCTTGCTCAAACTCATGTCCATTGAGTCGGTGATGCCATACAATCATCTCATCCTCTGTCATCCCCTTCTCCTCCAGCCTCAATCTTTCCCAGCAACAGGGTCTTTTCAAATGAGTCAGTTCTTCACATCAGGTGCCCAAAGTACTGCTATTTCAGCTTCAGCATCAGTTCTTCCAATTAATATTCAGGACTGATTTCCTTTAGGATTGACAGATTGGATCTCCTTGCAGTCCAAGGGACTCTCAATTACTGGGCCTAGCATGTGAGCAAATTTGTAGATGTGTCTCAGAGTAAGTAAAAAATCCACTTTTATAAAGAATCTGGCATAGCTGTCAAAGGTACTGGCTCTGCAACGTAGCAAACATGATTTTGTATCTCAAACTCATCTCTTAAATAGCTGTGATTTTGGTCCTATTAACCCTCTAAGCTTCAGTTTCCTCATCCTTCAAATGGAGAGGCAATAGTACCCACTTCACATTTAGATTAAATTTTAAAAATAGTTGTTAAATACAGTATCCGGGAATGGAATGAGACCAATACATCTCAGCGTATTACTCTGAAGGGAGGGGACGCCTCCTTGGTGAAGCACAGTATAGTACCCATCAAGCACAGGGGAGATGGGAACATTTGGGCTCAATTTCCCCATAACGCTAAAATGAAACTTGGATTTCAGAGGACAGAAGTCAATTTCATACTCCTTGAAGTAGCTAAACTTCCTTGGCCCCTAAGCTCCCAGTATTTCCTCTCACAGTCTGTCGCCTGCTCCCATACCCGAGCCACAGCCATCTGCTGCCCTATCTCCTGCACTATTCTAGACAACAGAGGAGGACAAAACAGACACATTTAAAGCATCAAAATGAAGTATAACAGTTATAATAGTTAACGCATATAAGGTTAACTCTCTCCCTGACACTATTCTGAGTACTTTTCAGTATTACCTTCTAAAATCTAACAACCCCATGAATGAAAGCTTTTAGTTCTCATTCACAAGTAATGAAATGGACACTGTCTTCAAATCCTACTGATTCTGTCCCCTAAACATCTGTGAATTCTATCCCCTAAACATCTGAAAATTTTGTTTCACCCAAGGGCACTCAGCTATATTAACTGAGGAGAGGCTGGGATCTAGGCAGTCTGGTGCCAGAGACCATGTTCTTAAATACCATGCCAGGCTGGTCCTGCAGGTGCTCAGCAGAAAGGGGTGTGGGCCAATACTGGATCTGAATTCTCTCTGCTCCTGGAATGTAGAAAATGAGGATTGAGAGTTCTCTAGGGATGATTTCTTTAGTGACCAAGAAGGTTTTAAGGAAGACAATCAACATGAGTAAATGTGCAAAGGGGAGGACGGATTGATTGACTTGGGAAAGATTGAAGACATGGAGGCTCCTAAGAGATTTACAGTGATTTGGTTAGTAGCAGGAGTGATAGAGAAGAGAGGACAAAATTACTGATGTTTAGGGGATAGAATCAACAGGATTTGAAGTGCAGCAGGGGATGGGGAGGAGGCATAGAGGGAGAAGTAGGAAGTAACCTGCTCCTGGGTTTCCAGCCATTTGTGGCTGCTGAAAGACCAGCAAATTATTCTGGTTACAGTGAGTATGTGTGGGAGACGGCGTGCAGGAGATGGAGAAAGCATTATTGGGTGAGAAAATAGCCTGCCAAGGCTTGAAAGGGCAAGAGGAATGTGGGCAGAATGAGACTTCATGGTGGCTGCCCATGTGTGCAGAGATGGAGGAGTGGTGGAAGCAATTATCAGGGATTGAGGAAGGAGAGATTGGAGTTTACTATGAGGCTGCAGTCCATGGGGTCGCAAAGAGTCAGACACAACTGAGCAACTTCACTTTCACTTTTCACTTTCATGCATTGGAGAAGGAAATGGCAACCCACTCCAGTGTTCTTGCCTGGAGAATCCCAGGGACAGGGGAGCCTGGTGGGCTGCCATCTATGGGGTCTCACAGAGTCAGACACGACTGAAGCGACTTAGCAGCATGCTGTGATAAGACATTCAGGCTTTATTCTAGAGACCATAAAAGTATTCAAGAGAGAGAATAACATGTTTGCATGTATTAGGGAGAATAGATTTTTGGTTTGGCGATTTTGTTGTTGTTGGGGGCAGGGTGGGGAGAAGAGAGAAATCGGGAAATTAACCTGTCTGGCTTCAAAATCAATTAGGAGGCTGTGGCAAATAATCTTGACAAAAGAAAGGACAATCCAGTTAAATTGCAACACAGACCCTGGGCCAGCCATCCTCACTCCAACCTTCCCAGACGGAATTCCAGGGGCACTTGCTCCAGGGAAAACAGGACAATACAGGTTTATCAAGTCCATTCCTGAGCCCCAAATATGCCACTCCCAGGGAAGAAAGTCACCACACTTATGACCCGAGTTATCAGCCTTTGCTTAAGCACCTTGAAAGTTGTTACAGAATAGAATATCTTAATACTATTATTAAATATTAATAATACTTAGTAGGTGGACTAAGTATGAATGGAGTAGCCCTAAGTTGATTTTTGTTTTGAATGAGGCTATGGAAACATCAACAACAAACAAAGTGAACTGTGAACAAGAATGCCTCCTTTCGCCCACAAACTGAGCTCTCTCAATCCTTTAACTCATAAGAATCTCTTTTACATTTGTGCCTACCTGGGTGCCTAGTTTTCTTGTATCTACCCGAATATTGTCAGTTACCATCCAAATGCTGACCCAACAGTTATCTCTAACCAGATCTATCTCCAGAGCCTTAGTCCTTGAATCATATTAAGATTCATGTTTTGCTGCAGGTGACAGAAAACCAATCCTGGGGGCTTAACTAAGTTAGGGTTTATTTTCTCAGATGGTATACTTCCCAGGGCCATACCACAGCTCTACAAAGTCCGAATCCTCCTGTCTTTCTCCTCTGTCTCCCTTAGCACAGAGCCTGCACCATCTTGTCACAAAGTGTTTGTATCTTGTCCGAGCATCACAGTTGGTTTAGGCAGGGAGAAGGAAGGACGAGGGTGAAAGGCAAATATCAGCTGGGCCCATACACTGTTATCAGAAAAACAATAGTTTTTCCAGAACCCTCACTCAACAATGTTCACTTAGAGCTTATTGGTCAAAACTGAATCACATGACCACCACAAAGAGCCTGGGAAGACTAGCAAGAGTCTAGGAGGGTGGATGTTTTAACTGGGCACTTCACTGTCCCAAACAAAGCTGGCTTTTGTTAGGAAAGAAGGAGAAGAGGATATTGAGTGAGTAACTAGCAGGATTTTCACCTATTTTCTGGACAGCTCTACTTGGGTATTTCATAAGAATCTCAAATTCGTTATGTGCTAAAGCCATCTTGTCATTTTCCCTCCACACTGGTTTCTTTTCTCCTTGTTGTTTCTTTTTCTTTGGTGAAATTCACAACCATTGACCCAGTTTGCTAAAGAAAGTCTTAACTCTTTCCCAACCCTTAACTCCTTCTTAACCCCATCCAGACATATCAAATCTTGTTTTGATGAAGTGACAGAAGAATATGGATTCTTCTGTCTGTCCACTTCCCACCTTCTCTCCCTGCCATTATTTCAGTCCTAGTTATTACTGCCTGTGCTTTTCCTGATTGCCCTGAGCAAAGTCTTGCTCTGTTCCAATCCCACAGCCTATTCTTTACACTGTGTCTGCTATAGGGTTCTTTCCTAAATTCAAAACTATGGATGCCCTCTCCTTAAAAAATAAATTTCCCATTACCTGTAGGGTAACATCTAAACTCCCTGACGTACCAACAAGGTTCTTTGTGACCTTTGAGACTGTTCTGCCCATTTCTGCAACCTCATTGCTTCATTATGAACTCTACTCACACTAAAATACTTTAAATGAGCTGGTAAAGAATCTGCCTTTACGGAGTCTCCAATGCAGGAGACACTGGTTTGTTCCTGGGTCGGGAATATCCCTTGGAGAAAGGATAGACTACCCACTCCAGTATTCTTGAGCTTGCCTGGTGGCTCAGAAGGTAAAGAATGCACCTGCAATGCGGGAGACCTGGGTTCAGTCCCTGGGTTGGGAAGATCCCCTGGAGGGGGGCATAGCAACCCACTCCAGTATTCTTGCCTGGAGAATCCCCATGGACAGAGAAGCCTGGCCGGCTATAGTCCATGGGGTCACAAAGAGTTGGAATGACAAAGCACAGCGTACGGCACTCTATAAGAGAGCCACTTCTCTCATTTTCCTTTCAGCTTGAATCTCCCCTTTCGTTTCTGCCCATGACTAACTTTTTCTTATCTAACAGATCTCAGCTTAGATCAAACTTCCTCCAGAAAATCTTGCAGGATCTGCCTTTTAAACTATTGTTTTTCTATATTGTAGCCATCTATTACTTGTCTTTCTCATCAGCAAGATCAGTGGCTCTCAAACTCACCAGAAAGTCAGAATTCTCTGCTCATAATGCTCTTCCAGAAACCTAGAGAATCAAAATCTCTGAGGAGGAGAGAGCTGGGAATCTGCATGTTGAAGAAGCAGCAAGCATTGTTAGACAAATGGTCCAGAAACCAAATCTTAAGAAACACTGAACCACACTCCAGGCAACCTCAAGGAAAATGCATCCCTAGTGCCGAGCATGGGGCCAGGAACAAAGTAGGTCACCTCACTCTAACATTTCTCCTTCGTCTCCCCTACATTGCCTTATGGACATGATGTGTGCATGTGTTAGTCACGTTGCTCAGTCTTATCTGACTCTTTGCAACCCCCTGGACTGCAGCCCACCAGGCTCCTCTGTCCATGGAATTCTCCAGGCAAGAATACTGAGTGGGTAGCCATGCCCTCCTCCAGGGGATCTTTCCAACCCAGGGATTGAACCCAGGTCTCTTGTATTGCAGGCAGATTCTTTATCATCTGAATGACCAGGGAAGCCATAATAATAATAATATCAATTACTATTTACAGGGTAGCACAAACTGCTGTCAGGCAAATGAATGAATGATTCCCCTTCAGTGATTCTCAGCAGTGCCTCTTACTATCTCTGTGATTTTGAGCTATTTGCTTGAACTATATACGCTTTGGCTCCCTCACTTGAAAAACTATGCTAGTACTTATACCAACCTCATATGGTTGCTATTACAAGTAATTGAGGTAATGAACTTTAAGCACTTAGGACAATGCCTGATTCATAACAAGAACTCAATAGAAATTTACCACTTATTATTATTACTACTACTATTCTTTGCAGAGTGCCTATCAAATTTTAGCCAGGCATTTGAGTATGCATTTTTTAATTCAGTCCTCTCACTCATTATAACAAGATAAGTATCATTATCCTCATTTTACAGATAAGAAAATCCAGGCTTAGAGAGGCAAAATAATTCATACTAGGTGTATTGAAAGAAAATGGAATAGATGAAATTTGAACTTGGTTAAAAAAAGAAACTTTTTAAGACTTTATTAAAATAAATCAAGTTTGGCAACCACATAGAACAATATGAACTTTACATTGCTAGTAGGAATGTAAAATGATTTATTACCACTTTGGAGAGTACAGTAGAGCAAAAGTGAAGCTGTGCATACACCATGATTCAGCAAATGCACTGCTGCTGCTGCTGCTGCTAAGTCGCTTCAGTCGTGTCCGACTCTGTGCGACCCCATAGACGGCAGCCCACCAGGCTCCCCCGTCCCTGGGATTCTCCAGGCAAGAACACTGGAGTGGGTTGTCATTTCCTTCTCCAGTGCATGAAAGTGAAAAGTAAAAGTGAAGTCGCTCAGTCATGTCCGACTGTTAGTGACCCCATGGACTACAGCCTACCAGGCTTCTCTGTTCATGGGATTTTCCAGGAAGAGTACTGGAGTGGGATGCCATTGCCTTCTAGGACTATATCCTAAAAAAATAGCACACCTGGATATTAGGGGGCATATTCAAGAATGTTCATTTTGTGATTGTTTATTGAACAGAAGGATATTTAAATGAATTGGAATATTATCACAAAATGAAATATTATACATGAGTTCTACTGAATGAATCTCAAAGCATAAAGTTGAAGGGGGAAAATCGGAAATTCAGGAATAGTTACAGGAGAATACCATATATATAAAGCTTAAAACATGCAAAACAAGCCATCTGTTTTTGTGGATAAATACATATGTACTAGGAGTGTAAAAACACACACTGAGTTGATAAATTGGTGAGTCTCAAATTCAAGATGGCAGTGACCTGTTGGGAGAGAATAGAATGGAATCAGGCAGGATTAAACAGAGACATTTAGCTATATATATTATTGCTTCATTGCCTAAAGAACAAGACAGCTGAAACAAATGCAGGAAAGTTCTAAGCTGTGACTGGTACTTGGTTATATGATTCTATTTTTGTGAGTGCCTTATTTTACAATATTTTTAAAAGGTTTCCTCAAGAACACGGAGAATAGAGACTGTGGGGTCCAAAACGTCCGAAATGTCCCCTTGGATCAGTCCACCACCTTCACTGACGACGGCTGCCTCCCCAGGCCTCTTGGTGAGCCTCAGGGCCTCAAGTGTCAAAGTGACTACTAACCTACACCATAGGCGCCTGACGTCTGAAGTCGAGCAAGCCGTGGTCACTGCCTGTCGGTGCCATGGAGTTTAGAGCCAGAGGAGAACCAAAATTCCCCACCAGGAACCCGTCCAAGCCAGGAACCGCCGCAGCTCTAGCCATGCCAGACTGCTCGTCATAGGGAGACCAGAGGACACCAAGCCCTCCCTGGCCCAGGCCCAGCCTCGGGCCCACCTCCGGCCCGGGGCTCTCCCCTGGCCTCTAGGTTCCCAGCGCCCGCAGCCCAGGGCCCTGCATGTGCTGCAGTGAGCCCTTCACTGTCGCTGCCTCCCTTGGGACAAGATGCTGCAGATCCCAGTTCAGGAAAGTTCATCTCAGCATTCTCCAAATATAAAGGGCTTGGAAACCATCTGAGCTTCAAACAGTATTATCAGAGCTAAATTCATAGACACAAAAAGTAATGTGTCATAAGATTGTAATATGAGAAAAAGAGCACGTTACAAAAACGGTATGTGTAAATAAAAGCCCATTCTTAGCGCATGGGTAGGGGGGAAGAAAAAGGCAGATACAAGTATCTGTGTAAAGTGGGATTAGAAATTATTTTTATTACTGGCTATATTTTCTAAATGTTCCACTATGTTCCCTGGTGGCTCGATGGCAAAGAATCTGCCTGCAATCCAGGAGACCTGGCTTCAGTCCCTGAGTCAGGAAGATTCCCTGGAGAAAGAAGGAAATGGCAACCCACTCCAGTATTCTTGCCTGGAGAATTCTGTGGACAAAGGAGCCTGGAGGGCTACATCCCATGGGGTCACAAAGAGTTGGACACGACTGAACAAGTAACACCGTTTTGATTGGTTTAAAAAACTGTGTAGGAGAGGAAAAATAAATTTCCTTCTATCCTTCTAGGTTCTTGGCTGAGAACTCCACGATAAAAAGGCAGATTAATGGAATAAAAACAAATTTTTGCAAATATATGGGACTCAAAGGCAGTTAGGCAACTGAGGATTATCTACCACCCTGAGCTAAGGAAAGGGACAGGAATCTGGGTCTTCAAAGAAGTGGTGGTGGGGACAGGTAGAAGCAATTCACAGAAAGGTAAGAAGAGCAAATATTTAACAAACAAATGCTTGCTTTACCATGCAGATATGTCTTGCAGATGAAATACTTGTCTCTGATAATAGCTCTCTTCTTAGTACATGCCCCCTTTCTAAAGTATTTTATGCAGGTAAGTGTGAGTGAGTGAGTGAGTGAGCGAGTGAAGTTGCTCAGTCGTGTCCGACTCTTTGCGACCCCGTGGACTATAGCCCACCAGGCTCCTCCGTCCATGGGATTCTCCAGGCAAGAATACTGGAGTGGTTGCCATTTCCTTCTCCATAGGCAGGTAAGGGAGAGGTAAAAAGCTTTTCTTAAGTGCTGGCTCTTGGTTGCCTTCAGTTTAAAATAACCCATAGCCAAAATGCCACCAAGGAAGCCCCCGGAAGTAATTTTTATAATCAAAACCAAAGGGGCATTTGCAATGAATGAGGTGCTTTTTTCTGAATTTCTAAGAGACTTTGGGAGATTCTTCAGGCCGGGAAAGAACTCTGAACTTCAAAATCAAACAAGGTTTTGAACCATAGTTCTGCAACTAGTGCAGTCTTGAGCAGGTCACCAAGGTATTATAATCCTCGGTTTTCTCATCTTTGAAATGGAGTAACTACCCATCCAACATTTTATCAAGATTAGATGAGATCATGCGTATAAAGCACTTAGTGCCATTGCATACATATAAATGCCTAGTCTGCCAACCTCAGTCACTATACTCATTATTTCTGGTGTGTGGTACATGAACTGGCACTTAGATAAAGTCTTCAGAAATGGACTGATGCAGGGAATAATTTCTGAGATGAAAAGCAGCTACAAAAAAAATCCCCTGAAGGTGATGTGGGCTTCAAGGAACCACAAATTCCTTTGTAGCTTGGTAGCTGGTGGGTGGAGTAAAGTATTCATTATAGGAGGAGGAATGCTAAGACTGTGCTCTGTAGCAAAACCACAATGCATAAAGCCGTGGGCAAACCCAAACGTGTATGCTCTCAAGTCTCAAAAGGCAACCAACCAACTAGAGGAACATAAAGAGCTGGACCTAAGGGTGAAGAAGTTAATACCCCCTTGTTCTTTGTATCGAACTCAGTGTCCCCATCTTCTGTGGGTGAGCAGTCCCCTGCAAGCACATAATAAAGACCTCAGAGCTTGGAGTATTGGGTTACTTGTCACAGAGATTGGGGGAAGGGCCAGGTAAGGGACTAAGGTTTACTGAGCCTGACTACATGTAAGCCAATTTATACACTTTTTTTTTTTTCACTGAATCCTTGTAATTTTGTGAGGTAGGTGCTACTGCCCATTTGCAGATGATGCAGTCAGAATTAGGGAGGTTGGTGACTTGATTAAGATTACACAGTTACTAAATGATGGAAAAGTGAAAGTGGTGTCAGTCATGTCCAGCTCTTTGTGACCTCACGGACCGTAAGTCCATGGAATTCTCCAGTCAGAATACTGGAGTGAATAGCTATTCCCTCCTCCAGGGGATCTTCCCAACCCAGGTATCCAACCCAGATCTCCTGCATTGCAGGCAGATTCTTTACCAGCTGAGTTTGAGTTTGAAGGAACTCAAACTCGAAGGTTGACCTACCCCGTGCTGGCATCTTTTCCATCACACCTCTCCATCATGTCAACTTCCCATTGCCTCGATGAAGGTTTCATAGCAAAGATGGCTAAATATAGTGGAAAGGCAAGGGCTCTCAAGTTAGAAAAGCTGGATTCAATTCTGGACACTTTCTGTGGTGACAAGGATGAGTCACTTGATATTTCTTAACTTTGGTTTTCTTATCTGCAAAATGGAGATCATGAAACCTGTAGTGCTGAATGGCTGAACAGATCAAATGGGACTGACAGGGCTGTTTAAACTTGAAAGACTTGTGGGAATGTTAGTGCTTTTGGTCAGAGGCTGGAATTTTAGGATGGGCTTTCTAGGTGGCTCAGCTTGTAAAGGATCCATCTGCCAAGCAGGAGATGTGAGTTTGATCCCTGGATCAGGAAGATCCCTTGGAGAAGGAAATGGCAACCCACTCCAGGATTCTTGCCTGGGAAATCCCATGGACAGAGGAACCTGGTTGGCTATAGTCCATGGGGTTGCAAGAGAGTCAGGCCTTAGCAACTAACCAACAACAAAGAACTTGAGGATATCTCAGAGGAGACTGTTTCCAGCAAGGCAGGGTTGATACAGATGCAAGGTAGGAACTTCTGCTTGAGCCTGGAAAGATGAGGTGAAGAGAATGACTTGACTCACCCAGAGCAGGAGGGCTTTGCACAGCATTTGGTACTTTAAAGCGGGTAGGTAAACATTAACTGAAATTAATCCAGCGGTGCACAGGAAGTACTTTGGGTGAAAATCAATCCTTTCATTAAATATTTGTTACTCACTCTGTACAAGGTCCAGAGAGGATAAAGGAGAATAAAACAGGTCCTTAGTAACATGCAATGAAGTGAAGTCTTTCAGTCGTGTCCGACTCTTTGCGACCCCATGGACTGTAGCCTACCAGGCTCCTCTGCCCATGGAATTTTCCAGGCAAGAGGACTGGAGTGGGTTGCCACTTCCTTCTCCAGGGTGTCTTTCCAACCCAGGGATCGAACCTGGGTCTCCTACATTGTAGGCAGACTCATTATCGTCTGAGCCACCAGGGAAGCCCTGCTGCTGCTGCTGCTGCTGCTGCTGCTGCTGCTGCTAAGTCACTTCAGTCGTGTCCAACTCTGTGTGACCCCATAGATGGCAGCCCACCAGGCCCTCCAGTCCCTGGGATTCTCCAGGCAGAAATACTGGAGTGAGTTGCCATTTCCTCTCCAATGCATGAAAGTGAAAAGTGAAAGTGAAGTTGCTCAGTTGTGTCCAACTCTTAGCGACCCCATGGACTGCAGCCTACCAGGCTCCTCTGCCCATGGGATTTTCCAGCCAAGAGTACTGGAGTGGGGTGCCATTGCCTTCTCCCAGGAAAGCCCTAGTAACATGAAATAAAAGGTGCTAAATAAACATCACTCAGAGAAATACTCTGGAGGTGCTGTGGAAATAGATGTGAAAGACCCAGGCCCTTACTCAAAGAGCTCCATCTGGTAGAGAGATCTGCTGCATCCTAGACAGAGTATTCAGGGTTCTCAGAGTAGGGCAGAGGTGTGGGTGGTCAGAAGGAGAAGGGAGATGCCTGCCTGGGGGCAAGAGGCAGAGAGATAGGGAAGGTGAGAAGAGTAGGTGGGAAATAAGGTCCTTGGCTCTTGTTTCTAATTCAGGGGATGGTCAGCATCAGTTTGAAACCTGGACAGTAGTTGGGAGGACAGGAAGGGGACAGGGAGGAATGAGGTTGGGAGGGAGGGACTGATTGGATGCTATGAGAAGAGATTGGGGGCGGGAGGTAGGGGCAGGGAGTAGAAGCTGACCAGAGAGGAGCTCTTTGCTAAGGAAATGGGAGGTTGGGTTTCTCCTCTCAGAAACAGGAGGTTCACCATATACAAGCCTCACACCTCTTATTAGAGCCCTATCTTTAGGCGTTTAAATTTTCTGAGCCTCAGTGACTTTATAAAATGAGGCTAATTATACATACCTTATGCGATTGTTGTAAAGGATGAACTCCATCAATTCTACAGCATACGTGCCCTAGGAGACATACCCAAGGATGTCCCTAGCAGCACTGTGTGTATTGGAAAAACATTGGAACTATCTTAAGTATCCTTCAATTCACTGGATACATACATTATAATGTATTCATAAAACAGAATGCGACATAGCCAAGAAAATGATGAATTAGAACTCCACGGATCAATAAGTATGAATCTCAGGAACATAATGTTGAATAAAAAAAGTCACAGGAAAACATATACACCCTAATTCCTTTTATATAAAGTTGAAAAAACACACCAAAAATAACAACAACAAAAAAAGTTAAAAATACAATTATGTAGTTAGTTGTAAAGAAAAGCAAGGGAGAAAGGCAAAACATTCAGGAATGTGATTATCTCTGGATGAGAAGGAAGGTGATGGGATGAGGCACTCAGGGGGTTTCCAAGGTAGTGATAATGTTCATTTTTTTATATAAAAATTGTTTTTGGTAGCATTCATGTTTAAAAACTGCTTTTGAGTGCAGAGGTTTTGTTGTATCATTTTTGAATACCTTTCGCATGTTTTATAAGTATTTTTTTCCTCCTTAATACAAACAAAAAGTCTATCCCACCTAATACTAACTGATATAAATTATATAATAGTTTTAAAAAGAAGCCAGGAAATTCAGAGAATTTACTTTGAATGACCCAGCTTTTGATGAACTAATTTGTTGGCTTTTTAGCCATGTGGCAGCGTGATGGTTTGGTGATTTGTGATCTGCTTGTAAAATTGACCTGGAGTCTGGTGTTGCCTAAGATGGGACTATCAGCAGGAAGTAAGGCATGGGCCAGCTGGAGGGGGCGGCCCCTAACCCTCCTAGAGGGAGAGGGGAGCTTTGGTGGAGGCCGTGGCTGAGTCCTGGTAATGAGTGCGTGCTAACCAGTTCCCGCCCTTAACAGCTCTCGGGTGTGCCCCTCTCCCCACCCCAACAGCCACCCCCAGGACCAATGGTGTGGGCCTCCTCATGGGTCTCTTGGTATCTACTCTGTACCTTTCAGTGCTCCAAACCAGATCCAAAGAGAAACGTTTCAGATATAGATCTGATCTCTTTGCCCTGTTAGACACCCTGGCTCCGTTGGCTCACAGGATAGTAATCACAATGATTAAAGTTGTTGAGACAATTAAAGGAGTTAGTGCATGTAGCCGTGGACTGTAGCCTGCCAGGCTTCTCTGTCCATAGCATTTCCCAGGCAGGAATACTGAGTGGGTTGCCATTTCTTCTCCAGCAAAACCTGCCCGACCCTGGGATCTAACCCATTTCTCCTGCACTGGCAGGCAAATTCTTTAACACTGAGGCACCAGAGCTGCTATTATACTTAAAAGGCTGTGCCCCTCCCCCTACCTCCACCTTGCACAGCCTCTCCAGGTTCACCTTGGGATCTTGTAAATAATCTCCAGGTACTTCCCACTTGTCTTCTCAGTCCCTGAAGTGCACCAGACTCCATCTTCCTTTAGGAACCTGTTCTTTGGGTCTTAGCCACATGTTCTTGTTCTGGAAACTGTCTCAGAGCCCACTACCTTTACCCTAGACAAGCCACTTCTCCTGGGCAGGAACCAACTAATTTCTGACTTCCTGCCACTCTGATGATGACAAAGCTGCATGTCGCACTGCGCTGGGTGGTCAGCAGCCTGGAGGACCTGTTCATTAGCCCAGCGTTGGAGGGGGCAGCAGGGAGTTTCCTGGGGACTTTCCCACTGAGAACCACTCTCTCATAGCCTGAGCAGGAGCCCCAGGATAACCAAAGCTGAAGCATCTCTTGCTGTTAACCAGCAGGATCTTGACTCTGAAATATGATGCAAGAGGCTCTGGCAGCCTTGGGTCGGCCCTTCATGCTTATCTGGCCCTATTTCTCACTTGACTTCTCCCCTGCACTCAGCACAGCTTATTTACAGGGCTCCCACGTGTGAGCACAGGAGGAGGGACACTCAGTGATGACAGCCAGCAGCAGCCCAGGCCTTGGGGGGTCTGGGCTAGGAAACGAGGAAGGTATGTACACAGTTCATGTCAACAGTGGTGACCGAAACCTCAGGAATCTGGCCAGGGCAGCAGCTGCGTAGAGGGAGTTTCTGGTGCTCAGTGAATGCTCAATATTGTGGGGTGGATGTATGGCTAGTATGGGGGTTGTTCATTCAGTCAGCCATCTCCTCCCTCACAGAGAAGGCTTTCGTCAGCATTGGGTTTTGAGGCATGGGCAGCTGTTTTTCAGATTTTGGGGGATCATTTGAAAGAAGAGGGAATCGCATAGGTCAAGACATACAGACCTGAAATGACACAGGATTGCGGTGGTATTACAGTAGTTCTGGAGTAGAGCAACGAAGTGTAGACGTTTCGGAGGAACAGGCATGGGAACAGAAGATTAGGCTGAAGAGAAAGGTGACTGAGACTTTGTCCTGTGACACTGGGGGAGCTAAAGCAAGATTTTTACCAGGGGAAAAGCATGATGAAATTGCTGTTTGCAAAAGTTTACTCTGATAGTCTGTGCAAGGGTTAGAAGGCAAGAGGAGAGACTTCTAGAGCCTCTTCTAACAATCCAAGTGAAAGATGGTGTGGTCTGACTGAAGACCGGCAGCAGAACTGAAGAACGAGAGACCGATTCAAGACATCCTTTCTCATCAGAATGGTAAGGGCAGGTGGCTCCTCTATTAAATATGCATTATACTCTGGCTGTGTTCAGGAAAACATGTACGCGTGTGAGAGGGGAGAGGTGCAGAGATGAAGAAGACACTTCCCTCCCCTTACAGAGGGGAGGCCAACTCACATTAATCCATCACATTGACTGAGGACCCGCTTAGCCCAGGACCGAAGTATATACCATACACCGTCTGCAGTGGCAAGTGGGCGAGGAGCCAGCCCCTGAAGCCCTGCGGGAACTTAGCTGCCAGGGGGTCACTTCTAGCTCATGCAGATGTGTGGGGTCAGGAGAAGAGGCCGTAGAATAGGACCTTGGGACATGGGGGTTTGATGCTTTGGGAGGCCACTCTGGGCAGGGGGCACAATGTGAGCAAAGCGCAGTGATGCCGAGGTCCAAGGATGATTCAGTCTGGTGTGTGTGTGTGTGTGTGTGGCTACAGGGAGAGACAGGACATGACAAGGCCAGCCGGGGGTGGCCCATGGTGAGCCCTAAACACCAGCCTAAGGAGCAGGGGTGAGTGGAGCAACTCTGGAGGCCACAGAGGCTTCTGTGCAAGACTAGGGACATGGTCTGTGCTTTAGAAAGAAGGACAAATCTGGGGCTTCCCTGGTGGCTCAGTGGAGAAAAATCCACCTGCCAATGTAGGAGGCGTGAGTTTGATCCCTGGTCTGGGAAGATCCCACACACTGCAGAGCTAGCTACTAAGTCCATGAGCCACAACCACTGAGCTTGTGCTCTAGAGCTGCAGACTGCAACTACTGAGCCCACACGCCCTAGAGCCCGTGCTCTGCACCAAGAGAAGCCACTGCAATGAGGTGTGTGTGTGTGTGTGTGTGGCTACAGGGAGAGACAGGACATGACAAGGCCAGCCGGGGGTGGCCCATGGTGAGCCCTAAACACCAGCCTAAGGAGCAGGGGTGAGTGGAGCAACTCTGGAGGCCACAGAGGCTTCTGTGCAAGACTAGGGACATGGTCTGTGCTTTAGAAAGAAGGACAAATCTGGGGCTTCCCTGGTGGCTCAGTGGAGAAAAATCCACCTGCCAATGTAGGAGGCGTGAGTTTGATCCCTGGTCTGGGAAGATCCCACACACTGCAGAGCTAGCTACTAAGTCCATGAGCCACAACCACTGAGCTTGTGCTCTAGAGCTGCAGACTGCAACTACTGAGCCCACACGCCCTAGAGCCCGTGCTCTGCACCAAGAGAAGCCACTGCAATGAGGAGCTGCGCCCCACAAGCAGAGAGTAGTCCCCACTCGCAGCAACTAGAGAAAAGCCCTCACAGCAATGAAGACCCAGAGCAGCCAAAAATAAATAAATTAATAAAAGTGTAAGATGACAAATTTGGTACCATGTTCACTAAGCTGGAGGGACAAGCCCTGCCCTGAATGGGGAGATCAGTAGGTGGTTGTTGGCATAGCCACTGTGAGGTTCTCTGGACCAGATTTCTGGCAGATACAGTGAAACTGAGGGGACAGATGTGTGAAGGAGGCAAAGGCAGCCTACTCAGGATTCCACAAGTATTAACTCTCTTCTTTCTGCTTATTCTCAGTTCACAAGGCCAGACTTTGTGCTAGGCGTGAGGGTGTGGGCAGTTATTCAAGCACAGTTAACAAGGAACCCATGATTGGCGAGCTCACAGGCCAAGGGGAGAGAAGAGAGAAGGGAAATATTCATTGTCTTGCAATTAGGAGCCAGGTGCTGTGCCAGGAACTTGGTATACGTAATCTCAAAATGAAAGCAGGAGTAAGATTATCTCCATTTTTTTTTTTTTTCAGATGTGGAAACATTCTGAAATGTGAAGTGAATTGTCCCAGGTTGCAGAAGCAAATTAGGGGAAACTTCCAGAGACAGTACCTTGTCTCCCATACTGGGAGCCTCCACTGAAGCCACCCAGACCTCTCTGGCGTACATGTCCCTCTTGCATATGGAGATAACAACAATGATATAGATGACTAATAGTTGAGAGGGACCAAGAATTGTTTCTCATGTATATCAACCAATTTAGTACTTGCAATAGTGCTGTGAGTTGGATACTATTATTATCCCCTCAAGATAGACAAGGATTCTTGAAACTAAAAGAGGTTAATGATTTATCCAAGGTCAAACCACTGGTAAAGGGAAGAGATAGGATTTGAACCTAGGGAGTCCAGTTCAAAGCCCATGCTCTTAATCAATGTGTTATCCATAAGTAATAACCAGCTAGATTCTCCTATGTAGACATAAATTAAATTAACTAGTGTGCTTGTTTTCAGATTTTATTTATTATTTTATTTATTTATTTATCTTTGACTGCACTGAGTCTTCGTGACTACAGAGGCTTTCTCTAGTTTCGGTGAGCGGGGCTACTCTTTGTTGTGGTGCATGAACTTCTTCTTATGGTGACTTGTCCTGTTGAAAGCACAGGCTCTAGGAGCTCAGGCTTCAGTAGTTGCAACACTCAGGTTCAGCAGTTGTGACACAAGGGCTCAGCAGTGTGGCTTGCAGGCCCTAGAGTGAGAGCTTCAGTAGTTGTGACAAAGGGCTTAGTTGCTCTGAGGTATATGGAATCCTCCCCGACCAGGGACAGAACCCCTGAATTGACTAGCAGATTCCCATCCACTGTACCATCAGGGAAGCCTATTTGCAGATTTTATGTTTACACATGTTTATTTGTTCATTCAAAGAGCCTATGCAAAGAGCCAACTCATTGGGAAAGACCTCGATGCTGGGAAAGATTGAAAGCAGGAGGAGAAGGGGATGACAGAGGATGAGATGATTGGATGACATCACCAACTCAATGGACATGAGTTTGAACAAACTCCAGGAGTCAGTGAAGGACAGGGAAGCTTGGTGTGCTGCAGTCCACACCAGGCTTTGCAGTGAGAAGCACTGAGGTAGGGCCAAGCGAGACTCCCTGAGGAACAGAAAGGAAGCCGGTGGGGCTGGATTAGATTAACGATTGGAAAGTGGCAGAAAATGACATGCGAGGGTGATGGGATCACATAGGGCCATGGCATGGAGTTTAGACATCTA
>SJXQ01008518.1:0-208129 GCA_006408695.1 Aepyceros melampus
GACTCTGTGGGAGAGGGTGAGGGTGGGATGATTTGGGAGAATGGCATTGAAACATGTATATTATCATATGTGAAATGAAACACCAGTCCAAGTTCCATGCATGATACAGGATGCTTAGGGCTGGTGCACTGGGATGACCCAGAGAGATGGTATGGGGAGGGAGGTGGGAAGAGGTTTCAGGATGGGAACATATGTACACCCATGGAGGATTCATGTTGATGTATGGCAGAACCAATACAATATTGTAAAGTAATTAGCCTCCAATTAAAATAAATAAATTTATATTTTAAAAAAGCTGAAACTCCAATACTTTGGCTACCTCATGTGAAGAGTTGACTCATTAGAAAAGTCCCTGATGCTGAGAGGGATTGGGGGCAGGAGAAGAAGGGGAGGACAGAGGATGAGATGGCTGGATGGCATCACAAACTCGATGGACATGAGTTTGGGTAAACTCTGGGAGTTGGTGATGGACAGGGAGGCCTGGCATGCTGCGATTCATAGGGTTGCAAAGAGTTGGGCACAACTGAGCAACTGAGCTGAACTGAGCTGAAATAAGTTTTGGGAGCCCACTGGAGGAAGAGTTCTGGGCCCTTGCTATCTATTATACATTCATTCATTTAATCCTCAATTTGTGCCAGATACTCTCCAATTTACTTGATCCAGGAGACCAGTTCATGGTTGGGCAGAGGAAGAGAGGTCTCCAGGTTGAGTGGACTGGGAGAACGGACTCATGGGTCAACTGCTCTTTAAATACCCTTCCGAGCAGTCCTCCTAATTTTAGGTGCATTATACCCTCAGTTCCAGGAGTACCAGGTGCCATTGCCTCCTGGATTCTGGAAAACTCTGCAGTAGACATTTCCATTTAATATATTGTTTTTCACTTTTCTTTATATCTTTTATGACTCGTTCTATTGCTTTCCAGCATCCTAAGCTTGATTGCTATTGTCTCCTCTTTGCTCATCCTTCCTTTGGTGTTTATACCTGTAACAAATCATTTTAATGTTATTTTTATCAGTTTTATGGGCAATAAGAGTAAATGTACACCCAATCCACCATCTTCATTAGAAATGCCCCGTATTTCCTACTTTGGGATTTTGGATCAGTATATTGATCTATCGTATGTTCTATGCACGCTTGTCTTCTTAACTCAAATTTCAGTGGCACCTCACTCCAGTACTCTTCCCTGGAAAATCCCATGGATGGAGGAGCCTGGTAGGCTGCAGTCCATGAGGTCGCTAGGAGTCGGACATGACTGAGTGACTTCACTTTGACTTTTCGCTTCCATGCATTGGAGAAGGAAATGGTAACCCACTCCAGTATTCTTGCCTGGAGAATCCCAGGGACAGGGGAGCCTGGCTGGTTTCTGTCTATGGGGTCGCACAGAGTTGCACACGACTGAAGTGACTTAGCAGCAGTAGCAGCAGCATGTTCCACATCACATCCCACTTAGCATTTATGAATAACACCTCATAATTGACTATCACTTTACGTTACATGGGGCATTTTTTAAACTTGTCTAACTAATTCTGTGAGGTGCTCAAGGATCCAAGACTCAGAAGAACTAGGGGACAACATGCCCAAGATGAACACAGCCAGTCAATGGCGGGCCTCGTTCTCAAACACATCTTCCGGCTCCTGACTCTGCCATGTGGTCTCTCTCTTTGTCATTCTACCTTTCCATTTCACAAGAAAAACACATGGGGGCGGGGAGAAAGTGTTTCTTTTCATAAATTTGACACAGCTCAGAAAGCTTGCTGAAAAAAAAAACAAAACAGGTATATTCCTGAATGTGAAACCCGGAAGACTGCCCACTCCGGTCCTGAGCAGGGAAGACATTTGCTGGCCTGTTAGGATGGCCCATTTGCTGTAGTTTACCTAGAATGTGTTGTCAGGACTGCGTACCCCATGCAGTGGCCTAGTGGTGATTCAGCTTAAGCTGAGAGCCTGCCCACTTGGTCTCTGTGGTCCTTTCTGGGTCTCAAGTCTTCCAAAATCTCACAGACTCTTCCTCTGATCCCCACGAAATTCTCACATCTTTGCTCCCTAAGGAGATCTGCACATATGTTTCCCATGACTGTGAACTATGAGAAGTTGTCAGGGCCTTTCAATCACTCTAACAGCCTATAAAAGCTTGCTGTATTTTCAGTTTTACTAAATATTTCTATAATTCAAAAATTATGGAAATGGATAATGTTTCTGTTCTTTGGGAATATATTTAACAGCTGTGTGCATACCAGATGCAAATGAATATATCGAAATAAATTGTGCATTTTATAGACTACACTTCATATTAACTGCCTTCCCCTTCAGACACCTTGGACCCTGCCCCTGCCAGAATGTGGAAGATGCTAGAGCACTTTACAGGGGGAGTTTTTTTTCTTAGCTCTACCAAGAGAAAATGTGAGGTTCTATCCAAGCATTCTGAGCGTAAGTGCAAGTCCTTTGGCCTAAGCCCGCACTTCTCAAGTTGAAAAGCAACTTGGTAAAGGTGACTCTGTGTTAGAGAGTGGTGGGCATTGGTTAAGATGTTAACCCTCTCTAACTCCAGTTTCCACAGTTGAAAAGTGGAGATATTTCACCCAGCAGAGTTTACTCAGGGTTAAACATGGTAAATTAGGTCCCTAACAAAGAGATCAGTAACTCTAGGGGGATGATTGTCACATTTTTGACTGCCCAGTCTCCAAATCAAAAGCTGAAAAGTTCAGTCTTAGCTCTTCCTAACTTCTGGCAACTACTTTGCAGGCAGAGGATTTGAAAAGGGCCCAGTTGGTCATCACAGCTTAATGCTTTGAATCTGAAGCAAGTATTACAAAAAACAAGAGCAATTGCAGAAGATTCCTTGGCAGCCCAGGGGCCTCCAGAGTCCAGTCCCAGTTCCAGGGTGGGATACAGTGCTTGACAGCTCTGCGCATCCTTTCCTGCTTCTTCTTCCACTTCTGAGTCAGTTTCTCTGACCTCCCTACTATTTTGTGACCTACCCACTAGCCCTCTAATAAATTTATTTTGCCTTAAGATAGTTTAAAATAGACAAATTCTCATGCTTATAACTAAGAAAACTGTTATTAATACACTTCTGTTCCTTTCTAGAGTTTAAGGATCCCACCTTGTGCATCATAGGAAAGTTCTAAGCATGTAATGGAGATAACAGCAGAGATTTTCCAGAAAGCTGCTTGGTAGAAACCAGTCATAAGTCATAATGAATTTGTTTACTTCCTCAGAGCCTCCTCTCTATCTTATTTCTCATATTTCCAGTTATCCAGCTTTGAAAGACAAGAATCAGACTGGGGATGGAGTTCTGAGCAATCAGGACGGTTATCAGTCAGAGTTGCCTGGGGAAAACTGTAACTCAGGGCTTTTTTGTAGGGGTTCTCTCACTGATAAGGATTGGGGAACACTCAGGAGACTGTCAGAGGGAAAACCATAGTTCTTGTAGCCAGATGGCCCAGACAAATCTCCACAGAAGACTTCCATGTACCAGTCCTGGGACATCAGCAATGGCTCTGGTTTCCCAGACAGGCGAGTAAGAACTCACTAAGTGAATTCACTGGGCCAGTGTTGAGACCTAGGCCATGAATCAAGAGTACATCATGCAAAATACCAGGCTGGATAAATCACAAGTTGGAATCAAGATTGCTGGGAGAAATATCAACAATCTCAGATATGCAGATAATTCCACTGCAATGGCAGAAAGTTCAGGGTAACTCAAGACCCTCTTGAAAAGGGTGAAAGAGGAGAGAGAAAAAGCTAGCTTAAAACTGGACATTCAAAAAACTAAGATCATGGCATCCAGTCCTATCACTTTGTGGCAAATGGAGGGGGAAAAAGTGGAAACAGTGGCAGGTTTTCTGGGGCTCCAAAATCACTGCAGACAGTGACTGCAGCCACAAAATTAAAAGATGCTTGCTCCTTGGAAGGAAAGCTGTGACAAACCTAGACAGTGTATTAAAAAGCAAAGACATCACTTTGCCAACAAAGATCCATATTGTCAAAGTTATGGTTTTTCCACTAGTCATGTATGGATGTGAGAATTGGACCATAAAGAAGGCTGAGCACTGAAGAATTGATGCTTTTGAATTGTGGTGCTGGATATAAAACTCTTGAGAGTCCCTAAGACTGCAAGGAGATCAAACCGGTCAATCCTAAAGGAAATCGACCCTGTATATTCACTGGAAAATTGATGCTGAAGCTGGAGTTCCAATACTTTTGGACTTTTCCATTGAGCTGACTCATTGGGGGAAAAGAAAAAAAACCTGATGCTGAGAAAGATTGAAGACTAAAGGAGAAGAGGGTGGCAGAGGATGAGATGGTTAGATGGCATCACTGACTCAATGGACATGAATTTGAGCAAACTCTGGAACACAGTGAAGGACAGGGAGGTCTGGCATGCTGCACTCTATGGAGTCACAAAGAGTCAGACACAACTGAACAACAAAAGCAACTCACAGGAAGAAAAGTCATACAGTTTGTCTGCCTGGATCTAAACTCCAGCTCTGCATCCTGCTAGAAGAGGGACTTTGAGCTCATTACTAAAGATATCAGTGTCCTTTCCACATTTGTGAAATGAGAATAATAATAGCATCTATTTCACAATGCCCTTCTGGGGATTTAGTAAGTCAGAACATCTCAAGTGCTTCCAACAGGTCCTAGAACAGCATTGGCACTCAATAAATTGTGGTCATTATTGTTGAAATTTTTCAGCTGCCAAATAAATGGACAACATGTAACTAATTGCCTTATAAGATGGCTGTCAAGTGCTTACTTTACAAGAATTACTATCAGTTGTACAATGGTCAGCAACTTACAAAGAACTTCTTTGCATAGGGAGTAATGGTTAAGAGCTCAATCGTGACATCAGAAGAGCTTGGGTTCAAGTCCTAATCTGTAACTTCACAGCCCAGTGATTTTGGGCAACTTCTCTGAGCATCCATTTACACATCTCTGATATAAAATTATTAATACCTACTTCTTGGAGCTAATTTGAGTATTAAATTAGATAATATACATAAACAACTTAGTTCAGTGCCTGACACATGGAAAACACCCAAGAATTATTATCATCTTCCCAACAAATCTATGAGGCAGTATATTTTTTATTTCTAATTCTCTAGATAGAAACCTGAGGGTAAAAAAAATAAGTCACTCCTCCAGGTAGGAGAAAGGCTTCACATCCTACATTTTTCATGTAACCACCTTCAGCCTTCCCTGGTCAGCATGACATTGTCATTTCTACTTTGGGTGGGTAAACTGTCAGGCAGTGTCCAATTTTCTCAATTAGGGAAAGAAGTTTACGTGATGCTCAGATTATACTGGCATCATTTCTGTCTTTGCCTGTATCCTTCTGAGTCAACCGATCCCAACTTGCTGGGCAGATGATTGGGAGTGTGAGCAGAAGCTAATCCATGTTCCTATCATAGAAAGGACGGCCTGTATCCAAAACTGCATTTTGTCAGATTCTCTCTAGGCATTTTCTTTCTTATCAATGAGCCCTCTGGTGTTGGAGACCTCTCATGGAGTACACTCTTGTCACCCTGTCACCCTTCTTTATGTTAAACACGATCATTTCAGGCCTGGAAACATATCAGTTTCCAAAGTGAAGAGCCAGTTTCAGAGCCGTAAATTAAAAACATGGAAAAAATGTTCTATCCTGTCAGAAAGGACTCCATCTTCCTCAGACTTGCTTTCCCATACTTCATCCCTGCACTTCCTCCCAGCGGACTTGACAGAAAAATTGTTTGGATGCGTCATGTGCTGTCATCTTGGGCCAACACACTGATGGTTTAACGCAAAATGACTGAGCAGCCCAGGAATCTCATGCTGGAACTACCTCACACTGGAGTTAAGGGAACAAGCCATCCCACCTGGGAATTTTAAGCAACAGTTTGGCATCACCCTAATTTGATCATTGATTTCTTAGTGAAGGTAACATCTCTGGGAAGAATGGGGATTGGGAGGGGTGGGCAGCAGGAAATACCTTCTCATGGCCCTAAACACAAAGTTCTTTTCACCAAAGAAGGGGGAATCTTCTCCAATGGAAACAAATCTCTGTCTGTCTGTCTCTCTTTTCCCCTTTCTACTTGTTCTCTCTCTCTCAACCCACAAAAATGCTCAAAAGAGCTAGAAACATCCAACAACCCAAAACAATGCAGGGAGTCAATTTATTATTCTACTTTTAAGATTACTTGTTTGCCATATGAGTGAAGTGAAGTGAAAATCTCTCAGTCATGTCCAACTCTTTGTGTGATCCCATGGACTATACAGTCCATGGAATTTTCCAGGCCAGAATACTGGAGTGGGTGGCTATTCCCTTCTCCAGGGAATCTTCCCAACCCAGGGATCAAACCCACGTCTCTCACATTGTGGGCAGATTCTTCACCAGCTGAGCCACAAAATTGTTCATTATTAAGTAATTTAGTAAATACAGCACAGCTGATTGGAAAAGAGCCTCTTGCCCAGGGCACCAGGTCTAGTTCCCTATGCTTGTGTGACTTTGAGGAGGTTGTTTGACCTCTCTGGGCCTCAGTTTCTCCATCAGGGAAAACAGGTGGCGGGTTGTGAGGAAGAGTTGGATAATTTAGTATTTAATGATATGCAAGTTTTATGGACCTCAACTTGGGACGTTTTGGCTGCCCACTGAGAAAGAACTAAAGAGGAACTCTTCTTAAAGTCTTCCTTCAGAAGAAGGATGAGTATTAGTTTACATGGAGAAACTCTATTAGAACTAGTGGTCTCAGTACCTGGCAATACCGAAGTGAAAAAATCAGTACAATTCCAAGTAAAACTTAGAGCTGGAATCTCATGGAGATCCAGTGCTCATCCCTTCCTTCTTTCAGGATGAAACCTGAAGTCCAGAGAGGCAGAGAGGCAGAAACACCTGAGCTCTTCCCACACACAGGAGGCTACCACCTGGTTAGAATGACTCAGCTTTAACTGTGGTGCCATTCACTATTTGGCAATCAGACTCTAAGTAACAGAGTGATAAAAGGATTCCCATCATTGCTTTTTCAATGTTAGAGAGGACCCTCTCACATATGCATTTTTGTGAGTACAGAGGGAGAAACAAAAAGATCAGCTAAACAGACATTTCTTTGGCAGACGTGGCCCTGACACTGAGCTGGGGCTCCTGGGGTAAAACCAGCCTAGGGAAGTCACTGGTTTCCTCATGTGATGTGTTCTGCCTTGACCAAGGAACTCGTCATTTATGTAGGACAGTTATTCCTTGAAATCAGAAAAAAAGTGTGTGTCTCCTGGAGTCTTCTTTAATAATTACTTTCCCATTACAAGTAAAATTAATATGCTCAGACACAAATATGCTGCTCTGTTCAGCTGCTAACCTAACCTGATTCTGTCTTCAGCTTTGAGTGTGTCAACTTAAAGTTTGTGACAATCATCTATTTCAACACTAACTGACCTTGATTACATTTTTACAAAACAGAGTTAAATTATTTGTTTATTTAACTGATGGCTGTGTTGCACACTGGCAACACATATATAAAAAGGAGTTAAAAATCAACAGATAACTTCATGAACAAAACAGGAATACAAACACAAATTAGCATTTTATTAGGTTTGACATATATAACAGCTCTCAGTATTGCCTGGAGCGATTAGCTAGATAAATCAACTCTTGCACACTGACAGGCAACAAAGAAAGGCAACTTTTCATTTGGCATAAAAAGAAAACCAAATTCACAGTTTAGCACATGAGAAAGGTACAAACTTCAGTGAGGCAAGGCTCCAATAGCTACCCATTCTTTTTCTATGGAATTGGGCATGAGCCAAATCAGCAACTAAACCATAGACAACATTTTAATCATACAAACCTTTATGCAAGTGAAGTTGCTCAGTTATATGCGACTATTTGTGATCCCATGGAACCTACCAGGCTCCTCCATCCATGGAATTTTCCAGGCAAGAATACTGGAGTGGGTTGCCATTTCCTTCTCCATGGGATCTTCCTGACCCAGAGATTGAACCCCAGTCTCCCGCATTGCAGGCAGATGCTTTACCACCTGAGCCACCAGGGAAGCTCCCCCAAAAAACCTTTACACAACACAATTACAAAAAAGTAACGTGGAGGAGAAAGATTTCATTCCTTCTTCATTGTTTCAGCAGAAAGATGCTAGAGAGTTTTAAACTCTACCCCCTTGGAGCACTATTTTAATAAAGGACTGAATTTTCTAAGTACCTAGTTTTAAAAAATGTGGTTACATGTATTTTGAAAACCAAGCCAAGAAATACAAGACCCATAAAATCCTGAAGCATATTAAGTGACGGTTCCTTTTTCCTTAATCCACAACCACAAATATCAATTAAATGTAATTATATTAAATAGGTTCCCCTGTGAGCAAATAAAGATTTGCCAGGACACAAACTGCAACCCAGGTGAACAATAGATAATTTTGTTGACTACACAGACAAATACAGATGGTATATTCCAGAATGTAACATAACAAATGTGTGTTTACCATAACATATACATTTCTTTCTTTCTTAGCTACTAAATGGCAGTAGGCCAAAAAATACCAATTAAAATATATGAGTTTTTCTGTCTCTTTTCTTGGATGAGAGAATAAATATGGCATTTTATATTAATAACAGCTAATTAAAAGGCTATTAATCAGGGGCAATATTAAATAAGTGGACTCGATGAAGTAAATGCCAGAAATAACCTTGTAGGTTTGCAGGGGGGGAGGGGGGACTTATTTAAACAACTGTTTTTCTTATTAAAAACAAATGTTTCACTGAGCTCTCTGTGAGAGGAAGAAATGAATCCATGAATAGGAAAATAAATAGGTAGGATAAAAAGTATGTTCCTAACTATTTAGGGAACTAACTATTCCCATGGAAGAGAAAGAAGAAGGGGCAAAAGGCAAAGATCAAATACAACTTTCTCAATTATGAAAAGAGGCTGCCCATTCAATGTTTGAATGCAGAGCTCTCAAGGAATATTTTTCAGGAAAGCTTTTTGTTTTCCTGCAGGAAAATGAGCAAACGTCATACTTGTGTTCCTTTTCACTATATGATATGTTATGTATGAATTTCTTCTGTCAGATGTTCTTGGGGCTGGAAATTTAATTCATTCTTGGTGTAGGATGGAAAACCTCAAAAAATAATCAACTTAAGATTGAGCATGCTGATATGTCAAGTATTTTTAGTCTCTGCCCTTGTTAAAAGAAATAAAAATAATTATCTAAAAACGAATCTTAGAAGCACAGGCATTCTCTTTTTCTTATTGTTCACTCTCTTCAAATAGAAACCCCTCTCCCCTACTATACTGACTTTCATAGCAAAAAAATTCCACTTTCCAATCTAGGAAGTGTTATGGGCAGCAGAACCTGGGACTTTTCAATCTATTTGATCCTCAGCTTTCTCAGCTGAAAAGTTTCAGAAGTGGCCACTAAGAACCTTAATCAATATTAGTGATTCTGTGATTTCCTATAACAGTGTCGAATAATACGACCTCGTGTGTGTGTATGCTCAGTCATTAGGTCATGTCCAACTCTTTGTGACCCTGTGGATTGCAGCCCTCCAGGCTCTTCTGTCCATGGAATTTTTCAGGCAGGAATATTGGAATTCGTTTGTCATCTCCTCCTTCAGGGGATCCTCCCAACCCAAGGATCGAGCATGCATTTCCTGCATCTCTTACAATGACAGGCAGAGTCTTTACCACTGAGCCACCTGAAAAGCACCATTATGACCTTAAGGTAGGACTTACCCTGATGAGACAGATACTGCTGTGTAAGTAGCTGTCTGCTCCTTCCCTCCTCAAGGTCCAAGGTCAGTTCTATATGACCCTGGGCTTGAGGGAACCTCCTCCCTCGAGATGCCCCTTGAGATGCTCCTCGAGCTGCCTAGAAAGATTCCTCAGGAGCCGGGGTAGCCTGTCTCTGTTGAGTTGATACTCAGAAAGTACAAGGACCAGGAGAGATGTGCTTGGTCCTGGTCCCTCTAACTGATGGTCGGAGACCACCCTTCTCACCCAGAGAGTTCCCCTCGAGCCAGGCTCTCCTCCAGGGAGGTGAGGCGAGTCAGCTCCTCCAGATCCCTTTTCCCTTCCTCATGCTATTGCCTGCACCGCATTCCTCCCTGCTCCCATCATCAATACCCCTAACTTCTCATTCTCCCTAGAGTTCCTTCTTTCCTCTGTTAGGTGTTACTGAACCAAACGCTTCATGTTCTGCCTTGTGAACCTCAAGGGCCTCTTCAGCTGTGGTCGGTGACTTTTCCTGTCTCTCCTGCACTCTCTGAAGCCTGGTGGGAATGGGGCAGGGAGCTTCCCTCCTCGGATGGGAAAGAGGGAAGGTTATAGAATGGTTCTACATCCCTTCCTTGCTTGCCACCCTTCCTACCACATCCTACCTCTTCTTTCTTCCCTACCTTCTTGCTTTCATTCATTCTTTTTCTCCCTCTCCCTCTATCCCTTTCTTCTTCCTTCTTTCCTTTCTTAGAGGACCTCAGAAACATTAATCATACTTTCTAGTTCATGTCACACTATCCACAACTAGTAAAGGAAGGCTGGTCTCTAGTGTTAGTTATCCCTTTTCCCCATTCTCTTCTGCTGTTTCCCTACTCAAACCATGAAACCATTCTGATGTTTTATACGGATCCTCCTGTTTGTATATGCACTTGTAAAATGCACGTCTATACATGTCTTTTAAATGATCTAAGTGGTACTATATTGTAGGTCTCATAGTAGAAGCTACTACTCAGCCTCTCATGTCACCTGTTGTTACTACCAGCTGCACAGCACCTCATGATATAATCCACCTGGCTTTGCCCACAATAATCACCTCAGTGAGCATCTCTTTGTGGACACCTGTGAGGAAATATCTGGGTCGCATGCAGGAGTGGAAATGTCTTAATCTAACTGGGCATGCCAGATTGCTCTTCAGAAGGGCTATGCCGAGCTTCACTCCCATCTGTGTTGCAGAGTTTCCTCTATCTCCCCAGCAGCATGTGGTCCTCAGATGTTATTTAATGTAGGACAATTATCATAAGTTATAAAGTGAAAGGAAACTTCTCTGTGTTCACTGGTTCATTGCTCCCCAAATACTTCCCAAATTTCAAAAAGAAATACACTTGAATTTTTATTAGACGTTTTCTTTTTAGAAAGAATGTGATGGGTTTCTGGTTCAAAATGGTGGGGTAGAAAGATGTGTGCTCATCTCCTCCTTCGAGAACACCAAAACTGCAACTAGCTGTTGAACAACCATCAACAGGAGGATGCTGGACCTCAACAAAAAAGATACCCTACGTCCAAAGACAAAGAAGCTACATCAAGATGGTAGGAAGGGCACAATCATGATAAAATTAAATCCCATACCTACTGGGTGAGTGATCTGCAGACTTGAGAACATAATACCAAAGCAGTTCTCCCACCATTGTGAAGGTTCTGAACACCTTATCAGGCTTCCTAGCCTGGGGATCCAACAAAGAGACTGGGGATCCCCAGGGAATCTGACCTTGAAGCCCAGCAGTATTTGGTTGTAGGACTTCCATAGGACTGGGGGAAACAGAGACTCCAGTCTTGGAGGGTAGAAACAAAATCTTGTTTGCACCAAGACCCAGAAGAAAGGAGCAGTGACCCCACAGGAGACTGAACCAAAACTACCTGCTATTGTTGAAGTGCCTTCTGTGGAGACGCGGGCCAGCAGGGGCTCACCACAGGGGTGCAAGCGCTCACCACTGGTAGCAGCAGTTCTGGAAGGCCCCCTTGGCATAAAACCCTCTTAGAGGTCACCATTAACCCTACCATAGAACCCACAGACCCCAGGACTGCGTCACTTCAGGTCAAACAACTACCAAGGAGAGAGCACAACCCAACAACAGAGAAATGGATTAAAGTTTTACTGAGTAAGGCCCCAGTAAAAGAACAAGACCCAGTTTTTCCCACTGCTAGTCCCTCCCATCAGGAAGCTTACACAAGCTTCTTAGCCTCCTCCATTAGCGGGCACACAGAAGAAGCAAGACGAACTACAATTCTTGGATTTCCCTGGAGGTCCAGTGGCTAAGATTCTGTGCTTCCAGTGCAGGGGGCCCAGGTTTGATCTCTGGTCAGGGAAATAGATCCTGCATGCTGCAACTAAGAACTGCAATTCCACAGCTAGAACAAAAACCACATTACAAAGCAGGTAATCAGGATGAAAAAGCAGAAAGGTATGTTCCAAGTGAAGGGACAATATAAAAGCCTAGAAAAACAACTAAATGAACAGGAGACAGGCAACCTTCCATAAAAAGAAATCAGAATAATGATAGTGAAGATGACCAGGATCTCAGGAAAACAATGAAGATGCAAGAAATATTTACCAAAGACCTACAGGAACTAAAGAACAAATGAACAGAGATGAATAATACACTAGAAGGAATCAAGAACAGAATAACTGAGACAGAAGAACGGATAAATAACCTGGAGGACAGAATGGTGGAAACCACTGGCATAGAACAGAATACAGAAGAAAGAATGAAAAGAAATGAAGACAGCCTAAGAGACCTCTGGGAGAACCTTAAATGCACCAACATTCACATTATAGGGGTCCCAGAAGGAGAAGAGAGAGAGAGAGACTTGAGAAAATATTTGAAGACGTAATAGCTGAAAACTTCCCTAGCATGGGAAAGGAAATAGTCAATCAAGTCCAGGAAGCACATAGAGTCCCAGGCAGGATAAACCCAAGGAGGAACACACTGAGACACATGGTAATCAAACTGACAAAAATTAAAGACAGAGATAAAGTATGAAAAGTAACAAGGGAAAAATGACAAATACAAGGGAACTCCCATCAGGTTATCAGCTGATTTCGCAACAGAAACTCTACAAGCCAGAAGAGAATGGCACCATGTATTTAAAGTGATGAAAGGGAAGAATCTACACCCAAGAATATGCTACCCAGCAAGATTCTCAGTCAGATTTGATGGAGAAACCAAAAGCTTTCAAGACAAGCAAAAGTTAAAAAATTCAGTGCCACCAAACCAGCTTTACACAAATGGTAAAGGAACTTCTCTAGGCAGGAAACACAAGGAAAAGACCTATAGAAAACAAACCCAAAACAATTTAGAAAATGGTAATAGGATCACACATATTGATAATTACCTTGTATGTAAAAATTAAACGTGCAACCAAAAGACATAGACTGGCTCCTGAATGAAAATATGTACATGTATGTACTTCCAATTATCACATCACACACTCTTGATCCCCCAAACTGTACATAATTATTTTATACTGTTAGGCTAGCAAAGTAATGCTCAAAATTCTCCAAGCTAGGCTTCAACAGTGCATGAACCAAGAATTCCAGATGTTCAAGATGGATTTAGAAAAGGCAGAGGAACCAGAGATCAAATTGCCAACATCCATTGGATAATAGAAAAAGCAAGGAATTCCAGAAAAACATCTACTTCTGCTTTATGGACTATGCCAAAGTCTTTGACGTGTGGATCACAACAAACTGTAGAAAATTCTTCAAGAGATGGGAATACCAGACCACCTGACCTGCCTCCTGAGAAACCTGTATGCAGGTCAGGAAGCAACAGTTAGAACAGGACATGGAACAACAGACTGGTACCAAATTGGGAAAGGAGTACAGCAAAGCTGTATATTGTCACCTTGTTTATTTAACTTGTATGTAGAGTATATCATGAGAAATACCAGGCTGGATGAAGCACAATCTGGAATCAAGATTGCCAAGAGAAATATCAATAACCTCAGATATGCAGATGACACCACCCTTACAGGAGAAAGAGAAGAGAAAATAAAGAGCCTCTTGATGAAAGTGAGAGAATGAAAAAGCTGGCTTAAAACTCAACATTCAAAAAATAAAGATCATGTCATCCAGTCCCATCATTTCATATTCCCATTATGGCTTACAATTATAATTATCTTTTACTTTTTGTCTGGTTACTTATTATGAAAACTGTTAAACATCTTTTACTATTGTGATTATGTAACTATTACTTAACAGCATTGTATCATGATTGGTCAACAGAAAAATTATAAAATTCTATATCACCAAAACTACCATTTAGTAGAAAAACCTGTAATCATTTTTTTAAATCCAGATGAATATCAGAATTGTCTCGGAATTTTTTGAAAATTACAAATGCCCAGATATTTCTTTTTTTCTCCAAAGCTCCAGATGTTTCTGATGAGCCATATTTAAAAACAGCTGGACTATATACTTTATCTACTTTGTTTCACTTTTTCTGTTTCATATTCAGTGCTCCCATTTCAGTTTATGTTTTCCAACTTTTCTATCTCTCTCTTTTTTTTTTTGAATTTTCTTTCTCAAGCCTTTATCAAGTGTACCAGAAAAGCTTTCCATACATATATAAATAGCATGTACAACATATGTATATATCTTAGAAAACTTATGAATTTTTGCTTAGCTAAAAAATTTATGACATTTTGACTCCACTTATTTGTCTTAGTATGAACAGAATACTAGATTCCTAATTTAAAAAAATAGATATGCAATAAGCAACAAGGATTTACTGTATAGCACAGGGATCTATAGTCAATATCTTATAATAACCTATAATAGGAAATAATCTGAAAAATAATATATACATAAATGCATAACTGAGTCACCTTGGTGTGCACCTGGAACGTTGTCAGTCAACTGTACTTCAGTAAAATGCATATGTTATGAAAAAAAGAATGTGACAATATTATTATAGATGAAAAAGGAACAAAAAAAATTGAATTATGCTGGTATGAATAGTCCCCAAATGTTATATACTAGGAAAAAAGATGTAATGTGTAAGGCTCCAGAAGAAATACATTAGGATTTACTGATTGAAGATCTAGCTGGAAGATGAACTTACCTGGTAAATCTGTCATCCATGAGATTTACTTTGCTGCTGCTGCTGCTGCTGCTGCTAAGTCACTTCAGTCGTGTCCGACTCTGTGCGACCCCCTAAATGGAAGCCCACCAGGCTCCCTCATCCCTGGGATTCTCTGGGCAAGTACACTGGAGTGGGTTGTCATTTCCTTCTCCAATGCATGAAAATGAAAAGGGAAGGTGAAGTCGCTCAGTCGTGTCCGACTCTTAGCGACCCTATGGACTGCAGCCCACCAGGCTCCTCCATCCATGGGATTTTCCAGGCAAGAGTACTGGAGATTTACTTTACTGAAGTATAATTGCTTTATAATGTTGTGCTAGTTAATCTAGTCTCACCCTGAAAGCGTTCACTAACGCTCGAGCTGGTTGGGTACACTCCCTGTGTGTTAGAATTACCTGTTCGCTTGTCTGTCTCCCTCCAGGCTTTGTCAGAGTACAGGGCCTCCAGCCTTGTTCATTGCTAAACTTTACTGCTTAAACCACACTGTGTCTAATTATTCTGAGTGTCTGATCCATACTGATTATTGAATAAATAAGCATTCTAATTAAGATGTTTTTGCCCACAATACCAAGCAATTCTTGTACTCCAGCTGGGTGTCCCACAATTCAGTTCAACTCCAACATTATCTACCTGAAGATCCTACGTCCTCCCGGTCTTCCCTCCAGCACACACATCAGATGCCGAGCGTAAGTCCAGGTTGCCCCTGTCTTTCTGACCATCCATCTGCAGATCTGAGGTTCCAGATGATCTCAGGAAGAGAGAAATGAGCAGTGGATTGAAGCTGAATCTAGTTCCTTGCCCTGGAATTGAACTTGGGTAGCCTGGATGAAAACCAGGAATCTTGACTAGTCGTCCACTAGAGGCCAGAGGCAAAGTTGCCCTGGTTCTTGCCCCACCTAAAAAATGAATTTCTCAAAGAAGCAAAAGCTTATTTTGTACAAAGTTTATTATTAAAGGCACAGCATTATATGTGGGAGAGCACACAGAGAAACAATTTATTTAAGACAGAATCAAGGCAGAAATACACACCAGGAGAAAAATGGTGTGAGTGTACCCCTCTAATGAGGAGACATGCACAAGAGAATTGTTTCAGGTAACCTGTATAGGTCCATTCTTCCAGGTCTTTGCTTACCTTTGGCCAATTATCTAATTTCTTTTCCACACCTGATCTGCCCCATGTCCCTTCTGAACATGCATGCACATCTTTCTGCCAGGATACAGATTCCAGCACGCAGAACTGTGGGGAGGGTGATGCCATCCATTATGGGATGCTACCCCCTCCATTTTTTATCCACAAGGACCCATTCTGTGCATGTGTAGTTGGGGAGGTCTCCTTGACCTCAAGAGGGAGAATATGTGGTTTCTCTTTTACCCACGCAGGATGCAGGTCCTCTGGACCCCTGCCTTTAGCTTTATCTTAGAGTATCTGTCCACAGGAAACAGATTCCAGCTGCTCAGCCTGAGGCCCATCTATCATCTTCCTCATCAGGACCTCCTCCTTGGGTTTGATTAGAGTTCAAAAGCACTCACATAATCCAGAGACATATCTTATCTACCACATCACCAGTTTATCACGAAAGGATATAACTCAGGAACAGCCAGATGGAGAGGTGCACAGGACGTGTCGGGGAAGGGCACGGAGCATCCCTGCCATCTGAGTGCACCACCCTCCCCACACCTCCCATGGTCGTGAACCAGGGAGCTCGCAGATCCCACGTTTAGGGGTTCTTATGGAGGCAACATTATATACCCATGATCGATTAAATTATTGGCCATTGGCAATTGATTCAACTCCAGTCTCTTCCCCAGCCACCAGAGGTCGGAGTGAGATTGAAAGTTCTGACCCTCTAGTTACCCTGTTGGGAGCCCTGGCACCCAGCCTCCACCGTTAGGTTACCAGAGCACTTTGGAAAAACTGCCTCATTATCTGACAAAACACATCTTAACACATTACATAACATAACAAAAGACATCCTAACTGTTCTTAACACTTAGGAAATGGTTTTAGGAACTCTTTCAGAAATGGGAACAAAGACCAAATTTTATATATATTCCTTTTTATAAGTTATAATATCACAGCAAATATTTCTTCAGTAAATGAATGCATAAATAAGTGCATTGATTTGGGATTATCAAAACCTAACATAGTCTTCCCTGGTGGTTTGGGGTAAGGAATCTGCCTGCAAGGCGGGAGACACAGGTTTGATCCCTGGGGTCAGGAAGGTCCCCTGGAGAAAGAAATGGCAATCCACTCCAGTATTCTTGTTTAGGAAATCTCATGGACACAGTTGTTTGTTATTGGGGAAACTAGAAAGGCCCATGCTCCTGGAAAAGTTGTGGGCTCCGGGACAGGAGTGAGAAAGAACAGCCAAGAGGTAGTATTCCTTGAGGCACAACTTCTCTCCCACCTCCCCTCCCCTCAAGAAAGGCGTTCTCTTTCTTGACAATGTAATGAAGGGCTGGCTTGGGGCAGAGGTCCCCTGGTGACGCACATATCTATAGATGCACATACCGAAGAGAAAACGCATAGAATCATATTAGACTATTTGTTTTCACATCCTTGCAGTACAAAAAGTAATCTAAAGTTGACAGTTTCTAGGCATGGTTCTCCCTCAATAAGCCCTCCATATTTTTCCTGGATGTGAAAGACTGTTTTCACAGCCAAAAAAGAGCACTTGAGAAATTCTTCAGGATGGAGTGACACTGCAGGCCATCTTCCTTGGTTCACAAGCAGTGAAAAAGTCACATTGTGTTTCTACCTAATTAAAATCAGCAAGCGAGCCTTCCAAATCACAGCCATCCTATGGCAACTATCTGGCTGGAGAACTCAGATATTTGATAGCTCCAGTCGCAGCTGTTCACATTCCAAATATGATAACACTTCTGCCTGTGCTGTAGAGTCTGCTCAGGACTCTAGACTGAATGCCTCTCACCTCTCTGCGCCAACCTTGGTGTTCGTGCTGAGATTTGCAGTGGAACACTGATAGCACAGATTACAGGGCTCTGACTCACTGTTCACTTGGAGATTACCATAGAAAGAGAGCATTTATGCTAAATTTACGTTCCTCGGGAACCTGGTCTATCACTAAGAGCTTTAGGGTCTTACCCTTATAGTAACCTATCGAGATTGGTTGACTTACTGACATAAATTTGAAAATCAAACTACTCCTACTGTTACTTCTGGATCTCCTTTCTAAGGCTGAGGGTAAGGAGGGCTATACAGATGTCCTGTCCCACCTCTAAGACAACTGAGGTAAAAGCCCCACTTCCCTGGCATGGTCACCGGCAGGATGGTGATTTCTTCAGTTCTTGTCCTCTAGAAGGAGAGAATTCAGTCAAGAGGCATAGAGCAGTTTCAGGCAGCAAGATTTTTATTAAGCAGAGTGAAAGTACACTCCTGGAAAAAAAATGAGAGTAAGCTTCCTGGAGACCAGAAGCAGCCCCGCAATGTGGGAGGGTTGGGTTTTTTAGAATGGTGGTCCCTCCCTGTGGCCTGTGTCATCTGATCTGAATGACAAGTTGATTGATTGCTTTATAACTTCTTTCCTAGAATTCAGGTGCTACCCATAAGCACCCAAGTGAAATCCATGGGGTTGGGGGCAAAACCACAATTCTAGCTTATTACAAATACAGCATAGTGAGTCCTGGGACCTCAAGTCACCTTTTAGTCTCGGTGCCCCTGCATCAACCTGTGCTGACAGTTTCATCTTGCTTGGTCTTGATATAGCTGGATACCTAGCAGCTGGGAAGATCTCTGGGCATGTCCTGATCATCAGTGTCCAAGTTGAGGAGGGAAACATCAGCCCATCCTGGATAGGGTGGGACCTGCTATGTCTGGCTGCCTGCTGCTACTGCTAAGTCACTTCAGTCGTGCCCGACTCTGTGCGACCCCAGAAACGGCAGCCCACCAGGCTCCCCCGTCCCTGGGATTCTCCAGGCAAGAACACTGGAGTGGGTTGCCATTTCCCTCTCCAATGCATGAAAGTGAAAAGTGAAAGTGAAAGTGAAGTCACTCAGCCGTGTCTGACTCCTAGCGACCCAATGGACTACAGCCCTCCAGGCCCCTCCGTCCCTGGGATTCTCCAGGCAAGAGCACTGGAGTGGGGTGCCACTGCTGCCTACCTAAGAGTATAAGATCATCTTCTCAAATCCTTTGGGCTCCTTAGAATGAAGGAGACATTTCATGGCAAAATAAATAGTTTCCATCTTCAATAAAAAATTTAACCCTACCATTAAAGGCCATGGACATGAGTTTGAGCAAGATCCAGGAGTTGGTGAAGGACAGGGAAGCCTGGCATGCTGCAGTCCATGGGGTCACAGAGTTGGACACGACTGAGCAATTGAACTGAACTGAACTGATATATATATATATATATATATATATATATATGCATATATACATCATATATAACATTTACCCATCTGTTATCACTGCAGGAGGGCACTGTTCTAAGTGCTTTACATACATTAATCCATGTAATACTACTATTGTCCTTATTTTGCTGTTATTCAAAGTTACACAGTTTGAGCAATAGTTTGTTGCACAGTTACATTCAACCAAGGCAATTTGGTTCCAGGGCCTTTTCTTTCTTTTTTTTTTCATATTTTTTTTAATTTATTTTTTTATTTTTTAATTAATTTTTATTTTTTAGTTTGTTTTGCTTTACAATACTGTATTCGTTTTGCTATACATTGACATGAATCAGCCACAAGTGTACATGAACTCCCAATCCCGACCCCCACCTTCACCCTCCCGCCCCACACCCTCTCTCTGGATTATCCCCGTGCATCAGTCCCAAGCATCCTGCATCCTGCATCAAACCTGGACTGGCGATTCGTTTCACTTATGATATCACACATGTTACACTGCCACTCTGCCAACCCATCCCACCCTCTCCCTCTCCCACAGAGTCCAAAAGGCCGTTCTATACATCTGTGTCTCTTTTGCTGTCTTGCGTACAGGTTTATCATTACCATCATTCTAAATTCCATATATATGTGTAAGTATACTGTATTGGTGTTTTTCTTTCTGGCTTACTTCACTCTGTATAATCGGCTCCAGCGTCATCCACCTCATTAGAACTGATTCAAATGTATTCTTTTTAATGGCTGAGTAATACTCCATTGTGTATATGTACCACAGCTTTCTTATCCATTCATCTGCTGATGGACATCTAGGTTGCTTCCATGTCCTGGCTATTATAAACAGTGCTGTGATGAACATTGGGGTACACGTGTCTCTTTCAATTCTGGTTTCCTCGGTGTGTATGCCCAGCAGTGGGATCGCTGGATCATCAGGCAGTTCTATTTGCAATTTTTTAAGGAATCTCTACACTGTTCTCCATAGTGGCTGTACTAATTTGCATTCCCACCAACAGTGTAAGAGGGTTCCCTTCTCTCCACACCCTCTCCAGCATTTATTGCTTGTTGACTTTTGGATCGCAGCCATTCTGACTGGTGTGAAATGGTACCTCATTGTGGTTTTGATTTGCATTTCCCTGATAATGAGTGATGTGGAGCATCTTTTCATGTGTTTGTTAGCCATTTTCTTAAAGAGGATGCTCTATTACATCCCTAGTAGACAGCCTGGGCTCTAAGATGGCTCCAAGAGAAGCATGACACACAGCTCCTGCCTACAAGGACCTCAAAGTCTAGAGGAGCAAAAATCATGGCATTGTCTCCAGTCAGTAAGAGTGTTGAGCACACAGCCAACAAGCTCCACCCACAGAACAAAGCTGGGACTGACAAGCCACATCCGATTCAAGGTGCCTCCAGCCCTCCCTTCTATCAGCACTGGCCAGGCCATAGAGGTTGGGAGGGAAGTGAACTGCAGGGGCCCCAAAAGGTCTGCTTGCTTGAGACCCAAGCAAGACAGTCCCGAGTGGCTGCTTTTCAGAATCGGTTCTGTTCTAGTTCGAATAGGAGCAAGCCCACCAACGGTGCCAGTCTGCAGGAACCAGCATCCAGGGTACCGCCACCTGGTGGGCATCCTCAGACTGCAGGTGGGGAGAACGCCTCTGTGGTGGTCAGTCTGGGATCTCCCCGTTGCTCTGAGTAATTACTCTGACTCGGATGTCTCATTTCATGGAGACCACCCCGCCTGCCTCCTCAAGGCTTCTCCGGGCCCCAGCAGAGCTCGGCAAAGAGAAAGCCCAGGCGGCATCCCACTGCCACCTCCCCTTAAAAGCAAATCTGTTTCAAGAATCTCAAAATAAATGTTTTCAGTCACCAGAGCCTGTTAACAAATGTGAAATTTGTTATATATTTTGCCTGTTATATATTTTGCCTCACTTAAAGTGTACCTGATACAATCTGTGATGATCAGGACTTATACAAAAGATATATTAAAAGATGAGTATTAATTTATGAATATTAATATGTCTACTCTAAAAGATTCAAGCAATTCCCCTGCAGAGCAAGTTTCCTTAGTGGGCTTAAACATACAATTCAAACTCCAACCCCACTCCTGACCTCCACCATACACACTTCATCTTGTTCTATTTTAAGTGAAGGTTTTTATTTTTCCAAGAACCCATTTATTGTGTGTTTACAACATATGCTTATCTGGGAGCTTATCAGCAGAACTCTCCCCAACAACTAAAAATATGTAGGACTAATCTGAAATTGATACAAGTGGTTCTATAAACACTGGGGTCCCCCTTACCCCTCCTTCTTGGCTCTCTGTGAGTAACTGAGTTCTCGTCTCCCTCGGGCTCCCAGCGAGAACACAAGCCTGCTGCTGCTAAGAAGAAATGCTGCTCAATGACAGACGGGCTGGAAGGCGGGACCCGAGCCACAGCTTCAGCCCGCGGAGGAGGATCGGCTCCGGAGGCGCATCAGCAGACAGTCACCTAAAGGTAAACAGCTTGACTTTAAAGCAGTTTTATGGCCGCAGTTGGTGATTTCCACTCTGTCTCACAGGTGTACGTGCACATTTTTTCTTTTTTGTGGAGGAAACTATAATATCCTACTCTTAGCACCACAGAATCCCTCTCCCAGAGAGCATATTAAATGACTTTCCAGTTTCCAAGGCTTCGTTAAGAGCTATGTAAAAACAGTTACATATTTTACACAGGCTGTCGCTAAGCATGTGGACTCCCCTAAAGACACTTCCAGCCAAAAACCCATTCAATTTTTATGAAAGGAGTTAAAAAGAACTTCCTTTTCCCTCTTCCTCCCCACCCTACACCTTATCTGTGCATGCATGGGTGCATGCTAAGTTGCTTCAGTCTTGTCTGACTCTTTGCTACCCATGGACTGTAGCCCACCAGGTTCCTCTGTCCAAATTCTCCAGGCGAGAATACTGGAGTGGGTTGCCATGCCTTCATCCAGGGAATCTTCCCGACCCAGGGAGGGAACCTGTGTCTCTAATGTCTCCTGCACTAGCAAGTGAGTTCTTCACCACTAGCACGACCTGGGAAAACCCACATCTTATCTAAGGCCATCAAATCACAGCCAGCATGCTGGGAGTATCATCATCAGTGTTGGTCACTTAGCCATTTCCAAATCTTTGTGATTTCACGGACTGTAGCCCACCAAGCTCCTCTGTCCATGGAATTTCCTAGTCAAGAGTGCTGGAGTGGGTTGCCATTTCCTTCTCCAGAGGATCTTCCTGACCCAGGGATCGAACCTGGGTGTCCTGCATTGCAGCAGATTATTTATTGTCTGAGCAACCAGGGAGGCCCTGTTGGGAGTATAGTGACACCTAAAATAGCATTGTGTCATCCCTACCAGATTCCCAGATCAGTAGCCCAGGATCTGGTTCATTTGGAAGTGTCAAAACCTGCATGAGAAGCTACACTTCTACCTCTGAGGACCATCTGTTGCCTTGGCCAGAGGAATCCTGTGAACAGAGAGAGTTTCCTTTGCTTCTTGACAAAGTAACAGAGAGTCAAGCACAGTTCCACAGGACCCAGGATCCGGCACTCTGTGTGTGTCTCACTCAGCGCGGTCTGCTGTCGCAGAATACTACAAACAACCAAATATTTATTTCTCACAGTCCTGGAGGTTGAGCTGTCTGAGATCAGGGCACCAGCAGATCCGTGTATGGGGCGGGCCCATTTCCTAGTTTGTAGACAGCACCTTCTCGCTGTGTCTTCATTTAGCAGACAGTGAGAGCTCTAGTCCCCTCATTCTCTTATAAATACACCAATCCTTATGAGGGCTCCACCCCCATGATATAATTACATCACAAAGGCCTCGCTCCCTAATGCATCACCCCAATGGGGGTTAGGGTTTCCACATGTGAATTTGCGGGGGCACACAAATGTGCAGTCCAGAACAGTGTATTATGTATTACTACTCCCACTAACTATCTTTAATGAACTGTGTAATTTCCCAGAAAATTTACCTCTTCACTCTCACAGGGCAGGATGCAAATCAAGCCTTGTTGCAATATTTTATTTCTAGCTTTGCACAATGCTTGTACAGCAGGTATTCCATAAACACTGCTTGAATGAATGAATAAATGTTAAACAATGCAGGCATGGTGACAGAGACTTTCTCAGCTGATGGCCCTTAAAGCGCTCGGCTCCTAGCGAGGCTCCATCCACCTTGTCATCAGGCAGATGCTGTGCCCTTCTCCTCCCTTCCCCAGATACTAATTTCACTACACAGCTGCTCTCACTCTTGGGAGGAAGAAAAGCAGAAGGAGAGGAGGGCAGATTCAAGAGTTTCTCTTCTCCAAACACCCACAACAATTTTTCTTAATGACAGCTTTAAATATGTAGATACTATCATTGCTTCCTTAAAAGATGGTGGACTGAATTGCTCTGCACCCTATGCTTGTTAGGGAGAATTTATTGAAAAGGAAAAGAACCATCTGTCCAAATTCCTCTGAATGTTTTTCAAATACACATGAATCTAAAAAGTGAACCCTAGATTCTTCCTAAATACTAAGAAAGCAAATACATTTTTATTAATTGAATGCTTCATGTTGCTAGCATATTCCTTTTGAAATAGGTTACATTTTAGATATACTGAATGTTAGTTCACTGACTTTCCATGTTGCTAAGCAAACTTTGCAAACTTCTGGCCAAAATTAGGGTGAGTCTACCCTTCTGCTCATTCAAAAATGAAGACCATGGAGCCCCCAGGCTCTCTCAGCTAACCTTGCCTTTGAGACTCGTTTCTCTCACCTGTAAATTGCCAGGTTGGGCTAAACTGCCCAGGGCATCAGGAAATGGGGTAGAGGTGTAGGAGAGACATGGAAGAACTAACAACAGCAGTTCCAGTTTCATCTGCGTTCATACTGCTTCAGTCTAAAATTTTCTTTGATCAAAACGGAGTTCTGATATAAAAAATAGTAAAAATGTCTGCAAACTCTTGGACTAAATGAATGATGGCTGAGGTCCTTGGGGTTCCAAATTCCCAGGGTAGAGTTTAGTCTTATAATTTTACCACTCAGGGGCTTCTCTGCTGGCTCAAATGGTAAAGAATCTGCCTCCAATGCAGGAGACACAGGTTTAATCCCTGGGTTGGAAAGATCCCCTGGAGAAGGGAATGGCTACCCACTGCCATATTTTTGCCTGGAGAATTCCATAGACAGAGGAGCCTGGTGGGCTACAGTCCATAGGGTCACAAATAGTCAGACATGACTGAGCAACTAACACTTTACCACATAAGTAAATTTTAGTTTTGTAGTCGTTGATCATTGGTTTGGTTTTAAAAGCAAGGAGTAGCTCCTCGCTACTCTATTTATAGACGGTCCTCTGGAAAGATAGGAATCCCCATCAAGAAGGCCTGTTTGGCATAAGGAGGGCACAGGAGAGGCAAACAGCATGGGACTGCCCTTCTGCTACTGAGAGAGGAGGAAGAGACGAAGGATAAGAAGACATCGCAAGAGCATCTCAATAGTAGAAGTTGTAGAGAAAGAAGGGCTCCAGAGAAGGAAATCGCATATGGAAGGAAAAGATGGTTCTCGGCTGATTCCCTGCCTTGAACAGAAGGGAGGGGTGTACAGAGCCCCTCACTGGTAAAATCCTGAAAAGCCAAACAGGGCCGAGGAGGAGGAAAGAATACAGTGAGCGGAAAGTGATGGAAGAATAAATAAGTCATCTACATACAAACTTTCAGGTTGCGGTCCTTCAAAGATACGAATGTGGTTCCATCGATGTCGGGTGTGAGTGAAATTGCAGCCTGCCATCTATCACCTACTGCTGACAATTTTTCAGCTCTGCCATCTCTCACCTCCTCTCCCTCCTCCAGTCAGCAACTCTTCTTGTCTGTTCACTCAGTGCCAATCCCTGCTTGCCAGCTGTTGTATTGTGCTACTGTACTTTTCACAGTGAAAAGTTAAAGTGTTACTCACTCAGACGTGTCTGACTTTTTCCAGCCCCATGGACTGCAGCCCACCAGGCTCCTCTGTCCATGGGATTCTCCAGGCAAGAATACTAGAATGTGTTGCCATTCCCTTCTCCAGGGGATCTTCCTGACTCAGAGATCAAACCCAGGTCTCCCACAATGCAGGCAGATTCTTTACCCTCTGAGCCACCAAGAAGCCCTTTTCAAGGTATTAGATTGTAAGAATAAACATGTTTATTTTCTGTTTGTTTTTATGTGGTATTTGTGTGAAAAGTACCATAAACTTATTACAATAAAATACTATATAGCTGATTGCATTAGTTGGGTACTTTGGCTAACTTTGTTGGACTTAGGAAACAAATTGGATTTATGAACACATTCTTGGAATAGAACTGGTTCACATGTAGCAGGCTACTGTAGAGGATGTGCTGATAGTTTAGCATGCTTTGAGAAGGCTTTCTAAGGCATGACTGATGGCTGAAGCGAAATAAAAGGTATACAGATGAACCAAATAAGAATTTCACAATAAGTGGAGGGAACAAACAGCAGAAAGAAAAAGAAAGAAAGAGATATTTGGCCAAGAAAGACTTTGTTTCAAACTGCATAGGAAAAAGATGACTCTTTGGTCAAAGTTAACAGCCCTAAAGATCAGCTTCTGAGTCAAACTATCAATGAAAGTTCTTATAACTGCCTCATAAATGGCCTTATTAATTTCACGACACTGTACGGGCTCAGAACAGATTCTTAAAACATCTTAGAAATAAAATCTGACACTAACTATGTCCAGCTTTTATTCAGGAACCTTCTATACTTACCAAGACATTTACTTCTCTTAACTTATTCTCCCTGTTAGATTTTTATCCACACTTTTAAAAGTCTGTGAGGAAATCAAGGACCATGAAGATTTCTATAGAGAAGAGGGGGAGAAAGTGACTAGAAGGAGGTAACTTGTATTAGAGTCTAGAGAACCTCATTTTCCAAATCTAAAATGGTAAGTGATTGAAATATTGTGACAACTTGCTTCTGTGCAAAGAAAAACTGACTCTATTTTTAATTCATTGTCCCTAAGAATACCTCTGCACACCAAAACAGGCAAGATGAGACTGTGGGAAGTTAACAAGCTGAGAGTCCATCCTTCCTCAAGGTTTGAATCCTTCCACGGACTGTCTGCTCTCTGTCATAAAATTTGTCATAGTCTTTAAATTAGTGACAGCTAATACCCTTTATTAATGATTGTGATAATTCTGTTCAGTTCAGTTCAGTTGCTCAGTTGTGTCCAACTCTTTGTGACCCCATGAACCATAGTACGCCAGGCCTCCCTGTCCATTACCAACTCCCAAAGTCCACCCCAACACCACGTCCATTGAGTCGGTGATGCTATCCAACCATGTCATCCTCTGTCATTCCCTTCTCCTCCTGCCCCCAATCCCTCCCACATCAGAGTCTTTTCCAATGAGTCAACTCTTCACATGAGGTGGGCAAAGTATTGGAGTTTCAGCTTTAGTATCAGTACTTCCAATGAACACCCAGGACTGATCTCCTTTAGGATGGACTGGTTGGATCTCCTTGCAGTCCAAGGGACTCTCAAGAGTCTTCTCCAACACCACAGTTCAAAACCAGCAATTCTTCAGTGCTCAGCTTTCTTTATAGTCTAACTCTCACATCCATACATGACCACTGGAAAAACAATAGCCTTGACTAGAAGGACCTTTGTGGACAAAGTAATGTCTCTGCTTTTTAATATGCTGTCTACATTGGTCATAACTTTCCTTCCAAGGAGTAAGCGTCTTTTAATTTCATGGCTGCAGTCACCATCTGCAGTGATTTTGGACCCCAGAAAAATAAAGTGAGCCACTGTTTCCCCATCTATTTGTCATGAGGTGATGGGACCAGATGCCATGATCTTAGTTTTCTGAATGTTGAGCTTTAAGCCAACTTTTTCACTCTCCTTTTTCACTTTTATCATGAGGCTTTTTAGTTCCTCTTCACTTTCTGCCATAAGGGTAATGGTTATCTGCATATCTGAGGTTATTGATATTTCTCCCAGCAATCTTGATTCCAGCTTCTGTTTCCTCCAGTCCAGCGTTTCTCATGATGTACTCTGCAGAGAAGTTAAATAAGCAGGGTGACAATATACAGCCTTGATGTACTCCTTTTCCTATTTGGAACCAGTTTGTTGTTCCATGTCCAGTTCTAACTGTTGCTTCCTGACCTGCATACAGATTCTCAAGAGGCAGGTCAGGTGGTCTGGTATTCTCATCTCTTTCAGAATTTTCCACAGTTTATTGTGATCCACACAGTCAAAGTCTTTGGCATAGCCAATAAAGCAGAAATAGATGTTTTTCTGGAACTCTCTTGCTTTTTTGATAATCCAGTGGATGTTGGCAATTTGATCTCTGGTTCCTCTGCCTTTTCTAAAACCAGTTTGAGCATCTGGAAGTTCACAGTTCATGTATTGCTGAAGCCTGGCTTGGAGAATTTTGAGCATTACTTTACTAGCATGTGAGATGAATGCAATTGTGCAGTAGTTTGAGCATTCTTTGGCATTGCCTTTCTTTGAGATTGGAATGAAAACTGACCTTTTCCAGTCCTGTGGCCACTGCTGAGTTTTCCAAATTTGTTGGCAAATTGAGTGCAGCACTTTCACAGCATCATCTTTCAGGATTTGAAACAGCTCAACTGGAATTCCATCACCTCCACTAACATTATTCATAGTGATGCTTCCTAAGGCCCACTTGACTTCACATTCCAGGATGCCTGGCCCTAGGTGAGTGATCATACCATCGTGACTATCTGGGTCGTGAAGATCTTTTTTGTACAGTTCTGTGTATTCTTGCCACCTCTTCTTAATATCTTCTGCTTCTGTCAGGTCCATACCATTTCTGTCCTTCATCGAGCCCATCTTTGCATGAAATGTTCCCTTGATATCTCTAATTTTCTTGAAGAGATCTCTAGTCTTTCTCATTGTATTGCTTTCCTCTATTTCTTTGCATTGATCACTGAGGAAGGCTTTCTTATCTCTCCTTGCTATTCTTTGGAACTCTGCATTCAATTNCATTTCTGTCCTTTATCGAGCCCATCTTTGCATGAAATGTTCTCTTGGTATCTCTAATTTTCTTGAAGAGATCTCTAGTCTTTCTCATTGTATTGCTTTCCTCTATTTCTTTGCATTGATCACTGAGGAAGGCTTTCTTATCTCTCCTTGCTATTCTTTGGAACTCTGCATTCAATTGGGTGCCTCTTTCCTTTTTTCCTTTGCTTTTCAGTTCTCTTCTTTTCACAGCTATTTGTAATGCCTCCTCAGACAGCCATTTTTCTTTTTTGCATTTCTTTTTCTTAGGGATGGTCTTGCTTCCTGTCTCTTGTACAATGTCACGAACCTCCGTCCATAGTTTATCAGGCACTCTCTCTATCAGATCTAGGCCCTTAAATCTATTTCTCACTTCCACTGTATAATCATAAGGGATTTGATTTAGGTCATACCTGAATGGTCTAGTGGTGTTGCCCACTTTCTTCAATTTAAGTCTGAATTTGGCAATCAGGAGTTCATGATCTGAGCCACAGTCAGCTCCTGGTCTTGTTTTTGTTGACTGTATAGAGCTTCTCCATCTTTGACTGCAAAGAGTATAATCACTCTGATTTTGGTGTCAACCATCTGGTGATGCCCATGTGTAGAGTCTTCTGTTGTGTTGTTGGAAGAGGGTGTTTGCTATGACCAGTGAGTTCTCTTGGCAAAACTCTATTAGCCTTTGCCCTGCTTCATTCTATACTCAAAGGCCAAATTTGCCTGTTACTCCAGGTGTTTCTTGACTTCCTACTTTTGCATTCCAGTCCCCTATAATGAAAAAGACATCTTTTTTGGTGTTAGTTCTAGAAGGTCTTGTAGGTCTTCATAGAACCATTCAACTTCAGCTTCTTCAGTGTTTCTGGGATTATTGTGTGTATTTGCTGATTTGCCTTAGCCAAAAGAGCAAAAAGCTCTATGCTTAAAAATAAAAGTTACACAGTTTCCTAGGGCCAAGTGCCCACAGCTTAGTGAGGACATCAGATTTTTAACACAGATGATAAACTGAATAACTTGTTTTGTGTTATGCCAGTAATGGAGAGTTTCTGGGACAGTTTCCTCCTTATATGGGAGGACACGGGATCTACCACTGTTCTTCTCTGGAATGTGACTGACTTTGAAGATTTGCAAATCTTACTCTGCAGAAATCCCTCTCTCTGTGGATGAGGTTTCTCCCCTCTTGCATGCTATAGAAGGAACAAAATGAAAACTAAAGCAAGAAGTAAATCAATAAAGCAACCTGGCAGGCAGCATCGCTGGCAGGGTAGAGCATCTTGGTGTCTCATAGTGACTGAACCCAGGAAGCCTGTGGGTCTCTGTCCTCCTCTCACCAAAGCACGAGTGTGTAGAACCAGGACCCCAAGGCCCCACAGGAACACTGCTCCCACCAGCCCTCGCCCCACCTCTCTGCCCAGGAGGCCAGTTTGCAGAGCACCCCCTCTACCCCCAACATAGCAGTGTATGCCCTCTCACTTTGGAAGGAAGCTGCTCAAACCCCACCTACCCCACAGCGCATTCCCACCAGCCACTGCAGCCTCATCTCTTCCTTTTCCAAAATGTTCCAGGCCAGAAGTGTGACTTGAGAACTTGATGTTAAATCTCACACTTTTCTTTCCCTTATAAAAGGTTAAACCTACCTTTTCTTTCCCTCCAGATCAAGTACAGTTTGTTTTGCTATCCCATTCAGATGACAAACTAGAAGAGGGCCAGGCACATCGTATCTTTTGTTTCCCTGGTGGCCTCAGCCTGAGCCTCACTTGGCGAGGTAAATTGATTTAGTCTGAACAGTAAGGGGTAAGAGGGCACAAAAGCATTTATTTTGTAGATAAAGATCCTTAAAAGCTGAGGAATAAAACTATCATATGACCCAACAGTTCCACTACTGGGCATATACCCTGAGGAAACCATAATTGAAAAAGACACGTGTACCCCAATGTTCATCACAGCACTGTTTACAATAGCCAGGACATGGAAACTAGATGTCCATCAGCAGATGAATGGATAAAGAAGTGTTAGTACATATATACAATGGGTAATATATACAATGGGAACCTATTCAGCCATAAAAAGAAATACATTTGAATCAGTGCTAATGAGGTGAATGAACCTAGAGTCTATTATACGGAGTGAAATAAGTCAGAAAGAAGAAAACAAATGTATATTAAAGCATATGGAATCTAGAAAGATGGGATTGATGAACCTATTTCCAGGGAAGCAGTAGAGACACAGACCTAGCGAACAGACTTGTGGACACAGTGGGGGAAGGAGAGGGTGGGTGAATTGAAAGAGTAGCATTGAAACATACACATTACTGTATGTAGAATATATAACCAGTGGAAATTGGCTGTATGATGCAGGGAGCTCAAACAGCGCTCTGTGACAACCCCAGGAGTGGGATGAGGTGGGAGGCAGGAAGGAGGTTCAGAAGGAAGGGGACATATGTATACCTGTGGCTGATTCATGTTGATGTATGGTAGAAACCAATAAAATATTGTAAAGCAATTATCCTCTAATTAAAAATAAATTTTTTAAAAAAGATCAGAACCCTTCCTCTTTCTTAAGCATATAAGGTAGAGGTGGGGGTGAAAGACCCCCACCAAAGTCCCTCTCTGCACATATTTGGGGTGAAGCCTTTGCTCTCTCCTTGTTACTTTCAAATTTCTTAAATTGCCTGTGATTTTGGAGAAAAATAAAATAATGGGGGAGGATTGGTTATCAAAGACAGTCTATGAGCTCTAGAAAGCTAACTTTTTTTACTTATCAATTATATATTTATTAAAATATATCATTATTGAATGGTATATGTATATATATATAATATTTCGCACTGCAGTATGAGCTCGGTGTGCACTGGTGGATAAAAATGTGCGTGGCCATGATCCTCAGAGAGCTTGTTGCCTACCAAATGGGACAGATTTTGAACAAGTAAAGAGACGAGACAAGACAAAATACTAATGTGTGGGTTATATGATCTTTGAATTATATCTCCATAAGACTGTTACCAAAAAAATAAAGACTGGAGAAGGGTGTTTGTCACTAGAGTGTCAGGACCGTGTCCCCCTCTGTGTTGCTGGGGAGGGTCTCATGTACCATCCCATCCTCTGCGGGTCCTCAGTGATAGCTGGCCCATGCTGGGTGCTGCTAACAACCTCTGTGCAATGACGATGTTTGCAGAGCCAGAATCAAACCTTTCCTCTCAAAGACTATGGAGACTGGTACAAAATGTTCAGATGCCACCTCCTGTCACCAGAGTTCTGGGCACATTTCAGACTTGGCAAATCGGATCGGCTATTCCTGAGGTCACTCCTCTCTCCCTCTTCTGGAGGGTAACTTCCATCTCTAACTGCTTCCGCAGCTTCATTTTCCACTTTGGTGAGTCACCAGGCAGAGGATGGAGAATGTAAGTCATTTCTGTCATCTGTGCAGATAATCTGATACCATACACAATCCTCTAGCATGCTTCTTCTGTATTTGTATCTTGGCAAAGGCAAGCTACATTGTTTGCAGTTCTATTCTCATTGCCAGCTTTTTCTGGAAAAATCATAGAAAATAAGATGAGAATACTTCAAGCCACAAGCACTTGGCTCCCTGGTGTAGGGTTTTGCACATTCCCCTGCCCTCCTCTTTGGTTTTGAGTTCACTCTCTACTCCCTTTCTGTCTCTCTCTGTCTCTCTTTCAGCTGATGCTCTTGACAGCAACCTCTATAGACTCTTCTGGGGCTCCCAGGTGTACTCTGGAGCTGCCTGAGAATGCACTAATCCCTTTCCTCTTTCACACCGCAAAAATTAAACATTCCAGAAGAACTCTCCTTCCAGGTGAAACAGACTGGCTTCATCTCTGACAGGTTTTCTACTTGTGCTGACATGAGAGGCAACGAAAAATTAGGTGTTCTCCAACAGGCTCTCTAAGAACACAATGAAAGGAGGCCCCTAATCTAAAACAGCCCAGAATTCCAATGTTTTGGACAGGTCCTGCCATCTACAAATCATTAGCACTAGCTCCTCTAATAACAGCAGGGACTTGTTGGACTTCCAAAAGATAAATTACCATTTGCTGTCCAGCGCCACATTTAGGGAAGTTTCCCTACAGGGCCAAGCCATGGTTACAGGCATGAGAGTGTTCATTTGGTGAACCAGAGTTGCATATTGGCAGTTACTTACCAACCTTTATCACTAACAATATTAAAATATAAGCCTTGGCCTGTGAGTCAGACTGTTTTCTTGATATGTAGGTTTAAATGTTTTCAGTATATTAAGACTCAGCAGTGAAATATTGACACTATATTTGTCAGCTTTATGTCAATCACATGTCTGGAATATTTCCTCTGGATAAACAGTGTGACCCAGATTTATTTGTGGGGGGCACTGCAACTTTATTCTTCAGTGCATCTTTATTCCTCCATCAGCTACTATAGAGAATTCCCCCAAGAAGATAGTAACAGATTGTGAATAGAGAACTAAATAAGGAGTTTGGACCATCCCCTAAGTGGAATGCCAAGCAGCAAACTGAAAAATATATTTGACTCAATTATCACAAAAAAAGGTTGCATCAACAATTCAAAGATGCAGTCATGGGTTCGGTCATGAATTTGAAAATGATAAGTTCCTAATACTATTCAGTTCAGTTCAGTTCAGTTCAGTCACTCAGTCGTGTCCGACTCTTTGCGACCCCATGAATTGCAGCACGCCAGATCTCCCTGTCCATCACCAACTCCTGGAGTTCACTCAGACTCGCATCCATCAAGTCAGTGATGCCATCCAGCCATCGCATCCTCGGTCGTCCCCTTCTCCTCCTGCCCCCAATCCCTCCCAGCATCAAAGTCTTTTCCAATGAGTCAACTCTTCGCATGAGGTGGCCAAAGTACTGGAGCTTCAGCTTTAGCATCATTCCTTCCAAAGAAATCCCAGGGCTGATCTCCTTTAGGATGGACTGGTTGGATCTCCTTGCAGTCCAAGGGACTCTCAAGAGTCTTCTCCAACACCACAGTTCAAAAGCATCAATTCTTCGGTGCTCAGCCTTCTTCACAGTCCAACTCTCACATCCCTACATGACCACAGGAAAAACCATAGCCTGGACTAGATGGACCTTTGTCGGCAAAATATGTCTTGCTTTTGAATATACTATCTAGGTTGGTCATCACTTTTCTTCCAAGGAGTAAGCGTCTTTAAATTTCATGGCTGCAGTCACCATCTGCAGTGATTTTGGAGCCCAAAAAAATAAAGTCTGACACTGTTTCCACTGTTTCCCCATCTATTTCCCATGAAGTGATGGGACCAGATGCCATGATCTTCATTTCCTAATACTATTAGGCTGAGCCAAAGGATGTATCATTTTAGCATAGATTTAAGATGACCCAACAATCATAATGTAAACACAGCAGGGACTCCTATCAGGGCTGAGCACCCAGGTGGATTTTCTTTTTCCTATCAATGCCAGGAATTGACAAATAATCGTTTAGATGGTTAGCTTAGTTGTGTAAGTGAATCTTCTTGCGTGTTCTCTGCAGACTTCACCCCAGGAATGTGGTGCTGCCATGTGTGGTTGCCTGATAGAAGCTGCATAATTTGTCACCTATAAGCTTGTCTCCTGTTTCATAAAACCATTTAGATAACTAATTGAGCCAGTGCAGACTTCCGGCCTCAGGTCAATAGGCTCTCTACCCTCACCTCACCTGCAGTTTAGAGCAAGCAAAGAAAGGACTGAACAACAGATGCCCAAGTGCGAACAGAGCAAGTAGCAGACACAGCCATTGCTCTCAGGGACTTAGATCCCATTTCCTCTTAATGTAAGTTGAGTCATATTTTTCCTCTATTAAAATATTGGGTTATGTCATAGGTTGAATTGTATTCCCCAAAGGTATGTTGAAGTCTTAACCCTTGGTATCTGTGAATAGGACCACATTTGAAATAAGATCTTTGCAGATGCAGTATCATTAAGACAAGGACATAACAGGATAAAAGTGAGCCCTAATTCAATTACTGGTTTTATAATAAGAAGAAATTCAGACACATGGACTCACAGAAGAGGAGCCCATGTGAAAATGGAAGTAGATATTGGAGTGGTGCGTCTATGACCCAAGGAATGCCAGCAACCATTGGAAGCGAAAAGAGGCAAGAATGGAACTAGAGCTTTCTAAGAAAGTATGACTGTGATGACATGTTGGTTTTCGAGTTCTAGCCTCCAGAACTATGAGAGAATACATTTCTGGTGTTATAAGCCACCCAGGTTGTAGAGGGAGATCAATACATGTTGATTTCCCTTTTTTCTTCCATTTCAGTTACTATCTCTGAATTTTCTATTTTTAATGTCTGTAGTGCCTGTGCAGGCTTCCCTGGTAGCTCAGCTGGTAAAGAATCCCCCTGAAATGCAGGAAACCCTGGTTCGATCCCTGGGTCAGGAAGATCCTCTGGAGGAGGGCATGGCAACCCACTCCAGTATTATCGCCTAGAGAATCCCACGGACAGAGGAGCCTGCCAGGCTGTAGTCCATGCTGTTGCAAAGAGTCAGACACGACTGAGCGACTAAGCACACACACACAGAGTGCTTGTACAGGGCTTCCCTGGTGGCTCAGACAGTAAAGAATCTGCCTGCAATGCAGGAGACCTGGGTTTGATCCCTGGGTCAGGAAGATCCCCGGAAGAAGGGCATGGAACCCACTCCAGTATTCTTGCATGGAGGATTCCATGGACAGAGGAGCCTGGCGGGCTGCAGTCCGTGGAGTCGCAATGACTGAGCGACAAACACTTTCACTTTCGTTCATTCATAGTGCATGTGCATTGATTTGAAGATTACATTTTTATTTTAGAATATATTTCTGGGAATGTTACCAAGTTTTGTTGATGACTTTGCAGTGGAATGTTTGCATATGAGAGGGAAAGAAAGAAAAGGCTTGTTTGTGTGTTTAAATACATTAAACTCTCGCCAAAATAAAATAAATGTCCATCCATGGTATGATGGTTAAATTGGAACTAATACTGCTGCAGAAAACCTGTGGAGAATAAGCTTACCCACCACTTGACACAATTCACTGTGCAGGGGCTCAGTGAATGGGCTTCTCCGTGAATTGTTTCTAGTGGGCTGTCATGTCCATTTACATCATTAAGTATGGGGGAACTGACAAAGAGGACTTGAATCCTTGTCAAATGAGTGGCAGCAAGGATTAGACGGGATGATATAGTTCCTGCTGGGCGCCTAAGGCCCACTGAAGGGAAACCACCACCATCATTATTAACTGCAAAGATACCTAAGATTCTCTTATTGTAAATCACTCTGAATCTTTTGTGAAAGGGGAGTTTGTGATCTCAGTGTAACAACCACAGAGAGGAGAAAAGACTCCTTGCCCCAGTTGTGATTCCCAAAGTTAAGAGAGTAGCCAGCAGGGCTGGATAGAAAGGAATTGTAGCATCATAGTGGATTTCCCATGCTGTTTGTTGACATCAAATTTAATCACATTTGCTTTCATAAGTAATTTAGGTTTTTATTTTAAAATAATTTAAAATTTAGGTTATAAAAACAGTACAAGGTATACCCCATAACCCTGTACCCTGAATCATCAATTGTTTATCTTATTCCATTTGTTTTATCTTTATCTTTCTCCAGATAGACAGTAGATGATAGGTAGATAGAAGACAAATATATATAGAGGTAAGAAATAGACCTGGCTCTTGAGAAACCTATATGCAGGTCAGGAAGCAACAGTTAGAACTGGACATGGAACAACAGACTGGTTCCAAATAGGAAAAGGAGTATATCAAGGCTGTATATTGTCACCCTGCTTATTTAACTTACATGCAGGGTACATCATGAGAAATGCTGGACTGGAAGAAACACAAGCTGGAATCAGGATTGCTGGAAGAAATATCAATAACCTCAGATATGCAGATGACACCACCCTTATGGCAGAAAGTGAAGAGGAACTCAAAAGCCTCTTGATGAAAGTGAAAGAGGAGAGTGAAAAAGTTGGCTCAAAGCTCAACATTCAGAAAACAAAGATCATGGCATCTGGTCCCATCACTTCATGGCAAATAGATGGGGAAACAGTGGAAACAGTGTCAGACTATTTTTGGGGGCTCCAAAATCACTGCAGATGGTGATGCAGCCATGAAGTTAAAAGACATTTACTCCTTGGAAGCAAAGTTATGACCAACCTAGATAGCATATTAAAAACAGAGACATTACATTGCCTACAAAGGTCCATCTCAAGGCTATGGTTTTTCTAGTGGTCATGTATGGATGTGAGAGCTGGACTGTGAAGAAAGTTGAGTGCCAAAGAATGGATGCTTGTGAACTGTGGTGTTGGAGAAGACTCTTGAGATTCCCTTAGACTGTAAGGAGATCCAACCAGTCCATTCTAAAGATCAGCCCTGGGTGTTCATTGGAAGGAATGATGCTAAAGCTGAAACTCCAGTACTTTGGCCACCTCATGTAAAGAGTTGACTCATTGGAAAAGACCCTGATGATGGGAGGGATTGGGGGTAGGAGGAGAAGGGGATGCCAGAGGATGAGATGGCTGGATGGCATCACCAACTCGATGGACGTGAATTTGAGTGAACTCCGGGAGATGGTGGACAGGGAGGCCTGGCGTGCTGCGATTCATGGGGTTGCAAAGAGTCAGACACGACTGAGTGACTGAACTGAACTGACTGAAGCAATAGAGAATTGATAAAGATAAACATGTAAATATATGTGTGCATATGTGTGTATATTTTTTCTATGTGCACACACACATGTATATATATACACATGCATATTATTTTTTGAAACATTTGGGAGTAACATGAAGACACTGTGTGTCTTTACCTCTGAATGCTTCAGAGTACATTTCTTGCAAACAAGGACAGTCTCTTACAAAACCACAGTGCAGTTAATTTTGGCACAATTCTCTTATCTACAGAGGCCATTTTCAGCATTTGTCAAAGGTCCCAAAATGAACTTTACAAGATTCATGCCAGGCACACACTCTGCGTTTGGGGCCCACATTTCTCAGTCATCTTCAGAGGAGAACACTTACCCAGGCTTTGTTTTTGTTGGCTTATTCACTTTGAAGATCACAGACCATTTATTTTCCTCACAATCAGATTCAGATCATGCATTTTTGGTAGAAATGTCAAAGGGCCAGGCTGCGCCCTCCTCAGGGCTCAGATGAGGAGGCTCTGCTCTCAGTGAATTTTGTTGGTGCTGGTGTTTACCTCCACCACTTGGATAAGGTGGTGTTCACAGGATTTCTCCACTGTGAAGTAACTTTTTTTCCTATGTAATTAACAAGTAATTTGTGGGGAGGCCCTCTAAGATTCCCAGGGAACTCAGCTGGTAAAGAATCCACCTGCAGTGCAGGAGACACTGGTTTGATTTGTAGGTTGGGAAGTTCCCCTGGAGAAGGGATAGGCTACCCACTCCAGTATTCTTGGGCTTCCCTGGTGGCTCCTGGCAAAGCAGGAAATGTAAGAAATGCAGATTCTATCCCTGGGTTGGGAAGAAACCCTGGAGGAAGAAATGGCAAAGCACTCCAGTATTCTTGGCTAAGATATCCCAGGGCCAGAGGAGCCTGGCGGGCTACATTCCATGGGGTCGCAAACGTCAGACTTGATTGAGCAACTAAGCACAGCACAACAGACTCTGAGATTATGAAAGCATCCTGTTCCTTATCAAACTTTCACTCACTAGCTTTAGCAGCAGTGGTTGATTTTCTAAGTTCATCATTCCTTCTATATTTATTACATGGCATTCTATTTTATTCTTTTTTATTATTTTTGATCCCATGATTGTTAATTAGCATGTATTTCTCCTATTTATTTTTCTACTTGTGTCAGCATGAACTTGTAGATTTTTATTCAGTGTGTTATAATCCATTACTATCATATTCATTATTATGCTTAAATTAACCCAGATTGACCACTAGGAACCCTTTCAAGCTGGCTCCTCTGTGGTTTTGATATGTCTCCATTAATCTTTGAGCACTACCTTACTTTCTAGTGAAATAAGAGGCCTACGAGCACTTTTAGCAAAATAATAACCTGTTTGCACTAGTTCTAGCCACACAAAAATAAATAAATAAATAAATATCACAGAGTCAGCCTCCCCTTTGCACACCCTTGTCCTGAGGTTCATGGAGGGAAACAGGTTCTGAAACCCTGTGTCCTGTAAGACCATGGCGAAGCATTTGGAAGAAGTCTTTCTGTGTGTGTAGGCACTGAGGCCTCTGAGTAGAGGGAAAATGTGCTTATTTCCATTTATTTCTTGTTCAAGTGTCTTTGAATGTCATTTGGCATAGTCTTATGACACTTTATCTGCTCTTAGTTTACAGGAGCGATGCTAAAGAGAAAAAGTACTCAGATTCAAAATGAATCAAGGATCTTATACATAGGTCCCATGCCTCAGCCACCAGTATGCACAAACTGTATTCATATTAGGCATCTCTGAACCAGGAGACAAGAGCAAGAGGCAGCAACACAGAACATGGGAGGATGGGCAGGAGAGAGCTCAGAGTGGACTGCAGTGTGACCACAGACATTTCTCAGTTGGCCCACATGTGTAACAGGATGGGGAAGACAAGAATCCTGAAGGAAATGTGATGGGAAGGTTATATTTCACATTTAAACTAAATTCCCATTCCCTTACCACAAAGGGTTAAGATGGTTAAATTATTCTCCGCTTATAAAAAAGAATGTTAAAAGATTTAACTGCTAATCCCTCTTCAGATTTTAAAGGAAGATTAATGGGGTGAGTGGAGAACTAATTCTATTGCACATTTTGTCTTCAGATCACATTTTTCTAGCAAGTTACATGATTACAGTGTATTAATCATAATACTTCCTTGGAGGGAGCACAACTGGGAGCTGAGTTCTGGAGGGTGAAGGTCTCATATGCTTAGCGAATAGAAAAGGGAGTAAGTAGTCCTGGACTCGGCTAGAAAATCAAATTTGGTGAAACTGAAAACAAATTGCTGCAGGGACTTTTCATAGATGGCCTTCCATCTGTGCTTGCCAGATATGGACCTTACTCCCCAAAGTGGGAAAACGCAATATCCCAAATCGACACACATGATGACAGCCTAGAAAGAGAAATAAATTATACCCATAATAGCCTTGATTTAATCTTTTGGGCATGGTTAGACCGAGCATGTGAAATGAGGCCAAAACATGTCCTCACATACCTCATAACAAAGTAAGCCCTTTTATTTCTGCAATAAACATTAATTTTATGGTTTGGTTAGGCACCATCACCCTCACCTCTCCACTTAGAGAAGAATTTCCCCTCAACTGAAATCCAGAGAAGGGTGGAGGGCGTAGGGGGAAGCAACAGGCCACAGGCACCAAGAGGTCCAAAGGCACCACACGTCACCTTATGTTATTTGGAAATGTGGCTTTAATGTGACTTTAAAAGCAATTTAGAAATAAACGTGTTAGCATGTGGAAAGTCAGCTTCAACAGAATGGATAACGGGTCTCTTGGCACACAAAAGGTGTCTGATAAAGTGTGTTCCAGACCAAAGCTCCAAATGAAGTATTTGAGAATGTCATCCAAAAGAAAGAGGGGAGAAAAGCCAAATATTTGGCAAAAACACTGCTGAATCGTGAAACTGTACACCAGGCTGCCAAGTCTCAAAGAATACTCTTAGGTAAATTTGCTCAACCAACTAAATAAGAGGCAGCCATAAATTACACATGAATATAAATGGTGGTGGACTTCAGGGTCACCTCCAAGCCTATTAAAACTTTAAACACTCTGGTGCCTGAAAGGTTGAAAATAGTGCTTGGTGCTGTGGTGACCTGCCTAAAGAAGACTCTGTCCATGCGTGTGTGTGTGTTGTGTGTCTGTTGTGTGTGTGTTGTGTGTTTTGTATGTGTGTGTGTGTGGTGTGTGTGTGTGTCGTGTGTGTGGTGTGTGTGTGTCGTGTGTTGTGTGTGTGTGTGTGTGATGTATGTGTGGTGTGTGTGTGGTGTGGTGTGTGTGTGTGTGATGTGTGTGTGGTGTGTGTGCAGGGTGTGTGTGTGTGTGTGTGTGTGTGGTGTGTGTTTGTGTGTGTGAATGGGAGACAGACAGATAGACAGAGTTCTACTGCTGGTCTACCCTGCTGGTCTTGCTTAGTACTTCAGAAAATAAAACAAAATGCCTGCGGAAACAACCACATGATGCCAATGGAAAATGAAAACAGCTCCAAGAACAAAGGTGCCAGTGGGGCTGTGAAAGTCACAGAGCTTTCACTGATTTTTCAGCAACAAGATGCTTACATCAGGGCCTTAAACACAGTTCCATTAAGACAATGCCTGAGGGAAAGCAAGCACAAATCTCACGTTAGGAGAGCAGCCCCCACACTTCCACTCCAAGGAGATGAAGCTCCAGGCAGGGCATAGAGAGAGATGCTGCTTGCGCAGCTTTGGGTCTCCTCAGACTCAGGGGCACATCTCTCTGCCTGGGGTGTGTTTGTTTGCCTCAGAATAGCAAGGGTGATCTGAACTTTTATTTGTGCTGTGCTCTGTGGTATACAGAAGGTGAGCATATACACTGAAACTTTTAAAGATCCAACTCTTCTAAAATGCGGCATATCTTTTATTCTGAACTCAATGGAAAATGAAAACAGCTCCAAGAACAAAGGTGCCAGTGGGGCTGTGAAAGTCACAGAGCTTTCACTGATTTTTCAGCAACAAGATGCTTACATCAGGGCCTTAAACACAGTTCCATTAAGACAATGCCTGAGGGAAAGCAAGCACAAATCTCACGTTAGGAGAGCAGCCCCCACACTTCCACCCCAAGGAGATGAAGCTCCAGGCAGGGCATAGAGAGAGATGCTGCTTGCGCAGCTTTGGGTCTCCTCAGACTCAGGGGCACATCTCTCTGCCTGGGGTGTGTTTGTTTGCCTCAGAATAGCAAGGGTGATCTGAACTTTTATTTGTGCTGTGCTCTGTGGTATACAGAAGGTGAGCATATACACTGAAACTTTTAAAGATCCAACTCTTCTAAAATGCGGCATATCTTTTATTCTGAACTCAAAGTGTAATTTTTTACACTTTAGGGAACTCAAAGTGTAATTCATAAAATACTCCCTAACATGTTATGCAGTGGTGAAACAACAGACTGTACTCAGCTGTCTTAAGATGAACCTCAGTAGAAAGAAGACAGTCAAGGAGTACACAATGCAGATCACTGACTGCCTTTACAGCGAGCTCCATCCACGTTTCAGCAACTTCCCCAAATGCCTTCCTTTCACACGTCTAGCCTAGGACCCTACAAAGTGCATTCACCAGATTCTGTCTTCTCGAAGCTGATAACTGAAAAACCAAATAAAAGATACACAAGACTGACTGATGAGCAAACAGTTCTGAATGCAGCACATATGACATGCATTTAATCTCATGGCAAAAAAACACAGACCCGGGGGTTGGACAGGCTCTCAACTGCACCACTTACTGTACTGATAACCCTCAGCAAGTTACCTAAATTCTGTGTCCCAGCTATCACATCTGCAGAGCAGGAAAACCATAAAAATACTTACTGGAATTAGTCAGGGTTTAGTAGAACTAATAAGATGTGTATATATCCTATTTCTATATAGAAAGAGGTATTGAGGAGTTGGTTCATGCAATTAGGGAGACTGGCAAGTCCACAGTCTGAAAGGTGGGCCAGCAGGCTGGGGACTCAGTGAAGAGCAGACATTGCAGGTGACAGCTGAAGATCATCTGAAGGCAGAGTCTCCTCTTGCTTGAGGGAGGTCAGACTTTTGTTCTAGTCAGGCCTTCAAATGATTAGATGCGGCCCACCCACACTACAGAAGGCAGTCTGTTTTACTCAAGTTCACCAATTTAAATGTTAAACTCAAAAATACCCCTACAAAAACCTTTGAAATGATGTCTGACCAGGTACCTGGACACCCTGCCTGGCTAAATCAACACATAAAATTAACTACATGCCACTTTAAAGGTTCTGTGTGCTCCGTCACTCAGTCATGTCCGACTCTTTGCAACCCCATGGACTGCAGCCCACCAAGCTCCTCTGTCCATGAGAATTCTCCGAGGCCAGAATACTGGAGTGGGTTGCCATGCTCTCCTCCAAGGGATCTTCCCAGCCCAGGGATCAAAGCCAGGTCTCCCACATTGCAGGCAGATTCTTTACCATCTGAGCCACCAGGGAAGCCCCCAAAGGATTTTGGCCAGAATTAAATCAGTTGGTTTATGTAAACTGCTTTGGACTGTGACAGGCACCTAAAAAGTGTTAGGCATGTTAGCTATTGCTATTATTGTTACTATTATTATTATTATCATTCTTATTAGATAAAGATTAATGGGTGGCAAAATGAGCCACTGTGAGGATGGCTTTCCTGGAGAGAGACCCAAGCATTTGAGAAAGGCCTCGGAAAGAAACTGGAGGTTTCTGGAAGTGTGGGAATAGGGAAAGAGTGAGTGGAAGGCCATGAGATGAGGTGTGGCTGGAAAAATATCTGACTGGGAGCACAGGGGGCTGAGTGGGAAGACAAGCAAAGTGGTGGCCTTTGGAATAGAAGGTAAAACCCTCAGGCTTCCTTGCAGAGTCACTGAAGGTTTCCTAGAATAGAATAAACAGAGGGTGGGGTGCTTAAAATAACTTTGGCAGAAAATTTAAAGAAAGGGCTGAGCAGGAGATAAGATCTTCCAGGAAGAAGAGCTTGCAACACTTCAAGTAATGACTGAGGAACAGCCATTTTGCCCACTGCCCCTAAGAACTACAGAAAGGTGAAAATATGATAGGTTTCCTTGTGGAGGATATTGAAACCCGCCTGCAGGTAGATACTGGTATGGAGAAACTTGGCCAAGGGGAAGAGTGGCAGAAAATTCACCAACTTCTTTTGGCAAGTGTCATTTTCATTCAGTCTTTTCCCTAACTGTGCTGCTTATCTCTTACTTTACATGAGCTTACCCTTCTCAACTTATACCATTAATAAAATAAGACACTAATTTATTCTATTTAGTCAAAAGGCTCAAAACACAGCACTGAATGGTAGACAGTGATAAATTATATTACAGCCTAACTCAAGTAGACATCCATAATCCAAACGAAAAAGAGAGGAAGAAAATTAAGTTATGGGATCAAGGAGCCAGTAAGTCCTCACGCATGGGAGGTTAAGAGGGGGCTTGGGGGCATTCAGAACCAGGAACTAAGAATGGGCTGATTATTCAAGACCATGGACATCACTTCAACCCCTTGTTTCTGCAGCCTTTTGATTCCACTGAAGACATTTTCCCTTGTGAAAACAACACACATTGTATAATAGGTCTTAGTGAAGAAATTAAATTAAAAGTAAATTTTATAGTTAATTTTGTTTGAATACATCTTTTCCATCCATCTTATTCTCTCAGCATCTTAGTGATGAATGCGGATGTGAGGCTCTCCAAGGCGCCTGAAGGAGAGGGCGCCACATGAAAGCACTGATACCTGGCATCCAGGATGCCAGTGTTTCCACAAAACAGTGGCTAGCATCCCCTGGCCTTATACCTAAACTACCCTTAAAATTCTCATGTTCCCCAAAGGCAGAAATATAGATCAGTGGAACAAAATAGAAAGCCAGGAGGTAAATCCATGCACCTATGGACATCTTATCTTTGACAAAGGAAGCAAGAATATACAATGGAGAAAAGATAATCTCTTTAACAAGTGGTGCTGGGAAAACTGGTCAACTGCTTGTAAAAGAATGAAACTAAAACACTTTCTAACACCATACACAAAAATAAACTGAAAATGGAATAAAGAGCTAAATCTAAGATCAGAAAATATAAAACTCCTAGAGGAAAACACAGGCAAAGCACTCTCTGACATAAATCATCAGTTCAGTTCAGTTGCTCAGTCATGTCTGACTCTTTGCGACCCCATGAATCGCAGTACACCAGGCCTCCCTGTCCATCACTAACTCCAGGACTTCACACAAATTCATGAGCATTGAGTCGGTGATGCCATCCAGCCATCTCATCCCTCTGGCATCCCCTTCTCCTCCTGCCCCTAATCCCTCCCAGCATCAGGGTCTTTTCCAATGACCCTTTCAACTCTTCGCATGAGGTGGCCAAAGTATTGGAGTTTCAGCCTCAGCATCAGTCCTTCCAATGAACACCCAGGACTGATCTCCTTTACGATACTCTGGTTGGATCTCCTTGCATCCAAGAGGCTCTCAAGAGTCTTCTCCAACACCACAGTTCAAAAGCAGCAATTCTTCAGTGCTCAGCTTTCTTCACAGTCCAACTCTCACATCCATACATGACCACTGGAAAAACCATAGCCTTGACTAGACAGACTTTTGTTGGCAAAGTAATATCTCTACTTTTTAATATGCTATCTAGGTTGGTTATAACTTTCCTCCCAAGGAGTAAGCGTCTTTTAATTTCATGGCTGCAACACCTGCAATGATTTTGGAGCCCCAAAAAATAAAGTCTGACACTGTTTCCACTGTTTCCCCAGTGATGGGGACCAGATGCCATGATCTTAGTTTTCTGAATGTTGAGCTTTAAGCCAACTTTTTCACTCTCCTCTTTCACTTTCATCAAAAGGCTTTTTAGTTCCTCTTCACTTTCTGCCATAAGGGTGGTGTCATCTGCATATCTGAGGTTATAGATATTTCTCCTGACATAAATCATAGCAGGATCCAATTCTCTATGCCCCACCTCCCAGAGTAATGGGGATAAAGGCAAAAATAAACAAATGGTATGTGATTAAACTTAAAAGCTTCTGCACAACAAAAGAAACTATAAGCAAGGTGAAAATACAGCCTTCAGAATGGGAGAAAACAATAGCAAATGAAGCAACTGACAAAAAACTAATCTCAAAAATATACAAGCAGGTCATGCAGCTCAATTCCAGAAAAATAAACGACCCAATCAAAAAATGGGCCAAAGAACTTAAACAGACATTTCTCCAAAGAAGATATACAGATGGACAACAAACACACGAAAAGATGCTCAGCATCACTCATTATCAGAGGAATGCAAATCAATACCACAAAGAGGTACCATCTCACGCTAGTCAGAATGGCTGCAATCCAAAAGTCTACAAGCAATAAATGCTGGAAAGGGTGCAGAGAAAAGGGAATCCTCTTACACTGTTGGTGAGAATGCAAACTAGTACAGCCACTATGGAGAACAGTGTGGAGATTCCTTTAAAAACTGGAAATAGAACTTCCATACACCTAGCAATCCCACTGCTTGGCATACACACCGAGGAAACCAGAATTTAAAGAGAAAGGTGTACCCCAATGTTCATCACAGCACCATTAACAATAGCCAGGACATGGAAGTAACCTAGATGTCCATCGGCAGACAAATGGATAAGAAAGCTATGGTACATATACACAACGGAATATTCAGTTCAGTTCAGTCGCTCAGTCATGTCCGACTCTTTGCAACTCCATGAATTGCAGCATGCCAGGCCTCCCTGTCCATCACCATCTCCCGGAGCTCACTCAGATTCATGTTCATTGAGTCCATAATGCCATGCAGCCATCTCATCCTCAGTCATCTTCTTCTCCTCCTGCCCTCAATCCTTCCCAGCATCAGAGTCTCTTCCAAGAGTCAACTCTTCACATGGGGTGGCCAAAGTATTGGAGTTTCAGCATTAGCATCATTCCCTCCAAAGAAATCCCAGGGCTGATCTCCTTCAGAATGGACTGGTTGGATCTCTTTGCAGTCCAAGGGACTCTCAAGAGTCTTCTCCAACACCACAGTTCAAAAGCATCCATTCTTCAGTGCTCAGCCTCCTTCACAGTCCAACTCTCACATCCATACATGACCACAGGAAAAACCATAGCCTTGAGTAGACAGACCTTAGTCGGCAAAGTAATGTCCCTGCTTTTGAATATACTATCTAGGTTGGTCATAACTTTTCTTCCAAGGAGTAAGCATCTTTTAATTTCATGGCTGCAGTCACCATCTGCAGTGATTTTGGAGCCCCAAAAAATAAAGTCTGACACTGTTTCCACTGTTTCCCCATCTATTTCCCATGAAGTGATGGGACTAGATGCCATGATCTTTATTTTCTGAATGTTGAAATTTAAGTCAACTTTTTCACTCTTCTCTTTCACTTTCATCAAGAGGCTTTTGAGTTCCTCTTCACTTTCTGCCATAAGGGTGGTGTCATATGCATATCTGAGGTTATTGATATTTCTCCCAGCAATCTTGATTCCAGCTTGTGTTTCTTCCAGTCCAGCGTTTCTCATGATGTACTCTGCATATAACTTAAATAAGCAGAGTGACAATATACAGCCTTGACATACTACATTTCTTATTTGGAACCAGTCTGTTGTTCCATGTCCAAAGGGTGGTGTCATATGCATATCTGAGGTTATTGATATTTCTCCCAGCAATCTTGATTCCGGCTTGTGGTTCTTCCAGTCCAGCGTTTCTCATGATGTACTCTGCATATAAGTTAAATAAGCAGGGGGACAATATACAGCCTTGATGTACTCTTTTTCCTATTTGGAACCAGTCTGTTGTTCCATGTCCACTTCTAACTGTTGCTTCCTGACCTGCATACAGATATCTCAAGAGGCAGGTCAGGTGGACTGGTATTCCCATCTCTTTCAGATGTTTCCACAGTTTATTGTGATCCACATAGTTAAAGGCTTTGGCATAGTCAATAAAGCAGAAATAGATGTGTTTCTGGAACTTTCTTGCTTTTTCAATGATCCAGAAGATGTTGGCAATTTGATCTCTGGTTCCTCTGCCTTTTCAAAAACCAGCTTGAATACCTGGAAGTTCAGGGTTCACGTATTGCTGAAGCCTGGCTTGGAGAATTTTGAGCATTACTTTACTAGCGTGTGAGATGAGTGCAATTAGTTTGAGCATTCTTTGGCATTGCCTTTCCTTGGGATTGGAATGAAAACTGACCTTTTCCAGTCCTGTGGCCACTGCTGAGTTTTCCAAATTCCCTGGCATATTAAGTCAATTGACGCCAATTTGATGAATTACTGTGTGTCTGTAATATCTCCAAAACTGGTATGTTAGATGTTAAATTGAAATGCATTTTACTCAGAAAAGTTCATTCTATCCTCAGAGAGTTATTTTCTCTATTGCTCAGTTACTCAATGTAAGTTCTGGACTTATATTGAGTCCTGGACTTCCCTGTAGCTCAAACAGTAAAGAAACTGCCTGTGATGCCGGAGACCAGGGTTTGATCCCTGGTTTGGGAAGTTCCTCTGGAGAAGGGAATGGAGATCCACTCCAGTATTCTTGCTTGGAGAATTTGAAGCTGAGAAGCTTGGAGGGCTACAGTCACTGGGCTCGCAAAGAGTCAAATGTTACTGAGGGACTAACACACACACATTTAATATGAGAAATAGATTCATTACCTGACTATCACTCAATGCACTTGAAGGTACGGTTTGAAAATTCACTCATCAAACATAGTGTATGTCATCTATATGCCTATGATGTTCTAGATGCTGAAGAGAAAACAGCAAAGAAAGCAAAAGAAAAAAGAAAAAAAAAGAAATTTCTGACCTGACATATTTAACATTCTGAGCATAGCAAAAATAATGATAAGGTCCATAAAATACCTTGGTGAGTAGTTATTCAATAGAAATTAAAGATTGATGAAAGGAAAGGAATAAAGGCAAATGAGCAGCTCTTCATTTTTAAATGTCTCTTTTATTCTCCCTTCCTTTTTCTCTTTTCTTCTTTACTTCTTACTGCTGCTCATCTGCTTCATCTCCTTCTCCTCCCTTTTCTTATTCCTCCCCTTTTTCCTCTTTTTCATTTCTTTGTTCCATTTTTTTTCTTGAACTATTAATGTTTCTTTCAGAGTTGGCAGTCACAGTAGCTTGAACATCTCTTTTTTAATGAACATTTTCTAATTCCCTATTGAGGAAATATTTTTATTTTTATCAGAAAAGCTTCAGAACAGTTCCCCTTGTTTATATGCCTTTTTAAAGGTAGTGTAGCAAGTTTTAATTTTTTTGCCAACCCATGCAGCACAGGGCATCTTAGATCCCCAACCAGGGATTGAACCTGTGCCCCCTGCATTGAGAGTGTAGAGTCTTAATTACTGGACTGTCAGGGAAGCCACAAAAGCAACAAGTTTATCCTAAGAATTTCCATCTTATTTTCTAATAGACTTCCTCCCCCACCAATATCCTTTCTTCTTTCTGAGTGAAATTGCTCAGATCCAAGTTCATTCTGTCTTTTAGCTCAATTGAATCCTCTTCCCTTGTAGGTGTGTGTGTGTGTGCTAAGTCACTTCAGTCCTATCAGACTCTTTGTGACCCTATGGACATAGTCTGTCAGGCTTCTCTGTCTATGGGATTCTCCAGGCAAGAATACTGAAGTGGGTTGCCATGCCCAGGGATAGAATCAGCATCTCTTATGTCTCCTGCATTGGCAGTCAAGTTCTTTATCACTAGTGACAAGTACTCTCTGTATGTGTAATCCTGCTTAAAATTGTCAGAATCTCAGACTTGAAATTCTAAGTGTTAGATGGGAGGTAGGGGAGGGCTGATATGCAAATATAGCAGGAATTATCTAACGTTTTCGACCACCTTAATGAGGACTGAGTAGTTTGATTTGGTGATCTTTAAATTAAGGTCATTGTAGGATAAAATACTTTACTAGTGGAATTTGTGATATCTGGTTTCTTTAGAGGGCTCTCTACCAAGTCTTAGAAGCTGGGTTCAAATCTCAGATCTACCTTTTGCAAAGAAGATGTGTGTGATTTGAGGAATTCATTACAATTCTTGGAAACGAATTTCCTCATCTGCAGACAGTCATGACAATATCTATCCATGGATTTATAGGGAAACAATGCACATTTTATGGGGAAAACAAAACTTCCCAGATGGCGCAGTGGTGAGGAATCTGCCTGCCAGTGCAAGAGACACAAGAGAGGCAAGTCTGATCCTGGAGTCAGGAAGATCCCCCGGAGGAGGAAATGGCCACCCATTCCAGTATTCTTGCCTGGAAAATTCCATGGACAGAGGGGCCTGGTAGGCTTATAGTCCATGGGGCACAAAGAGTCGGACATGACTGAGTGATTGAGCACACACATACTGGATGTATGATGCTTTGTTCTAGATAGGGTATAGATGCTCAATAAATGAAAACTTGTGATAACAGTAGTATTGACAATCTGTTTCATTCACAATGCCTAAGATAATCTCACCATGTAAGTGCCTCATAAGACCAAAACAGATATGCTTTAATGAACTGGTTCAAGAATGTCTTTTTCTTCATTATTCTGTTTATTCTTTTGCAGTCTGATTAAAAAAAATATTTTCAGAGGTACTCTTCCACAGCTTAGAGTACAATGGCAATAAGGATGTATATTTGCAAGAGGCAGGAGTTAAAAATCCCTTATGCTCACTCTGGAGGCATTATCTGTTTATTTTGGTATGTATTTCAGAGACTGATTCCCAAATAACAAGACTATTTGGTAATCCAAGTAGTGGTTGCTTATTTTTACTGGAAACATCATGTCTCCCAAAACATACTTTAGTTGAATAGTCAAATTTCCACTTCACAATGACTTCTTCATCCAATCTTACTGTAAAGAACTGACAGGCTAGACAGCACAGATGAGTTAAATTTCACAGTCTACCACATGGAACAAATGTTTGAGCTGCCACAGAATTAATATAAACACACTCTAATAAACCTTGAAGGCTTTCCCGGTATGTCTATAGATTTCTAAGACCTTAGTAACAATGCACTGGTTTCATAGACAGTTGAGTGACAATCTGGAAGAAAAAGTAATTCTATTTTTCTCTTCCTTACTTTTCCAGATGCATAGGCTACAACGCAAGGCCCGGTTTTAATCAGGGCTAAATAAATCACAAGTTTTTTTAACAAACAAGAAACAAATTATGGCCCAAAGAAGTTTAATTACCATGTCTATATTGGCTGAGAAGAAAATGTTTGGGAAATTGGGTCAATATTGCAATGGAAGCTGGTTTACCATGTCTCAGAAAATTTCAACATCTACAATAATATATTTATAATTACCAACACCAATCTAAACCACATTTCAGTTTGTTTAAACATCCTTATGACTATTTCGCATTTTAGGTGATGAGAGACAACGTGGAAATATTTTTATATCTGTAACAGAGTATTATTGATATGGAAGATAAAATAAATATTGGCTCCTGGTCATATGCAACCCTCATTGACACATATTTTATTTGGTATAGTGTCTTGGACCAACCGCTTCACTTACTGGTGGGAACTGAATGAGACAGGGAATGCAACTTGTCAGAGGTCATTATCTATAGTTAGTAACTCCAGGATGGAATTCTGAGCTCTTCTTACTTACTATTACTTTTCTAATTTATTTTTTAGATAGCTTCTTTCTTAACTCCAGTACTTTTGCCTGAAAAATCCCATGGACGGAGGAGCCTGGTGGGCTGCAGTCCACGGGGTCGCGAAGAGTCGGACACGACTGAGTGACTTCACTTTCACTTTTCACTTTCATGCACTGGAGAAGGAAATGGCAACTCACTCCACTGTTCTTGCCTGGAGAATCCCAGGGACGGCGGAGCCTGGTAGCTGCCGTCTACGGGGTTGCAGAGAGTCAGCATGACTGAAGCGACTTAGCAGCAGCAGCAGCAGCAAGCCGTATATTTAACATTTTGTTATTTTCTTCTCAGAGAACCATCTTCAAGGCTCACCTTTTGGTTTTTTTCACTTTTAAATCGTGGTTAGAACACTTAACGTGAGCTCTGGCCTCTTAACAAACTTTTGTGCATGGTACAGTATTATCAGCTGTAGGCATTATGTTTTACAGCAGATCTCTACAGTATTTGTTTTGCCTCACTGAGATTACATATCCAATGAACAGCAACTTCCTGTTTTCCCCTTCCCAAACCCCCCATAATCATCATCCTACCCTCTGCTTCTGTGATTCTGACTATTTTAGATTCATTATGTAACTGGCATCTTGTAGTACATGTCCTTCAGTGACTGGCTTATTTCACTTAGCATGAAGTTCGTCCATGTTGCCACAGATGACAAGAGTTCCTTCTTTTTAAGGCTGGATACTATGTGTGTGTGTGTGTGTGTGTGTGTGTGTGTGTGTGTGTGTGTGTATTTCACATCTTTGTTTATTCGTCCATTCATGGAAATGTAAGCTGTTTCCATATCTTGGCTGCTGTGAATAATACTACAGTGAATACGGGAGTACAGATGCCTCTTCAAGATTCTTTCTTTTGATAGAAAAGTGGGATTTTCTATCAAAAGTGGGATTGCTGGATCATATAGTAGTTTTATTTTTAATTTTTTGAGAAACTTCCATACTGTTTTGCCACAGTGTTTGTGTCACTTTATAGTCCCACCAACAGTGCATTTTCCCCTTTTGTACACATCTCTGCCATTGTTTATTACTTTAAAAAAAAAATAGTCATTCTAACAGATGTCACGTGATAACTTGTGGTTTTGATTTGCATTTTCCTGATGATTAGTGATGCTGAGCATCTTTTTATGCACCTATTTGCCACTGGTAGCATTTCCTTTGGAAAAATGTCTATTTTAGTCCTTAGCCCATTTGAGAAAACATCTAGTTATTTGTTGTTTTTATTTTCTATGTTTTGCTACTGAGTTGTATGAGTTCTTTATATATTTTGGAAATTAACCTTGTCAGATATAGAGTTTGCAAATATTTTCTCCCATTTTGTAGGTTCTCTTTTCATTTTGTTATTTCCTTTGCTGTGCCGAAATGTTTCCCTACTCTGAAGAATTCGGTGAATAAAAAGGAAATAGGAAAAAAGCACTAAATTAGAATTTCCATAAGGCAAGAAGTTTCATTTTCTTTCTCTTTTTTGGTAAAGTAGATTATAATGAGAGAAAAATATGAAAAGCCGGAGGTGGTCAGTGTATGCTTTCCCTGGGTGAAAAACCCACATGGAAAGGTGAACCATTACCAAGAGGTTGTTTGCTAATCATGGACTCCTGATTGCATCAGGAGATGCAATCTCCTGGGTTGGGAAGATACCCTGGAGTAGGCAACCCACTCCAGTATTCTTGTCTGGAGAATTTCATGGACAGAGGAGCCTGGTGGGCTACAGTCCATAGCGTCACAAAGAGTCGGACACGATCGAGCGATTGGGCATACACACACTATTGTTTGCTATCAGTTACAACCACTACTGTTACTATACACAATTACTCACTGTCAATTATTGTAAGCTGTAGTGCAGTAGACACTGTAATCTATTATCACATTTAATCAACACAATTGTGGGGAAGGGTATTATTTTCCTGGGGTTAAGTAAAACCATGGAAATTTGGAGGAATGGGATAGCATAGTCCTGGGTTTACCATTGGGCTTCCCTGGTGGCTCAGATAGTCAAGAATCTACCTGCAATGCAGGAGACTGGGTTTGAGCCCTGGGTAAGGAAGATCCCCTGGAGAAGGGAATGGCAACCCACTCCACTATTCTTGCCTGGAGAATCCCCATGGACAGAGGAAGGAACCTGGTGGGTTACAATCCATGGGGTCGCAAAGAGTTGGACACGACTGAGCGACTAAAATTAAGAGAAGAGACCAAACTGATTCCATTACAAAAAAACACAAGCCTCTTTAACTCAAGATTCATACACAAAGGTTGAGTACAAGGATTCAGGGGAGGTGGAAGGAATAAAAACAATTACTTTGGAAGCTGAGTTTTAACAGTGTCATACTATCATTAGCAGTAAAGGAGCAATTATCACAGTTAATAAAATCACATTAGAACATGACAGATAAAGAGAGCACAATGGTAGAAGTTTAATGGACTAGATTCGCTGCCAGATTTTATATTGGGTGTTAGATTATTTATAGGACATATGTTCTAAGAAAACAACTGTTTCAGCTGGAAACTAGCAAAACTGAAGACGTTTTCCTCTTTGTCGCAATGAGGTTGTACATTATTCTGGTAATTTATATGCCCTAGAAACTACGATAAGTCCATTTCATTAAAGCATATGTGGCTTTCTAAATATCTATATAGCACTATTTTTTTGTAAATAGAAATTTCCATTTGAATTTAAAATAAACCAATTTTATAATATTAGCAGTAAGTGCTCCATGCTCCATTCTTCCAAGGAACCCTCTGTCTGCCCACCTCACCCTTTACTGACCTTGTGTAACCAATCCTTACTCTCGGGGCCATGCCCCTCCCTGCAACACTCTGTAATCTGCTCCCCTAAACCACTTTAGTGGTTGCTTTCACTATTTTGCTTCTGTTATTGATTCACCTTAACCCTTCGCTCCTACCACTCCCTTCTCATACACTGTCACAGAGAAGCCAAGTGGTACAGTGATTCAAAGTGAGCTTTGAAGTTGAGCTTAGCCAGATGAAAGGTCCAGCTTGGAAACCCTGCTCGATTACTAATCAGGTCTATGACATTGAGCAGTAACTTCTCTAGACCTCGGTTCCTCATATATACAGTGAGGATAATAACAGCTGTTTTGCAGGACAACTGTGAGAATGCAATTAAAGAAAGTCTGCAATGCTCCAAGTATCATGTCTCATACATAGCAGATGCTCCACAAAAGGCAATTAATAAAACTGCTGAAGGAAAAGTCCTTCTACCTGGAAGGCAGGGAAGGTCCTGGGAGCCCCTGATGATCCAGACTATTCTAGCTGCCAGCTTGCTCTGTACTCCTTCCTGGGTTTTTCTTTGCATCCCAAGTATCTAGCCCAGTGTTTCTCTTACTGCATATACCTCACCTGAGGAGAAGATGAGAAATATAGAATCCTGGGCTCTCCAAGAAGAGATTCTGATTTCATTGGTTTTGTGTGATGGTGGGAGGGGGCAGTCCAGAAAACTTTTGTATTTTTACCACAAGTTTTTCTGGTTCCAGACCAGGATGAAGGCCCACCCTGTGATCACAAAGTCACTGATTTTTTTTTCTGGGAACATGATCTGGTCTTGTTGACCAATACGGTACCACACTGATATTTCCACACTTCTAGTTTTGAGGCTAGAACAGGTCTAGCCTTAAGGTTGGTTTCTCTCCAATCTGTTTCTTTTCTCTTGCTTCTGTAACTAGTACCTTTGAAGGATTATTTATATTGACATTTTGGTTTGGGACAAGAGGATAGAGTTTCTGGTTAGGATGCCTCCTGTGGGTTTTACTTTGGTGACAAAAATCCCTCTTTATTTAGGGTGTTGTCATTTAGCTGCTAAGTTGTGTCCAACTCTTTTGTGATCCCATGGACTATAGCCCACCAGGCTCCTCTGTCCATTTTCTCAGTACTGGAGTGGGTTGCCATTCCTTCCTCCAGGGGAACATCCCCACTCAGGAATTGAACACATGTCTCCTGTGTCTCCTACATTAGCAGGCAGATTTTTTTTTTTTTCCACTGAGCCACCAGGGGAGACCATTTTTCTCTAGGATACATGGTACATATATACACATACATATATGGTGGTGTTTAGTCATATCCAACTCTTTGCAACCCTATAGCTTATAGCCCTCCAGGCTTCTCTGTCCATGGGATTTCCTAGTCAAGAATACTAGAGTGGATTGCTATTTCCTTCTCCAGAGGGTCTTTCCAATCTAGGGATCGAACCCAGGTCTCCTGCATTTTAGGTGGATTCTTTACCTACTGAGGCACCTAGGATAGTGGTTCTCAAAGGGTGGTCCTGACCATCAGTACTGGGAAATTTTTTAAAAATGCAGATTATCAGCCATTATCTTGGACTTATTAAATCAAAAACTCTGCAATCTGCATGTTTTTATACTTTTTATTTGGAGATAATCATATATTCACATGTCCTTGTAAGAAGCAATAGAGAGATCCCTTGTATCTTCAGTTTTCACCAGTGATAATATCTTGCAAAACTATAATACAATAATATCACAGCCAGAACATCAACAGTGACACAGACCATTTCTATTTCTTTGTTGCCCTTGTGTTGCCACATTCCCTTCCTCTCCGTCCTCACCCCCTCCTTAACCCCTGGCAACCACTAATCTGCCCTCCATTTCTATAATTTGTCATTTCAAGAATGCAATATATATGGAGTCATAGACTGTGTAACCTTTTGTGATTGTTTTTTTTCCCACTCAGCATAATTCTCTGGAGATTCATCCAGGTTGTTGCATCAATAGTTCATTTCTCTTTATTGCTGAATAAAAGTACATGTATAGATGAATCACAGTTTATTTAACCATTTACCCATTAAGGACATCTGGGTTTTCTTTTTTTACCATTACAAATAAAGCTATTATAAACATTTGTGGACAGGTTTCTCTGTGAACATAAGTCTTCATTTTCTTAGATAAACACCAAGGGAACAATTACTGCCTTGAATGGTAGTTGCATATTACATTTTTAAAGGAATTTCCAAACTATTTTCCAGAGTGGCTGTATCATTTTACATTCCTATTATATATGCATAACTTATCAAATTTATTAGAATCATTTTTGCAGTTTAAGTGAAATATAGAAACTTACCTCTCTTTATGTCCTTTTATCTCCTTTATTTATAACATAATTGCCTTGAGTATTTCTTCTAAATATGCTTAGAATCACATCTATAACACAGTCTTATAATTTCTGCTTCAAACATAAACATAATTTAGAGAATTCTAGATGATAAGAAAAGCCTGTTGTGTTTGTCTATAATTTTTTTCCTATGTTCTTCCTCCTTTCTGATGTTTCAGAATATTTTCTTTGATCAGTTTCTTTTAGAGAACTTTCTTTAGCCATTCCATGTATGTCTACTCAAAACAAACTGTCTTAATTTTCTTTCACCTGAAAATGTCTTGCTTTTCATTCCTAAAGAATTTTTTTCTGAACATAGGATCTCAAATTGAATTTCTTTCATTCATTCATTCTCTCTCTCTCTCTCTCTTTTTTTTTTTGTCAGCACCTGAAAAATATTGTGCTACTCCCCTCTGGCTCCATGGTTTCTGTGAGAAATCTGCAGTCATTGGTTTGCTTTACGACCACAAGAGTTGTTTTTCTCTAGCTGCTATCAAGATATTTTGTCTCTTGTTTTCAGAAGCTTAATTATGATATGTTTCAGAATGAATTTCTTTGGGTTTGTTTTGTTTGGGGATCTTGCCAAATTTGGGAACTTTCCAGCTATTATTTATTTGAGTTTTTTTCATTCTTAATTTTATCTTTAATTGATTTTATAAGGTATAATTTACATTTAATAAAATGCACCCATTTTAAGAGTACAGTTTGATGAGTTTGGACAAATGTATACATTCATGTAACTAACACCACAATAAAGACAACTAGCACTTCTATCATCCCCCAAAGTTCCCTTGCCCCATATTATTTGCCCTTGCTTCAAAAACATTTGAGTATTTTTTTTAAGCTCTTTCATGTTTCTTTCTTCTGGAATTCCAGTGACAGAAAAGCTAAATCTTTTTCAATATCAATAGTTCTGTAATTGCTGAGACTCTATTTTTTGTTTGTTTTCTGTTTCTTTCTGTTGTTTGGATTGAGTTTCCATCTCTTATCTTCCAGTTCACTGATTCTTTTCTATGTCTTCTCTATTCTACTATTAATTCTATCCAATGAACTTTTAAATTTGTTATTATATTTTCCACTTCTAAAGTTCCATTTGGTTCTTCTTTATATTTTCTATTATTTTGCAGAGACTTTTTACTTCTTTGCTGAGGCTTTTGATTTTTTCCTTTATTGTTGTCTCAAGCACATTCTTCACTGCTCGTTGAAGCAGTATGATGGTTGCTGTAAAATTGTTGTCCAATAATTGTAACATAACCATCATCTTGATGTTGGCATCTATCATTTGTTGATTGTCTTTTTTCGCTTTTTTCATTCAGTTGGAGATATTCCTGATTTGGGGTCTGATGAGTAACTTTCAATTGAAATTTGAACTGTGTGTGTGTTTTGGGAGATTCTGGATCTTATTTAAAGCTGGCTGGCTTTGCCTGACACTGCTCTAGCAGGGGAATGAGGGGCAGAGTGTTACCTTGTTACTACCAGGTGGGAGTGGATAGCCAGGTTCCCTACTCAGCTTCACTGACACTCAAGAAGGGGGCTCCATAGTGCTGGGTTGGGTGGGAGTTCAAGCTCCTTAAGTGGTGTCCATTGACTTTATGAGGAGGATGGCCTCTTTGTTCCTGGATAATAGATGAATGCCTGGATTCTCTGTTTGGCCTTCTGTGATATCAGAGGCAAAGGCACCTCATTACTGCAGGTGGTGATGAAGATCCGGGAGCCTCAAGTGGTCTCCACTGACATGGTGGGAGCTCATCACTGGCTGGAGGGGAAGAGAGTCCTGGCACCTTGCTTGGCATCTTTAATACCACCCAGAAGGGGGCTTGGGGCATTTCATTCCAGTCTTACTAGGACGAAAGTCTAGGTCTTTGCTGGCCTGGGTGAAGGTGTGGCCGGTTGTTTTTCTGTGGTGTTTTGCTGGAATGGAACTATTCTTTTCAGAAAGTTTCTGTCTTGGTAGGCTGCCTCTTTCTGAATCCTTTTGTTGAGTTGGTTTTTTTTTTTTTTTTTTTTTTCTGAGACCATTGGCATTTCCTGGTTGGTGGTTTCTTCTGCTCCAAGCCTGGGATAATGTTAGGCAAAAAGAAAACTCAGGAAACTCTCCACATTGTCCCTCCTTAGGTCTCAAGGTCCTAGTCAGGCTGTTTCTTCAGAGTCTTAGGTTTGTTACATATATGAAATGTTTGGTGATTTGAATTGCATTTAGCCAGAGGAGTAGGGAAAATATGCCTCTCCCTTTTCTTGGAAAAAAGTCACCTAGTCTGCATCTCAACAAACCCTCGAGGTGTTCATGATGCCTGATAAGGTTCTCAAGAATCTGTGCCTTTTTGTTTTCTTACCCCTTTTCCTTCTACCACAGCTGTGGGGCAAAGCACTGGGCATCTGTGTTTAACACGAGAAGCTAGGGGTTACTGCTGCTCTTTTCACAGAAAAGCCCTTCCCTCACCTGTGACTCCTTTTTCAGTTTCCTGCTATGTGTGTGCCTTACGTCACTTTAAAGGGTTTGGGATAGCTTCAGAAGGTGTGTGGGGGGACCAGCATGGGCTTCAGGACAGGTTAGACAGACAACATGGTCCAGAGCGGCCCTTGAGTGCAGAGTTTGTGGCTCACACTGAACACAAGAAAACAGGCAGAAAATGCGGTTCTGATTTGGAAATTATTCAGAAATGTGGCTAAAACTTCTCAAAAACAAAGTGCAGATGAGACACTCATTCCCATCATGGGCATGCTTGCCCATGCACCTTTTCGTCCTGGGGAGGGCAGTTTGGGAATTAGCAACAGCCGAGAGGCCCCTGGAGAAGTGGTCTCCTTGGAACGGTGTTCCAGAAGATTAAACTGACTTCTTCAAATTGGCCTTAATCATCCAGTCATTTCAAGAACCTACTTAGTGATATCATTAGATCAATAAGATTGCCCTAACAGCAACACTTTTTTTTCAAGTTACAATAGTTATAATTGGAATTTTCCAAAGTAATACTGTGTATGAATACAGTAGCTTCATTGGTTTTTTTAAAGTCAAGATTAATCATCAAGGTATCCTTTGCTATTGATATACTGTCATCATATCCCCTTTTAGAGATGAAGAAGCTGAGAAAGTGGGGTAGAGATTTAGTACTCAATTGTTTGTTAAAGTTTATTAAAATTAATAGGTACCATCAATAAAGCACTGTGCACAGAGTGATGTTCACAGGACTTCATATACATGCGCATATCACTGGCTCTTTTTAATCCTTGTGGCAACCTACCATTACTGTCATTCTGATTTTTCAACATTGTCTCATTTGTACCCATGGGATTTTAATTTATCAAGGTGACTGAGGAGTGACACCAGAGAGATCAATGTCACTGAAAGAATTTATTACCTACAGTTCCCAAGAGAAGGCAGAAGCAAGGCCACACAGGCCACAGAGAAGCACCAGGTTTGGTAGCGGGCAGAAGCAGAGGGAAGGAGAAAGTTTAGGACAGAGACTTTATTGGGGTTTCCATGGGAAAGGTAAAGGCAAGGCAGAGTATACAGTTTAGGATTGGCTAGTATGAGTAATCTCAGTGGACTTTGGGCTACAGAGATGGTCTCTAGTTGTTTGGTATCTGGCCCTGAGATGCTCTAGGGTGGGAAAAATATGAGGCTGTGTGAGAGGTAGACAAAGAGGGTATAGACCCAGTATTGGCTGATTAGCATATGAAAGACCTGGCCTCAAGTAGAGTGTTTACTACCTTTAAGAACTAACTAGCCCAGGAGAAGCAGTCGGTAAGATCTTCCAAGATGTCAAAACCTGAGATACAGAAAAGTTTTTTAAATTATTAACACAAATGTGGACATGGAGCCATAGAGAGTTTATAGGACTGGTGGGAGGTTTATAGCACTTCTCACACAGCTGAGAAGTGGCAGAGTCTGAATGTGGAAGAGCTCCATGAGTGCATGGTAAGTCACTTCAGTTGTGTCCAACTCTTTGTGACCCCAGAGAGTCCACCCCCCAAGGGAGTCCCCCCATGGAAGTGCCCCCCCTCTATGCGACTCCAGTCCCCCTGGAGTCCCGCCAGGCTCCTCTGTCCATGGATTCTCCAGGCAAGAATACTGGAGTGGGTTGCCATTTCCCTCTCCAGGGGATCTTCCCAATCCAGAGATCGGATCCGTGTCTCCTGTGTCCCCTGCATTGCAGGTGTATTCTTTACCACTGAGCCACAAGGAAGACTATGGATGAGCTTCAGCTGCCTCTGAAGATCCCACAGAGCTTCAGTTTGGGACTGTTCCCTGGTTCTTGTCATTATGCTCCCCTGCCCTTAATGATCTCAAGTAAAAATGGCTGATGGAATATGAAAACAGAAGTGCCTTTAAAGAGTGTAAAGAAAAGAACAAAACCTTGAAGATAGACATTGGGAGATAAAGCTAATAGAATCTTGAGACTAGTGAAGAGAATCCTTGAGCCTAGTGAAGAGAATCCTTGAGCCTGGTGAAGAGAAAGGCAAACCATCTTGGTATGTGAAGAACAGTGATACACTAGATTATGCCAAACCTAGACAGTGTATTAAAAAGCAGAGACATCATTCTGTGACAAAGGTCCATATAGTCAAAGCTATGGTTTTTCCAGTAGTCATGTACAGATGTGAGAGTTGGATCAAAAGAAGGCTGAGTGCTGAAGAGTTGATGCTTTCAAACTGTGATGTTGGAGAAGACTCTTGAGAGTCCCTTGGATAGCAAGGAGATCAAACCAGTCAGTGTTAAAGGAAATTAACCCTGAATATTCTTTGGAAAGATTGATGATGAAGCTGAAGCTCCACCGCTTTGGCCAACTGATGCAAAGAGCCAGTTCACTGAAAAAGACCCTGATGCTGGGAAAGAATGAGGGAAGAGGAGAAGGGAATGACAGAGGATGAGATTGTTGGATGGCATCACTGACTCAATGGACATGAATTTGAGGAAACTCAGTGAGATAGTGAAGGACAGGAAAGTCTGTCATGCTGCAATACATGGAGTCCCAAAGAGTCAGACATGATAGCAACTGAACAACAACAGCAAGAAGACTATGAAGAGCTGGAGTTTATCCCCATCTCTACATGAAGGACTCAGAACAGAAACGCAGGGTTCTTAGGGACACTGGAAAAGCAGTGGTGGAATGCTGGTTCAGGACATGAACCTACTTCTCAGGAAATGATTCACCCCCACCATTGTGCTTGTCCAATATTCATATTTCTCACAATTATCATAATATTTAAAACACAATGTGATCTGGAATCATAGCTTCAAAACTCTTTTATATTGTTCTACCTTAAATAATTCTTTCCACATTTATGAAAATTTCAAATGTTCTTCTATGATACTCCAATGCAAGAAATGTCACACTATTTTTAAAGTATTTTTAACCAGATTCTAAATCTCCAATCAGCAAGATGGTGAGAAATTCCTTTCCAGTGATAAGGGAATGGGACTGGGTGAGAGTGATCCTGGTCTTGCCCTTACAAGGTCACCCAAGAGAATCAGGGTCTAAACAATTTATGAAAGATTAGGGATTTTTTGACTTCCATATGATGATTACAAAGATACTTATTATTTAAGCTTTCATGATCATTTCCAAAGCAGAAGACTCTGTTTCTCTATGTCTCTTTAATCTGATGGCCCTGCCTCACTTTCTAGGGACAGGAGCGGTGATCTTGGTATGCAGTGCACAGTCTCTGAAGATTAACAACTTTGCTAGTGAAGGAGTCAGTGTCGGTCCTACTTTTCCATCAGGCACTGCTTTCTCCCTTTCAGGCTTTCAGAATGTCCCCTATCAAAGATATGGAATTGTTCTTCCAGTTTTCCAATCCCAAAGACCTTGTTTTCCCTTTCCCCCCTCTCATTCATTTCCTTAGTCAATTCAGATTTTCAAAGCAAAAGGATAAGAAAGGTTGCGGTTGAGTGACTTCCACCTTTGATCTCGAAACTCAACCAAAGTGAATCCAAAGCCTTCCCCACTTTAATGAAGTAAGGAAAAAAAAAAAACAACAATGTAAATGAGCTTCTTAATAAACTACCCTACCATCACTCTCATAGACAGGGAAAGGTTGTATACCCCACATCAACAAGGCGATGCAAATCTTTTCGGAGTGAGACTTGAACCTAAATTGCCATCTACCATCAACCTGCTGCCTCTAATAAAGGACTTTGTAATGGACTAGCCAGTCATTTTTCTCATTATTCAATGCAAATATGTTACACAAAGAGAGTATAACAAGAAATAACATTTCAAAAATATCATACCACATTAGAAAAAATTCCTAAATACCAGAAGAATGCATTTTTTTTGGCTGTGGGACTAAAAACAGCTTGTTGGAACTCATTTTGTCTGTTAGAACTAAGTCGCTCTGGAATGATTTCTTCTTTTCCAATGTGTAATGGTTCATTTCATGCATGGAACAACTGTAATGAAAACAGCTCTTTACTAAGTCTTTGCCTTTTGGCTTTAAATTTCAATTAAAATAACATTACTCAGATCTCAGTTGTCCCCATCTTTACCTCTGGTGCTTAGGTTGTGGTATCTATTGAAAATTTTATGCCTCAAACAGAAATACTTGAGAAGCTGAGAAAATCAATTTTAATGAAAGCATGGATGAGAGAGAAACAGATAATATTCCCCAAACTCAAAGATTGCAAAATGCTTTTAAACAGAAGCAATAACCATCATGAAACGCATCAATAAAGGAATTAAAGACTTGGGAGGTGGCCAAAATATATAGTTCCAGACAAGTGTCTAAAAGGTGTTAATAAATTTACATCTCATTATGGAGGACAGTCAAGGTTAGGTGTTTTGACCAAACAGGAAAGGTTTGAAAATGAAACAGACAACCTCCACATTGGTGAAAGTGGGGGTAATGGGCAGTTCTGGGACCACACAGGAATACTCAAGAAGAGATAGCAGCTAACTCTCCACTCTAAAAGTCACCCCCATCTGAGAGCTTTCCATCAGGAAGCTCTCATCTTCTCCCTCTTCATGAAAGCCAAACCACTGGAGCCACGACTTTTCAAAGTTTTCATAAATGTAGATCAGCAGCAGCAGGGCACAGAAGCTCACACCTCCTCTGCCACAATTCTGATCAAACTCAGCTCCCACGTCTATCCTTCTCCATTTTCTTCTTCCCCCATGACTCTACCCTTATCTAGGTCACTGTCATCTCTCAACTCTGTCACTGTAACAGCTCTCATCTCCACTCCTTAACTTCAATTTATTCACACTAGTGCAAGAATAATCTTTCGATGGGTAATGCAGATTGGACACATAAATCTCTTTATTCACCCCTGATTGCCTACAGAATAAAATCAAAGTTCTTTAGAATGTGTTTTGTTTCATCTGCTCTTTTTGAGGCTTATTTATTTTGTATCTACATCTGATCCTCTATTTTAGAATAGAGGAAAACTACCAGAGCGTGTTGTTGGTGGAATGAAATGCATTCTTTCTGATAATTTTCCAGAAAAATCTCTCCCTTTCATATGACCCAGGGTCAGTGTACCCTGCCCGTCAGCACAGCTCTGATCTCTGGCAGAGCAAGCAAGTCCCTTCTTGGTCCGTTACTTGCTTTTTCTTGCCTTGTTTCTTGTTATCCTCAATTCTCCTTCTCTCTTTAATCCTGTCTCCCCAGTCAGCTTGGAGACACGGCATGCCTTTTGCACTCTCTCCTCCATTGGTGCCTGCTAGTCTGTGTTCCTGAACACTCTTCTTTGGGTGTATTTTTACACATTCTCCAGTTTAAATGTCAACCCCTTCAGGAAGCTCTCGCTGGTACTAACAATACGGTATCTTTTCTTACAAGATTGTATCTTTAGTCCTCTACTGACATAGAAATCTCCTGCTCACCCTGTTTGAGTTTCTTTTGACTATAAGTACCATTAAGATATGGACTTTTCCCTTAAAAAATTTATTCTTGTCCATTTCTCCATCACTCTGGAAGGACATCATTGTTGAGTTGTCAAGAAGAAAAACTACCATGTCCAGTTCTCTGACAGAACTTCAAATGGGTGGCTTTATGGCCAAATTTGTAATTTCATATTGTTGGAGCATTTATTGACTCCCTGGGAGTTGCAACTTTCTATGTTTGCTGAGATTAAAGCAAGAAAGAAGGCACATGAAGATTTATACAGAAATTGTGATTCCAGGAAAGATTTTATCTTTCAACTGCTAAGTGATTTGGAATATAAAGAGCTCTGGGGGGTTGAGTTTCTTGGAAGTCTGTCACTTACCTATGTTCCTGAACTATGAACTATGAATATCCGGGCTAATGAACAATCTCTCTTAGTAAGTAAATGATTAACAGGTACTGTGAAATAATTCTTAACTAGCATTTTCACTGTCATTTCTCCAATACCTAGCTCCTCAGGGTGGAACATAGGAAAACCAGTCATTAGCCCTCAAAAAGTAAGTTGTCAAATTTAGCTGTAGGTGATGTAAAAGAACATCATGACTGTAGGTGGTCTTCTGGGGATTGTTTTTGCACTTGATACTGTAAGATTACTCCATGTTATTACATATGATTCCAGCTAGTTATTTTTTATTGCACAAATGTGCTCTTATATATGTGTGTGTCCACCTGTGCGTGTGTGGATATATAATATAAAGCAAATTACTCATTCATTCTTCTGATTCAGGCATCTGAATTGTTTCCAGTTTTTCACTTCTCCAACTACACAGATATTGTTGAGCAAACACAGGTGACTAATCTGAGAACAAGCCCAACAGGCTTTCCTAAGCAACACTGGGGAAACATGTAGTGACAAGAGCAGTAGTAATCTAAGAACCCACAAAGCTATCACTTCAGGTTGCTATGACCTGTGATCATAAGTACAAAGCAAATAGGAGCTTGTCACAGTATGTAGCTCCTCTATTAAGGAGGTCAAGATAGTGAATGCTTGGTTACCCTCAAAAAGAAAGAAAATGGATATGGCATTTTATTTTACAATCTTCACTGTAAAAGTTAATTATTGAAAATAAATAAATCCCATATTCATTGGATTTTGGAGATAGTTTCTCTATTGACAAAGGATAAAGAAAGTTATTGATCAGTAGCTCTTATATTCGGCTGCGTGCTAGACTCACTTGGGAGAGATTTTAAAAATTCTGATGCCCAAGTCATTCTATAAATAAATTAAATCAGCTTGTTTGCATGTGGACCCCAGGTATCAGTATAATTCTTAATACTCCTGTGAATTTCAATGCACAGCCAAGACTGAGAACCACTGCTCTAAGCCACGTGACAGAACCTGTGTGTTCACCCCTCATACTTAAATGTGGGCTGAATAAAGTTGGGAGAAAAAAAAAAAAGCTTTCAGAAAATAATAGCTAAAAAACATGAAAACAAAGTATAAATTAAAAATTTAAATCCACAGGCATTTAAAAAGCAGGAGACACTAAATTAAATAGTTTATCTGATACCAAAAAAGTCCCCAAATCACCTCGATGCTCCAGAGTTAAGAGCAACCATTATTTTAATACTTGAAACTTTTTTGTACTTCTCTTTCTTTTCCCTTTATTTCTTTTTCTTTTCTCTCTCTCTCTTCAAGTACATTTTAAAGTTTTTTTTTTTTTTCCTCAAGCTACCCACCCCAACCTTGGCTGTCAACTATGGAAGTTCAGTTCAGCTCAGTCCCTCAGCTGTGTCCAACTCTTGGCGACCCCATGAATCGCAGCATGACAGGCCTCCCTGTCCATCACCAACTCCTGGAGATCACTCAAACTCATGTGCATAGACCGGTGATGCTATCCAGCCATCTCATCCTCGATCGTCCCCTTCTCCTCCTGCCCCCAATCCCTCCCAGCATCAAGGTCTTTTCCAATGAGTCAATTCTTCACATGAGGTGGCCAAAGTGTTGGAGTTTCAGCCTCAGCATCAGTCCTTCCAATGAAAACCCAGTACTGGTCTGCTTTAGGATGGACTGGTTGGATCTCCTTGCAGTCCAAGGGACTCTCAAGAGTCTCCAACACCACAGTTCAAAAGCATCAATTTTTTGGCCATCAGCTTGCTTCACAGTCCAACTCTCACATCCATACATGACCACTGGCAAAACCATAGCCTTGACTAGACAGGCCTTTGTTGGCAAAGTAATGTCTTTGCTTTTGAATATGCTATCTAGGTTGGTCATAAGTTTCCTTCCAAGGAGTAAGTGTCTTCTAATTTCATGGCTGCAGTCACCATCTGCAGTGATTTTGGAGCCCCCCAAAATAATGCTTTCTAAGGCCCACTTGACTTCACATTCCAGGATATCTGGCTCTAGATGAGTGATCACACCATCATGATTATCCAGATCATGAAGATCTTTTTTGTCCAGTTTTTCTGCAGTTGTCAATACCAATTACAGGTAAAGAGTTGAAACTTAGACGTAGTAATGTCACATGACAATTATAAAGTCGTGACCCAGAGTATTGTAATCAAGTATACTGCTTACCTCAGAATTATTATATTACGTAATCTTGTCATGGGCTGCTATCTTAAAGAATTTAGCTGTCCAATTCTTTACATGGGAATTTGGAGAGTGATTCAATGGTTTGGTGATAGATTACTCCTCAATGAAAGAGTGACCTCCTATGAAGTTTTGTTTCCTAAAAATATTAATAACACATATAGTCTCTGAGAAGGAAGCATTGGTAAGTGTATTATTTGCCTCCTATCTATGATTTTATGAGCTTCCCATCTGGCTCAGTGGTAAAGAATCCGCCTGCTAAGAAATAGAGGTGGATTGATCCCTAGATCTCCCCTGGGGAGATCCCTCAGAGAAGGAGGTAACAACCCACTCCAGTATTTTGGCCTGGGAAATTCCATGGATGGAGGAGCCTGCTGGGCTAAAATCCATGGGTTCGCAGAGTCAGAAATGAATTAGTGATTGAACAGCAACAGCTATGATTATATTACTCCCCTTTAAGAAACTTCAGAGACATCCCTTCATATCTTGACTAATTTCCCTTGTGTTTTCAAATGCTCAGATCTATTTCTCTGTTAAAATTAAGCTTTGCTTCAGTATTCACTTTACTTAGATTTTTCAACTTTACATGATGCTCCATATGAAATAGAACCATAGAGTTATATAACATTATAGGTGAGTAAAATTCTACAAAAAAAAGAGAACCAAAAATAATTTTCTGTATTTATCAGAAAATCTTCACTCTCATTCATTAATGTGACTCAACTGTGATGATTTTTATCATATTGATAAATTAATTCAGATCATCTCTTTTCAATGATTTTAAAGATAGGCCTTCAAGTTATGTATCCTTTACATAAAAGTAACTAATTCCATATAAGTTTATGTATGTTGAGATTTCTTAGAAATCTATAAGGTTAATTTATATTTTAAGGGAATATAATGTTAAGAAAATATAGTTTCTTGTTTGAGAGATTTACTGAATATTATTAAATGCTGCAATTGCCATAAGGTGAAACAGGATATAAATGCAAAAAAAAAAAAACAATGACAACATAAATTTTTTTAGAAATAGTGTTAATGTTGTTAAAATATACATTACTTATGCAGTCTGTAGCAGAAGTATATACATGCTTATGCAGTCTGCAGCAGAAGAATCAACTGTGACATTCCTTTAACAGTAACCCATTCAAAATGTGCATTTCTGTTTCTAGTTATTTTATAAACCTAATGTATCTGAATGGCATAGCAGGATTCAGTCATGCTAATTTTTACCAGAGGGCATGACATTTCAGAAATTTATATGCTTTGCTTAACAAGTAGTAGATCCATTTACAGTTTTTCGTCAATATAGGTCAGTAATTAAGACACCTGTATAAAAGAAGATTTTTTGGATACTATTTTAGCAAAATTTTCATTGTAAGAAATATGGCCATGTGGTATTAATACTGACATCTAACACTATTGACCACTTAGTGTGTGCTAATCACTTTAAACGTAAAGACCCATATGCCTATATAGCATCTTCATATCCCAAATTCACAACAAAAATTTGGGAAACAGTTGTGTCTTTTTGTGATGTGATCTTACAGTAAGTATCTCATGCATTTTCTTATAATATCTGTGAAATATTTGTCTTTCCTGTCAGAATTCATAGTGTAAAGAAACAATGCCATCTTTGGTGTTATTCTCTAGCCTCTAGTATGTATAGGGCCTAAAGTACATGCTTAGTAAACTTGTTGAATTAAATCCATAAATTAGTTTTCTATTGCGAGTAAAGGGACTTTCTAAGATTATCAAGATTAATATATAAAGGATTAGTTTAATTCAAATTTAATATAGTTTTATTTAATTATGCAGTAACTATATAAGATAATGATTTGAATTATAAAGTTTTTGTGGTTTGGTCTTGAAGCTATAAATATATTTAAAATATTAAAATGAGTTTTCATCCATATGTTAGTATTTAGTAGAGATTTAGAACAAAAGCTTAAAGGACCCTTATTATGAAATATTAAGATACAAGTCCCATTTAAATTTGAAATCTTTTATACTTACTTCTCCATGGGCTTTCCACAGAGCTCTAATGGTAAAGAACCTGCCTGCCAATGCAGGAGACATAAGAGATGTGAGTTCTATCCCTGGGTCAGGAAGATCTACTGGAGGAGGGCGTGGCAACCCACTACAATATTCTTGCCTGGAGAATCCCATGTACTAAGAGCCTGGAAGGCTACAGTCTATAGGGTTGCAAAGAGTCAGACGTGACTGAAGTGGTTTAGCACATATACATACTTCTCCATATTTTGAAAACTTACTGAAAATAGGGTTGATTTATTTCTTTTTATATGATATCGAATGTAGTGAAAGCATGAACAGAGACCAACATTGGAGATTTTTCATCAGTGCTTAAGACTACTATTTTAAACACATATTACCAACTTTTTATAGCTTATTTTTAATATTTTTTCATTTGTGTAGTTTTATAACTGTTTAAGACTATAGCACATAGCTGTTCTATGATATTTCTTAATTAAAATATGTGTATATGTATCACAGCTTTCTTATCCATTCATCTGCTGATGGACATCTAGGTTGCTTCCATGTCCTGGCTATTATAAACAGTGCTGCGGTGAACACTGGGGTACACGTGACTCTTTCAATTCTGGTTTCCTCGGTGTGTATGCCCACCAGTGGGATTGCTGGGTCATATGGCAGTTCTATTTCCAGTTTTTAAGGAATCTCCACACTGTTCTCCATAGTGGCTGTACTAGTTTGCATTCCCACCAACTGTGTAAGAGGGTTCCCTTTTCTCCATACCCTCTCGAGCATTTATTGCTTGTAGACTTTTGGATCATAGCCATTCTGACTGGCATGAAATGGTACCTCATTGTGGTTTTGATTGTACTCAGCCATTAAAAAGAAAACATTTGAATCAGTTCTAATGAGGTGGATGAAACTGGAGTCTATTATACAGAGTGAAGTAAGCCAGAAAGAAAAACACCAATACAGTGTACTAATGCATATATATGGAATTTAGAAAGATGGTAATGATAACCCTGTATGTGAGATAGCAAAAGAGACACAGACGTATAGAACAGTCTTTTGGACTCTGTGGGAGAGGGAGAGGGTGGGATGATTTGGGAGAATGACAGTGAAACATGTATAATATCATATATGAAACAAATCGCCAGTCCAGGTTTGATGCAGGATACAGGATGCTTGGGGCTGGTGCACTGGGATGACCCAGAGGGATGGTACGGTGAGGGAGGTGGGAGTGGGGTTCAGGATGGGGAACACATGTATACTCGTGGCAGATTCATGTTGGTGTATGGCAAAACCAATACAATATTGAAAAGTAATTAACCTCCAATTAAAATAAATAAATTTATATTAAAAAATAAAATATGTGTAAGGAAATGTCTATAAGCACCTGTGTTCTCACCCCATACCTTCATCTTAGTCCCACTTTCCAGTCTCAGTGTCTTTGTAAATTGTCAAATCCCACTTTTCTGATTTTATAAATATTTGTAATGAACTATTTACACTTAACATTGTTAGGACTGTAAGTTGATCTACATACTATTGAATGAAAGAACTCTGTTAGCACTTGAAAGAAACCTACTATGTTTTAAGAATCATGTTTTTATTTCAATACATCTTAATCTTTTCTTAAATTCCTTAATCTCAAAATTGCTGTTTTGTGATAATAATGTTTATGTATCTGAAGAAAGAACTTTATTTGTGCAATAACACAGATATAATACTGCTGTGGACTGAGTTGTGTCTTTCCCCAAATTTTTATGTTGGAGCATTATCCTCAAGATGACCACAGTATAGTTGAAGGTAGGGACTGAAAGGAGGTAAATAAGGTTAAATGAGGTCAAAAGGTTGGGGCCCTAATCCCATAAGATTAGTGTCCTTACCATAAACAGCATAAGCAAACTGGCTCTCCATATACTTGCAATGAGGAAAGGTCAATGAGTACATCACCACAACATCTGGCTTGATCTCCAAGCCAGAAAACGAAGCCTCATCCAAACCTGAACACTACTGGACCTTGAACTGGGACTTCCAGCTTTCAGAACTTTGGGAAAATTAATTTGTTTTTTTAAGGTAGCAAATTGATGGTAGACTGAGTAGACTAATGCAAATACCTATTCCTGAGCTAATATAGTTCCAATCTATAATTTGAAGAAAATTATGGACTGCAAGGAGATCCACCCAGTCCATCCTAAAGGAGATCAGTCCTGAGTGTTCATTAGAAGGACTGATGATGAAGCTGAAACTTCAATACTTTGGCCACCTGATGCAAAGAGCCGACTCATTTGAAAAGACCCTGGTGCTGGGAAAGATTGAAGGCAGAAGGAGAAGGGGAAAACAGAGGATGAGATGGTTGGATGGCATCACTGACTCAATGGATATGAGTTTGGGTAAACTCCGGGAGTTGGTGATGGACAGGAAGGCCTGGCGTGCTGCAGTCCATGGGGTTACAAAGAGTCAGACACAATTGAGTAACTGAACTGAACTGAACTTATTTTCCATATGAATGAGAACAACTAAGGTGTGAACACAATTTTGTGGCTAGGCCAAGGAATGGGAGTTGTAGGCATTTTATGCATTTCTGTGATTTCTTCTCATCAAAAAGTATTAAATTAATTTAGTGCAATGCATTAAAGTAAGTACTGGAAAGACCAATAGTAATATTTTCCTTTTAACATTCAAGATAGTTTTTTTTTTAACAGAGCAAATTCATTATCTCATAAATTATAGAAAGTGCTACATTGATGGTAGCAGAACATTCAGTATGAAATAACTTATGAATTTTGTCCCTGATTTTCAAGCTTGAGCAAGTTTGTCATATTCTTGGCAATTTTAAACTAGCAATTTCTACATGATTAAGAAGTGAGTGCTATTTCAGGATTCTCTAGTGGAAAAAAAAATATAACTCTATGTTTTGGATATTTAAATTTGTAACTTGTTAAATTTGAGCTTCCTCTAAACAGACTCTGCAAAAAATATGACTGCCCGTTAGGATCATTATCCTGGAATACTCCATAATGATGGAATTATGTAAAGTAATTCTTATTATATGCATTGTCCTTAATAGAAAATCCTTCATTTTGCTACTGTCAGTTTATAGAGTAGTGATTATAGAAAATTGAAAATATATCCAGTAGAATATTATTTATAAAGAAACAGCTACTTTTCTTTAAAAGTCAAGGATTTGTTCAAGTGAGATATAAAAAATCTATTTTAACTGAAATGTGACTAACCAAACCACCTACTCTTTACTTTTATGGAGAAAAAGATGATAAAACAAGTTATAACAGGGACTAATGTAAAATGTGCAAATTTTTTTTAGGTTACAATCCTGAGTCAATATGTATTGAATTCAGTCTCTTTTTTTGGAGGTATTACACAATCAGAAATAATAAACAGAAAAATGTATGTAATATAATAAGATTGTTCTGCTGAGAATATAAACTAATATATTGGTAAAAGATTTTCAATATAAATTGAACCAAGAAGTGATTTTTGGTTGATCCTTAGTTGACCAAAACCAGTTACCTAATTTACTTGGTATTGTTCCATAGTACAAAAAGACTGATCTGTGAGTTGTTTGCTTAGTTATTATAGGGCAAACTATCATAACCATTATCCCAAAGGAATAGCATAATGAAGACAGACACAGTTTCAGAAAAACTTCATTTAAGAGCAGGAAATCAATAGGTGAATTTCAGAGAATGAAAAGCCAATGGATGGTAATTTCATACATTATTCATATATAGACAAATACATATAATGTGAATTGGTAATGGTGATGATGATGACGATGTTGATGATGAACATCTGAAGAAACTAATATAATGTTATATGTCAATTATATCTCAATTTAAAAGCAAAAACTTCTACTTATAAACTTGAAGTGCATATTTAGGTGTTCTCCCCAGTTTCATTTCCTACACTGTTACACCCAACCACACACATCATTTTAAGCCCTGGATGAGCTGAGGGACATGAGACAGGTAGGAGATAGTTTTTATTTAATTATTTGTTTAAAAATTTTTGGAATATACTTGCTTTACACTACTGTGTCAGTTTTTGCTGTACAGCAAAGTAAATCAGCCATATGTATACATATATCCCCTTGTTTTTTAATTTCCTTCCCATATAATCACCACAGAACACAGAGTAGAGTTCTCTCTGCTATAGAGTAGATTCTCATTAGTTATCTATTTTATACAAGTAGCATAGATGTATCAATCCCAATCTCCCAATTCATCCCATCCCTGCCTTTTTCCAATTTTTATCAATATGTTTATACTCTAGTTCTGTGTCTGTGTCTCTGTTTCTGCTTTGCAAATAGCATTTAGTTGTTCTGTTTTCAGTATTGGTGTTAAGAGAGTAAATGTTGATTATTCTTTGCTTCATTGGTGATGATGAATTGAAGCAAATTTGATTCAAACAAGCTACCTGGTGGAATGATGCAGAACCATCCACAAAACGTCTGTACTAGTCAAGCAATGCGGTAAATTAGAGCTATATGGAAAAGACATTGATCCAAGAGGATCATTAACCAACTGACCTAAGTTATAAGGTAAAGGAAAGAACACTATGGAGATCTTGCTTTTCGGATCTGTCAATTACTACTATGAAAGCCTGGTTGCTACTTGTTTCAATTCAAACTGTTTTATGATTTTGGTTTCCTTTATGCTGTTGTAAAGGGCCTCCCAGGTGGCACTAGTGGTAATGAACCTGCCTGCCAATGCAGGAGAAGTAAGAGACCCAGGATCAATCCCTGGATCAGGAAGATCCCCTGGAGGAGGACATGGCAACCTACTCCCATATTCTTGCCTGGAGATTCCCATGGGCAGAGGAGCATGGCGGGCTACAGTCCACAGGGTCTCAAAGAGTCAGACATGACTGAAACAACTTAGCACATGCTATTGTAAGCAAGAAATAATTAAGAGGTAAAAACCCAGAAAAAGTTATCCAAATTTCTTGCACTCCATTTACAAAGGAGTCAGTTACAAAGGGAGAGGTAATTGCTGCAACTTAACAAAAAGTAATCAGGGAGAAGGTGGGATGGATGATATACCTTCTGAGACAAAGTGCTGTATAGAGATGTGCATGCAGTCCTGTGGTTGCTTGCCTTTTAATGACGCAAGAACCAGAGAAGATCTGTGAAAAACAATTAGCGTAGCTTTAACACGGGCAGTTCTTAATTATCCATAGCATGCTGACATCAGATAATTAGTGTCCTGAATTTAATAATATTTGATCATTAGCTTCAGCATATAGAAAGATGCAGAACATTGTCTGAGTATAGCATTCATAATGGCGAGCATGCAAGATGACAAATGCAAAGATGCTGATTAAGCTATATCCCTTTGGCATAGTTTATTCAAATACTGCTAATACTCTTAAACACAACACCCTTAGCTCCTGTTATATCAGGCTATGTCACATGTGATCTACTGTATTTATAGACATGTATATGAACAGTTATAACTATATGTATGTTTTAATTTAATACATTTTGTGAGCACAGATACATTCCTAAGCAAATGGATGTTCAAATGTCTGTGAAAAATGTTATAGATTTGGGAATCGTAAACCTATAGTTGATGAGTTAATGAGTGACCTTTGGGGGTGAAGTGCGGGTAGAGCTAGAGTTTAAAAGTTTGGGAGAGAACTGGTACAATATCAAAAACACATGATGAAAATCAAAAAGGAGTACCTAAGCCAGTTGAATAGGAGGCTGTCACAGTAACCAAAGAAGGAAAATTTCCTGAGTAAGTTGATCATAGAATTAAATGTCACAGGAGGTCAAAAGAATGGAGGTGAGAATAAAGTCCAAGGATTTAACAATTTCAAGCCGTGAGACACAATTCTGATAGACAACTTGGGGTAGAGAATGTCATAATCGTATTTGTCATGGTCCAGAACAAAGCCTCACACTATGACATATGTGATGTAAGTGCTTCAGTGCTGGCTGAATTGAAATGTAATAGATTACTTTTTATGCTGATTTCATACAACATTTATCAGATTGGTAAAGACTCTAAAATAGATTATGAGTCTGAATTTTGTTTGAGAAAAGGACTGCCTTTGTTCTCTTCTAATACATTATAATAACCTTCTTTTCTCCTTGTTTTGTCACTTCTTCCTATTTTCACACATCCCTGACATCACTAAGAACCCAAATTTAGCCTCACATAAATTTCATCGTTGAGAACCTGATAATCTCAAAAACAGAGGTCATAAAAGAGAAGGTGTTAATTCTGTAGATAAACTATGCATTTATGGGTCTCATATATTTGTTGGGCTTCCCTTACAGCTCAGATGGTTAAAAAAAAAAAAAAAAATTTACCGTGAAATTCAGGAGACCCTGGTTCAATACCTGGGTCAGAAAGATCATCTGGAGAAGGGAATGGCAACCCACTCCAGTATTCTTGCTTAAAAAATTCCATGGACAGACTCTGGGGTTGCAAAGAGTCAGACTGACTAAGCAATTAACAATTTCACTTTCTCATGTATTTATTATCATTCTTAATAGAGAATAATTCTTAATTATAAATCTATTTTTTTAATTTGGAGGCTTCCTTGGTGGCTCAGATGATAAAGAATCTGCCTGCAATGCAGGAGACCCAAGTTCAGTCCCTGAGTGTAGAAGATCCCCTGGAGAAGGGAATGACTACCTATTCCAGTATTGGTGCCTGAAGAATTCCGTGGGCAGAGGAGCCTGGCGGGCTGCAGTCCATGGGGTCGCAAAGAGTTGGACACAACTGAGCAACTAACAATTTCACTTTCTATGTTTCCTTTGTATAATATAGCTGTATATGTATAGGTATATTTTATGTTTTGGTTTTTGTAGTTCTTTTCCTCCCTAGTTTCTTTGCTTTCCTCAGAGATTTAAAATCATGCACCATATCCTGTGCTCATCTATAGTTTAGTTCAGTCACCCAGTCATGTCTGACTCTTTGAGACCCTTTGGAATACAACACGCCGGTCTTCCCTGTCTATCATCACCTCCCAGTGCTTGTTCAAACTCATGTCCATCGAATTGGTGATGCCACCAAGCCATCTCATCTTCTGTTGTCCTCTTCTCTTCTTGCCTTCAATCTTTCCTAACATCAGAGTCTTTTTCAGTGAATCAGTTCTTCACATCAGGTGGCCAAAGTATTGGAGCTTCAGCTTCAGCATCAGTCCTTCCAATGCGTATTCAGGACTGATTTCCTTTAGGATTGACTGGTTTGATCTCTTTGCAGTCCAAGGGACATTCAAGAGTCTTCTCCAACACCACAGTTAAAAGCATCAATTCTTCAACGCTAAGGTTTCTTTATAGTCCAACTCTCACATCCATACTAGATGTGACTAGACAGACTTTTGTTTGCAAAGTAATGTCTATGCTTTTTATTCTGTGGTCTAGGTTGGTCATAAGTTTTCTTCCAAGGAGCAAATGTCTTTTAATTTCATGGCTGCAGTCAGCATCTGCAGTAATTTTGGAACCCACAATAATAAAGTTTCTCACTATTTCCATTGTTTCCCCATCTATTGCTGTGAAGTGATGGGACCAGAAGTCATTATCTTAGTTTTCTGAATGTTGAGTTTTAAGCCAGTTTTTTCACTCTCCTCTTTCACTTTCATTAAGAGGCTCTTTAGTTCTTACTATCTGCCCTAAGGGTGGTGTCATCTGCATATCTGAGGTTATTGATATTTCTCCTGGCAATCTTGATTCCAGCTTATGCTTCATCCAGCCAGCCATTTCATGTGATGTACTCTGAATATAAGTTAAATAAGCAAAATGACAATATACAGCCTTGATATAACTCCTTTCTTGATTTCGAACCAGTCTGTTGTTCCAGTTCTGGTTCTAACTGTTGCTTCTTGACCTGCATACAGATTTCTCTGTATATAGGAGGCAGGTAGGTGGTCTTATATTCTCATCTCTTAAATAATTTTCCACAGTGTGTTGTGATCCACATAGTAAAAGGATTTGGCATAGTCAATAAAGCAGTAGATGTTTTTCTGGAACTCTCTTGCTTTTTTGATAACCCAGCGGATGTTGGCAATATTATCTCTGGTTCCTCTGCCTTTTCTAAATCCAGCTTGAACACCTGGAGGTCATGGGTCACATACTGTTGAAGCTTGGCTTGGAGAATTTTGAGCATTAATTTGCTAGTATGTGAGATGAGTGGAATTGTGCGATAGTTTGAACATTATTTGGCACTCCCTTTCTTTGGATTGGACTAAAAACTGACCTTTTCCAGTCTTGTGGCCATGGCTGAGTTTTCCAAATTTACTGACATATTGAGTGCAGCACTTTCACGCATCATCTTTTAGGATTTGAAATAGCTCAATGGGAATTACATCACCTCCACTAGCTTTGTTTGTAGTGATGCTTCCTAAGGCCCACTTGACTTCACATTCCAGGATGTTTGGCTCTAGTTGAGTGACCATACCATAGTAATTATCTGGATCATAAAGATCTTTTCTGTATAGTTCTTCTGTGTATTCTTGTCACGTCACCTTTTCTTAATATCTTCTGCTTCTGTTAGGTCTGTACCATTTCTGTCCTTTAGTGTGCCCATCTTTGAATGAAATATTCCCTTGGTATCTCTAATTTACTTGAAAAGATCACTAGTCTTTCCCATTCTGTTCTTTTCCTCTATTTCTTTGCATTGATCACTGAGGAAGGCTTTCTTATCTCTCCTTGCTATTCTTTGGAAGTCTGCATTCAAATGAGTGTATCTTTCCTTTGCTCCTTCGCTTTCAGCTTCTCTTCTTTTCTCAGCTATTTGTAAGACCTTGTCAGACAACCATTTTGCCTTTTTGCATTTCTTTTTCTTGGGGCTGGTCTTCATCCCTGGCTCCTATGCAATATCACGAACATCTATCCCTAGTTTTTCAGGCACTCTATCAGATCTAATCCCTAGAATCTATTTGTCACTTCCACTGTATAATCATAAGGAATTTGATTTAGGTCATACCTGAATAGTCTAGTGGTTTTCCCTACTTTCTTCAATTTAACTCTGAATTTGAGAATAAGGAGTTCATGATCTGAACCACAATCAGCTCCCATTCTTGTTTTTGCTGACTCTATAGAGCTTCTCCATCTTTGGCTACAAAGGATATAATCAGTGTGATTTCAGTATTGAACATCTGGGGATGTTCATATGTCAAGTCTTCCCTTGTGTTGTTGGAAGCGGGTGTTTGCCGTGACCAATGCGTTCTCTTAGCAAAACTCTGTTAGCCTTTGCCCAACTTTTTTTTATACTCAAGAGCAAATTTGCCAGTTACTCCAGGTACCTATTGACTTCCTTCTTTTCATTCCAGTCCCCTATAATGAAAGGACATCTTTTTTAGAATTAGTTCTAGAAGGTCTTGTAAGTCTTCATAGAACCATTCAACTTCAATTTCTTCAGTGTTACTGATCGGGGCATAGACTTGGATTACTGTGATATTGAATGGTTTAGAAATGAACAGAGATCCTTCTGTCATTTTTGAAATTGCACCCAAGTACTGCATTTTGGACTCTTTTTTTGACTATGAGAGCTATTCCATTTCTTCTAAAGGATTGTTGCCCACAGTAGTAAATATAATTCAGGTCAGTTCAGTCGTTCATTCATGTCCAACTCTTTGTGACCCCATGAATCACAGCACGCCAGGCCTCCCTGTGCATCACCAACTCCCAGAATTCACTAAAACTCACGTCCATCGAGTCGGTGATGCCATCCAGCCATCTCATCCTCTGTCGTCCCCTTTACCTCCTGCCCCCAATCCCTCCCAGCATCAGAGTCTTTTCCAATGAGTCAACTCTTTGCATGAGGTGGCCAAAGTACTGGAGTTTCGGCTTTAGCATCATTCCTTCCAAAGAGCACCCAGGACTGATCTCCTTTAGAATGGACGGGCTGGATCTCCTTGCAGTCCAAGGGACTCTCAGAAGTCTTCTCCAACACCACAGTTCAAAAGCATCAATTCTTCAGTGCTCAGTTTTCTTCACAGTCCAACTCTCACATCCATACATGACCACTGGAAAAACCAAACCCTTGACTAGACGGACTTTTGTTGGCAAAGTAATGTCTCTGCTTTTGAATATACTATCTAGATTGGTCATAACTTTTCTTCCAAGGAGTAAGCATCTTTTAATTTCATGGCTGCAGTCACCATCTGCAGTGATTTTGGAGCCAAAAAAATAAAGTCTGACACTGTTTCTACTGTTTCCCCATCTATTTTCCATGCAATGATGGGACCAGATACCATGATCTTCATTTTCTGAATGTTGAGCTCTAAGCCAACTTTTTCACTCTTTCACTTTCATCAAGAGGCTTTTTAGTTCCTCTTCACTTTCTGCCATAAGGGTGGTGTCATCTCATATCTGAGGTTATTGATATTTCTCCCGACAATCTTGATTCCAGCTTGTGTTTCTTCCAGGCCAGCGTTTTTCACGATGTACTCCTCATATAAGTTAAATAAGCAGGGTGGCAATATACAGCCTTGACGTACTCCTCTTCCTGTTTAGAAGCAGTCTGTTGTTCCATGTCCAGTTCTAACTGTTGCTTCTTGACCTATATATATAGGTTTCTCCAGAGGCAGGTCAGGTGGTCTGGTATTCCCATCTCTTTCAGAATTTTCCACAGTTTATTGTGATCCACACAGTCAAAGGCTTTGGCATAGTCAGTAATGCAGAAATAGATGTTTTTCTGGAACTCTCTTGCTTTTTTGATGATCCAGTGGATATTGGCAATTTGATCTCTGTTTCTTCTGCCTTTTCTAAAACCAGCTTGAACATCTGGAAGTTCACGGTTCACATATTGCTGAAGCCTGGCTTGGAGAATTTTGTGCATTACTTTACTAGAGTGTGAAATGAGCGCATTTGTGAGGTAGTTTGAGCATTCTTTGGCATTGCCTTTCTTTAAGATTGGAATGAAAACTGACCTTTTCCAGTCCTGTGGCCACTGCTGAATTTTCCAAATTTGCTGGCATATTGAGTGCAGCACTCTCACAGCATCATCTTTCAGGATTTGAAACAGCTCAACTGGAATTCCATCACCTCCACTGGCTTTGTTTGTAGTGACACTTCTTAAGGCCCCCTTGACTTCACGTTCCAGGATGTCTGGCCCTAGGTGAGTGATCATGCTGTCATGATTATCTTGGTCATAAATATCTTTCTGTACAGTTCTTCTGTGTATTCTTGCCACCTCTTCTTAATATCTTCTGCTTCTATTAGGTCCATACCTTTTCTGTCCTTTATCGAGCCCATCTTTGCATCAAATATTCCCTTGGTATCTCTAATTTTCTTGAAGAGATCTCTAATCTTCTCCATTGTGTTGTTTTCCTCTATTTCTTTGCATTGATTGCTGAGGAAGTCTTTCTTATCTTTTCTTGCTATTCTTGGAACTCTGCATTCAGATGCTTATATCTCTCATTTTCTCCTTTGTTTTTTGCTTCTCTTCTTTTCACAGCTATTTGTAAGGCCTCCCCAGACAGCCATTTTGCTTTTTTGCATTTCTTTACCATGGGGATGGTCTTGATCCCTGTCTCCTGTACAATGTCATGAACCTCCGTCCATAGTTCATCAGGCACTCTATCTATCAGATCTAGTCCCTTACATCTATTTCTCACTTCCACTGTATAATCATAAGGGATTTGATTTAGGTCATACCTGAATGGTCTAGTGGTTTTCCCTACTTTCTTCAATTTGAGTCTGAATTTGGCAATCAGGAGTTCATGATCTGAGCCACAGTCAGCTCCCGGTCTTGTATTTGCTGACTGTAAAGAGCTTGTCCATCTTTGGCTGCAAAGAATATAATCAGTCTGATTTCGGTGTTGACCATCTGGTGATGCCCATGTGTAGAGTCTTCTCTTGTATTGTTGGAAGGGGGTGTTTGCTATGACCAGTGCGTTCTCTTGGCAAAACTCTATTAGCCTTTGCCTCATTCCGTATACCAAGGCCAAATTTGCCTGTTACTCTAGGTGTTTCTTGACTTCCTACTTTTGTATTCCAGTCCCCTATAATGAAAGGACATCTTTTTTGGGCGTTAGTTCTAGAAGGTCTTGTAGGTCTTCATAGAGCCATTCAACTTCAGCTTCTTCAGTGTTACTGGTTGCAGCATAGACTTGGATTACTGTGATATTGAATGGTTTGTCTTGGAAACGAACAGAGATCATTCTGTCATTTTTGAGATTACATCCAAGTACTGCGTTTCGGACTCTTTTGTTGACCATGATGGCTACTCCATTTCTTCTGAGGCATTCCTGCCTGCAGTAGTAGATATAATGGTCATCTGAGTTAAATTCACCCATTCCAGTCCATTTTAGTTCTCTGATTCCTAGAATGCTGACTTTCACTCTTGCCGTCTCCTATTTGACCACTTCCAATTTGCCATGATTCATGGACCTGACATTCCAGGTTCCATGCAATATTGCTCTTTATAGCATCAGACCTTGCTTCTATCACCAGTGACATCCACAGCTGGATTTTGTTTTTGTTTTGGCTCCATTCCCTCATTCTTTCTGGAGTTATTTCTCCACTGACCTCCAGTAGCATATTGGGTACCTACTGACCTAGGGAGTTTCTCTTTCAGTATCCTATCATTTTGCATTTTCATACTGTTCATGGGGTTCTCAAGGCAAGAATACTGAAGTGGTTTAATAGTTAATACTGAAGTAGATATAATAGTTACCTAAATTAAATTCTCCCATTCCCATCCATCTTACTTCACTGATTCTTAAAATGTCAGTGTTCACTCTTGCCATCTCCTTTTTGACCTCTTCCAGTTTATCAAGATTCTTGGACCTAACATTCCAGCTTCTATGCAATATTTTTTTTTTTTTTACAGCATTGGACTTGACTTCCATCACCTGTCACATACACAACTGGGTGTTGTTTTTACTTTGGCTGTGTGTATTCATTCTTTCTTGTGTTAATTCTCCACTCTTCTCCAGTAGCATATTGGGCACCTACTGACCTGAGGAGTTCATCTTTCAGTGTCCTGTCTTTTTGCCTTTTCATACTGCTCATGGGGTTCTCAAGGCAAGAATACTGACGTGATTTGCCATTTCTTTTTCCAGTGGACCATGTTTTGTCAGAACTCTCCACCATGACCTGTCCATCTTGGGTGGCCCTATAGGGCATTGTTCATAGTTTCATGGAGTTAGAGAAGGCTCTGGTCCATGTGATCAGTTTGATTAGTTTTCTGTGATTGTGGTTTTCATTGTTTCTGCCCTCTGAGGGATAAAGATAAGAGGCTTATGGAAGCTTCCTGATGGGGGAGACTGAAGGTGAAACTGGGTCTTGTTCTGATGGGTGGGGCCATGCTCAGTAAATCTTTAATCCAGTTTTCTGTTGATGGGCAGGGCTGTGTTCCCTCCCTGTTGTTTGATGTGAGACCAAACTATGGTGGAGATGAAGGTGAAGTGGACTCACTGCTGCCCTCGGGCCCCTCCCCTGCCTACCCAGGCCTCTGCCAGAGTCCTGGACACTCATAGGCAAGCCTGGCTTAGTCTCTTGTGGGATCACTGCTCCTTTCTCCTGGGTCCTAGTGTGCACAAGGTTTTTTTTTTTTTTTGTGCTCTCCAAGAGGCCATTTCTCCAGTCCTGGGTGAGTTCTGGTGGCTCTATAGTGGAGTTAATGGCGACCTCTTCCAAGAAGGCTTATGCCACCCCCAAGTCTACTGCACTGGCCCGCCACAGGGGTGGGGCTCTGGGGGCAGCAGACCTGGGTGTGGCTCATCTATAAAAATGGGAGAAAACCACCTAAAAAGTTTGGAAACTTTTTCTGTTTTTCTGTATGATAATACGAATCTCTCACCTTTTATTTTGAGTCACATTTCCTTTATCTTTAAAAATTACATAGGCAACAGACAGAAATCTATGATGCTTTTTCACCAAACTTTGGGTGTTATAGTTTGTAAGTATCGTCTTGTGCATCTGCTGCATTAAATACTGGTGTTATGTTTGAAAAGATCCCAGCTGACCTCTTTTACACTGTCTTCTGACTACTTTGATGTTTCATTATTTTCTTCAATCCAGGGATGAAATGGATGAATGGATCTTAATTATAGTGTCCTGGTGACTCTTTTTTCGGATCAGTTTTCTGGACAAGCATCAGCTAATCTGACAAATCATGAACAGTTTACTTTATAGTGTGGTTGGGATTAAGTTACTAACTGGAACCTGCAGGGAACATAAAAGAACAGTGTCTCCTGATAAAATGCATTGGATGTTTGCCATGCCTGTTTTCAATTTTAATCAGTAACCTTTAGGAATGGAGAACTATAAACAGATAATTCTCCAACAGATGTATTTTTATACATTCACTTATAGTACTTCAAACAAAAACAGGCCCTGTGTATCAGATTTACATATCTAAAATCTTATTGTGTCTTTGCCTATGAATTTTCTTCCTTCCAATTTTTCACATGTAGAAAGAGCTACTATGTCATATTTGTTTTTATTAAAGCAACTTTAGATATAGTACTTTCTTAAAATTAGGTTAGAGTATTTATGAGGAGTCTTTTAATTTCCTGAAGGCAATAGTACAAAATAGGTTTTTAAAAATTATTTTAACTATCTTTTAATTTGAAGGATATTTTTATGTGATAATGGAATGGATGGATTTTTGAGGAGAATTTGAATTCAAATTCTGTCTTTTTTCAAGCTCAAATAAAATAAAAAGTGAAAATTTGGGGGAAGCTACACAATTTTTTCAGGATTTATAATAGTAAATCAATATTTACATTGTTATTTAAAGATTTTCATACACCAAAGTCTTTCAACATTTATGCTGTTTTTTTTTTTTTCTGAGAGCAATTGATTGTTTTTGCAAATTGCATGTGCATTCTACTAGATAACATGGTTTCTTGTTCAGCTTTATGTTTGTTGTTGTAGACAAGAAAACTATCATGCAATTTCTTTATACAGATCAATAAATGCAAAATGTATTCATTAGTTAACAAATGAGTAACATGTAAAACCATATTTTTCAGTAACTGTCATTTAATTGACATTTTGTTTCATCTATTTTCTTTTAGGTATGTAAACATACCTAAAAGAAGTCAAAGTAGAAATTAGATTTAATAATCCCTCTAGGTAACTGAAATTACCCTGATTGTTGTTATAAAACAGTCTTTTTTTTTTATTGTTCTTAGACTGTAAATAAATATATTGACAGTAAAGCATTAACAACACATCCAGAAAGACTTTATTTAATAATAGTGATGTAAAATACATCTTATGCCATTCGATTTATCTAATTTATAACTCTGTTTGATTACCCCAGCATGCCTTTCATCTGTAGGAATTGCACCCTGGGGACTAGTCAGTTTATTCATTCATCGCTTGTTCTTTTATGGTTGCATCCCCATTATAGTAGGAACGTAGAATAATACTCTCTTCTGAAAGCTGCGAGCCAACCAGCTCCAATCTAGCTGACCTTTTGTTTGTAACTATAATCCTAATGGTTTTTCTATTGGCTTCTGTTCTAATAGGTTGCACTACAATCTCCCTTTTTGTCTTATGGTATCATGATGAGGATAGGCCAGCAAGAATGAATTCCACACCTGTGATTACAGTTTTATAAAGAGGAAAGACTTGCTTCAAGTTAACCTGTAGGCTTTTTTTAAAATGCCTTTTGATTTATCTGTCACCTGATCCATCAGCAATGAATAATTTTCATGGAAGGTGCACTTTAATTACATTCCCATTTGACTTGCATTATCAAGCCCTATCTAGGTAATTAATCTCACCAAGTATCCAATTTCGGTCTTTATTGCTGGCAGGCAGGCCTCTTGAATTATGTGTGCTTGAATGGGTCTTGGGTCTTTTTAACCGGGCAGACCCTGAAAGAGATCTGGAGCCTTCCAAATCCTGGAACCGTGTCTCAGAGAGGCTTTTTTTTCCCCTTAGATATTGTGATTAAATTATAGTTGACATCAAAAGTACACTTCCATATTTAATGAGGCCTATAGATTACTGTAATCATGAAAGCCTTCACTTTTAGGTGTAGCCCATCTGCATGTCATTTTGTATGTGGTGGAGCTGTGCTGAACTGTTAACTATAGCTAACATCTGTATCAATCTGCTGATATAAATTTGCCACAGTTACCACCTGAACTTAAGTGTGTTCTTTTAGTTCTGAATTTAAGGTTTATATGAATTTAGGTGAAGATTGAGTTAAAAGATGATTAAATCAAAATTAGAATCACAATTATCCTGCTTTATATGTAGTCATATACTTTTCAACAATTTTATTTATTTTGGATTAACAAATAACTCATCTTTTGTTTTCCCTATCTTTTGATTTTGATAATCTTCATTCCTTAATTACTTTATATCGGTTAATGCCAGATTTCAATGATCTTACCAAGTTAGTTGTATACATATGCGTAATAATTCTGAAATATATTATTTGCCTTTCTGTTATAGTCTTGTTTTAAATCTAGTGCAAAAATTTTCAATGTGCTTTATGATTTTGTAATTTGAAAATTATGTTTATAGGGAAACAGCTTTTTGCTTCTCTCCTCTGAAGACATTATAAAAAACACTGGGTGCTTCTTGAAAATCAAATTAAAATATAGTGTAAACAGATCAGCTGCCTTTTTGAAACTGTTGTAAATATCTGACAATTTTTTAAGCCTTAGATTGCCTGATTAGTAGAAGAGAAGGCTGTTCAATCTTTTGTAGACTAAATAGGTTATAATATTTACACAGTAAGATATTTTGGAAACTATGGACTGATGATAGTAGGGAAAAAGGATGAGTACCTCTCCAATTTCTACTATCACCTCTATATGATTAATTGTATATGCCTCTGCCACTTACCCTGACCCTTCTCACAAATTCATACCATGTATCTCAAGACTATAGTTATAGCTGAATTTGTAGTATTTTGCCAAACTCCACAGACAAAAAAAAAGCCTATTTTTTAATATGTAACTATTCTTAATACATAACTTTAATCTGACCCTTTGTTCTTGAGACAGATAGTTGAACACATTTTAATGGAATACATATTATATATGGATTCCTAAAGCATATAACATCACTTTGTAAAAATCGCAGAGTATTTTTTTATCCAAGTATTAGTTGCCCTTGTCATTTAGAAATGCTTTCTTTTTTTTTAATTGTAAGAGTGTATAGCAACATTTTATCATTTACCATATAGTAACATTTTACCAAAACATTTTACCATTTTACCAAATAATTCAGTTTAATCTATTTCAGTTATATATGTTCACAATTATGCTTATAAGATACAAGAGAGCTTAACTCAGAATTTAAATTGGCAGGAATATTTGCTACTGAATGGTTCACTATTGTGAGTTCCTCAGTAGAGTGTGTGTGTGTCTGTATACATCTATATATATATATACACACATGCACACCCATATATGTAAATAATATGTAATGTGAATATGTATGAATTCATATTAGACATTTTAAAAGAAATTATTCCCTTTATGAATATACTATTAACATATATGCCTCTGATTAGGTATATAGTGTCTCTTGCTGCTGCTGCTGTGCTAAGTCGCTTCAGTCGTGTCTGACTCTGTGCAACCCCATAGATGGTAGCCCACCAGGCTCTCCCGTCCCTGGGATTCTCCAGACAAGAACACTGGAGTGGGTTGCCATTTCCTTCTCCAATGCATGAAAGTGAGAAGTAAAAGTGAAGTCGCTCAATCGTGTCTGACTCTTAGGGACCCCATGGACTGCAGCCCACCATGCTCCTCTGTCCATGGGATTTTCCAGGCAAGAGTACTGGAGTGGGGTGCCATTGCCTTCTCCGATAGTGTCCCTTAGTAGTTATATTTCCTCTTAAATGTTAATAGCTAACTGAAGAGCTCATGGCTTTTTAACATCTCTCCTTATATTTATTTTCTTTTTAGCATTTTTGATTCAAGATGGTTTGTGTGTGTGCATGTGTTTAGATGCTTAGCTGTGTCCGACTTTTTGTGACGCCATGGACTCTAGCCCACCAAGCTCTATCCATGGAGATTCTCCAGAGAGGAATACCGGAATGGGTTGCCATGCCCTCCTCCAGGGGATCTTCCCAACCCAAGAATTAAACCCAGGTCTACTGAATTGTAGGTGGATTCTTTACTGTTGTAGTTTTTAGTAGTTATTATTGTTTCCTGTAGCAGCATTTTGAACTAGAATATAACAAACATAATTAACGCTCACAGATAAAGGAAGTGAAAGTTAAATGAGAAAGACTGCTTATATAGCATCATATAGTAAATCAATAGAATCTGGCTTAGAATTTAGGGATAATTTGTTAACTGAAATATTCTATCAGAGTTATTTTGCTTTTCTTCTGTGTAGTCTTAGATGTTGATCTTTTTCAGTATATTGATTTACCAAAAATATTTATTGCTTAGGCTGTTTACAGAGTCAATGAAGATATCAAAGTAAAATCAGTTTCTGTATAATAGTGCATGTAGAAGTGAAGTTGCTCAGTCGTGTCCGACTCTTTGTGACCCCATGGACTGTAGCCCACCAGGCTCCTCTGTCCATGGGATTTTCCAGGCAAGAATGCTGGAGTGATTGCCATTTCCTTCTCCAGGGGATCTTCCCGACCCAGGAATCAAACCCGGGTCTCTCACACTGCAGGCAGACACTTTACCATCTAAACCATAGAGACAGACTTAAAAGACATCAGATTAGTTTGACTTAGAATGATAGTTTTAGAATCTGAATGTTTGACTCCATACTATACAAATTGCTTTTTGACTTTGTGCAATTAATGCAATCTCTTTATCATATTAGTTAAACAAGTATTATGTGAAGCATTATGTGAAAAAGTTTTATAAAATTGAAACACTGCAGTTGTCATTTGGTGCTGTTGATATACTAGAATGGAACACTGTGCTGTAAATTTAACTTTAGCAAAACACATTCTTAAAAAAATTAGCAAAATAATGCTGATTATAATACAAATTAATGTTGACTTTATTCTCCCAATATATAGTCCTCTCAGTAGTCAGACCTACAAAAGAAAAGATATTTTAAAAACCTGTTTCTGGGCCAAATCATCATAGTTCAGAAAATTCAAGGAATTAATAAGAGATACATTAGATATAATCGATTTCATAAAATGAGCTTTGAATTTATAATATATTGTCTCACAAAAAATTAAAAACCTGTTTTTATTGCCAGTTTTCATATTACTTTACTTTTAGAAAATGATGTTAACATTGATTTAAAAATCAATGTTAAAAGTCTTCCCTGGTGGCTCAGCGGTAAAGAATCTGCCTGCAGTGCAGGAGCCAGGAGCCTCTGGATGTGCAAGTTCAATCCCTGGGTCAAGAAGATCCCCTGGAAGAGAGGATGGCAACCTACTCCAGTATTCTTGCCTGGAGAATACCATGGACAGAGGAGCTTGGAGGGCTACGGTCCATAGGGTCACAGTCAGACATGACTAAAGTGACCAAGCAGCAGCAGCTTCAGTGTTAAAATTGAATATGTTTTTGAAATTTAATTAAACATAAAATTTAATATTCTAGATATATAGAGATATTATAACTATATACAATTTACTACTCCATCAGAATATGAAGATCTTCCATTTTAGGCTCAATTTATATTGTATTTTGAGGGTAAGATAATATAAAGCTAGAAAAGAATGATTTTATAGAAACAAATTGAAAGTATTCTAAAGATCAATAATCTTTAGTTATATTTTTTAAAGATATTAGTATCCATCTTCATAAAATGATAGGAGAATTAAAATGACTTATTTTGTTTTATTTAATATTCAGTTATGGTTGAAATTTGAAATACCTGGGAACATCTGTATTTGAAGTTTAAGCTCATTTATGGCAAACTGGGAATAGGAGAAATATCACTTAGAGAGAAAGCTGAATTTCACTGCTTCAGATATGGTATAGAATTTCTAAATACCTGAAAATGGTTCTCTTATTTGCTATATTTGATTGATTTCTATTTTTCCAGTGGTTCCTTTTCTTTTGGCTAAGCCATGAGCCCCTGAATACACATTCTTGTATACACCCCTAAATTAGATTACTGCAGACTACCTGGGTGGGGGCAGGTGGGGGGTGAAATGCAAGAATTAGAAAACTAAAAGATGTAAAATACAAGATAAAAAAAGAAAGAGGAAGGAGGACATGACTTTGCACATGCATTCTAGGAATTATATGACAGAAGTTCCAGGCTGACCTTTACCCTAGAAAGTCCTTGTCTACCTTTGACATTTCTACCTCCAGGGGCTGTTGATGGGTATTTCTAGCAACATGACAATATTCTTGGGCTTCCTGGCCTGGAGTTTTATAACTGTTTGACATGGCATCTCTTTTTTTCTTTTTTCTCTTCTTTTTCATACACCCTGTCCTCTTGCCTTTTTCTCTCTCCTTCCTATCTTTCCTGCTACTGTTTGATTTGGTGGTGAGCAGTAGTAGCTAGGTACAGAAGAAAGAAAAAAAGGCTACGATATGAAACCGTGATCCCAATGTCACAAGAGTCATATAAATGGCGAACAAAGAACAGGTTGTTCCCTGATAATTCACTTCTTTGCCTCCAGGATGCTGCTGTTTTTTTTCCACCGTGTGATATTTACTTCTCTTTCTTACAACATCTGACTTGAGAGCTGCAGGTCTGAGATCAGTGGTGAGGAAAACAACAGACTTGTCTGTGATACTGTCCTGTTTGATATGGAAAAATATTGGGATATTTTCTTTTCCTGCTAGCTATCTGTGACAGAAATTTTTCAATTATCAACTGACTACATTTATACAAATATGCATGAGTGGTTTTTAAAAGTAGGTGTTTGAGACCTTTCAAAGCAAGATTTTCTTTGCTTCTGGTACTTCAAAATTCTCCTAAATAAGGAGCATCACTATGTCCAGACTGATTTTATATTTTAAAAGTAACTTTTTTCTAAGGGGGGAATTGGTCAGAGAACTACCCACAGAAAAGTAGGTCTCATTTCTAATCTGTATTCTAAAGAATAAAAATAGTCTTTTGTTACAGCCTTATTCAGCCAATGTGTAAATACACTCACTATAAAATCTTGTGATTCTGACCCTTTCGAAATGGCGTGCAGTCACTGGAACCTTGCTTTTGATCACGAATAATCTTTGACATTATTAAGCAATCTTATCCTTGAGGATCTTTCTTAAATGTTCTGGGTCAGTCTCCCAGGGGAGAAAAGGGACATTTGACATTGTAGATTTGAAAGCAAACCAGCAGTACACTCTTCTGTTGTGTAATGTACTTTTCTGTGAAGATTCTCACTGTAGCTAATGTGCCTTCAGTCAAATACAGCAAAACCACATCATCAGTCACTTTTAATTACTCCTTTAAAGTTAGTTCACTGATACCTTTTTCATAACTACTCCTAGGCCTATGGATGCCTAACAAAGGAACATGTTAGCTGACAGAAGCTTCTCTGTTTTTTTCCCTTCCTTTTCTATAATGTTTTTTAAAGGGGATTTAATTTATATGACTCTTAGCACCCTTCAGATTTATGGTAAAATTTTTAAATTGGAAGAACGATGCCATGCAAAGCAAGAGATTACTCTTGGCTGCTTGATGGATAGTTGCTATTGGAGCTGGTGACGAGGAAAACTATTTTTCCTGTTCTTACAAGATGTAAAGGTTTTGTATACCTGTCCATTTGACTCACCACTGGGCTTTCAAAGTGGTAGGAACACTGTATCAAATAGTTTGTAATGTGCAGCATATGAGTAGGATCTGAAACTTTCATGTTAGTTTGCACTTGCATGGTTTACTGAAGCTAAACTCATGAGGAGAGTGCAAGGAATATTCTCTGAGCCATCTTAAGAATCAGGAGCAGTGGTGTAAATGAAGTTAGGCAGTGGCTGTAGTTTCTCTCTTATGTTAAAAGGCTTATAGTAGTTGAAAGGCTTGAGTGTTTTGGTACTCAGTACACTACATAAACTTTTACATTTTTTCTTTTTATGTTACTACTTTAAGTCCACTTTTAAAAATAGATAAATCACAATTGGACTTTATTCAGTTTATATTGGGTAGCAAAGATAATCCATGGGCCTCTTTTCTAGGTTATAGGGAAAAAGCTGCATCATTCATCTTTCATGTCCTGGATAGATATGTTCAGATTTCCATACTACCAAATCTGTAGACTGTGAAGAGATGACTAAGAGGGTTTTCCCAAGAGTACTTTGAATCTTAATAGTCTCTTTTAAATTATTAGACAGCTAAATAGTTTCTTTCTAAGTTTTCACCAAATGCAAAGGAAAATTATGTCATTTATAGTGACTCATATTTCAGTAAGAAATTACTGTAATATGAATTGAGAAACTATAACTAGTTTCCAGCTCTCCTAAAAAATAAAAACTGTGGATGATTATCATAAGATCACTAGATTATGGGTGAACTTATGGGTCCAGCAATTTTTTTTTTTCCTTTTCCCCCCTTTTTCTTAGTACTCTGTGTCTTTTCTGGTGGGCTTTGATACAAAACACAGGTGCGTTTTTAAGTAAATTATTTCATTGCTTTTGTTTAAGTAATTCCTTATGTTCCTAATGATACCCAGAACCTTAACTAATCCTTTGAAATTAGAATGTAAATACCAATGAAACTGTAAAATCTTAAATAGAATTCATGTCCCAGGTTTGGTGAGACCGAAAAGCTTTATTACAATCCTAGACAGATAATATATCACACATGTAAATGATTATGCTTTACTCTGGATGAAAAGCCTCACTTCATTCTAATACTAAAAACAGACGTAGACAGAATTTTTATAGTATTGCTTGAGTACCCCCCCCCTTATATTTTGAAACATAGAAAAAGTAAGACTGGAGTTACATGAAAGGTATTTAGGGATTCAGTCCTGCCTGCTAACATTTTATTGGCTCCCTAATTTTCTGAGGAATGTGTTATTATTCAGAATGCCGGGGAAAATTAAGCAAATTGCCCCAGGTAATAAGGCCCCAGATGATGTGGTCAGACTATGGCCCATCCTCTTACCTCCTAGGTTATTTTATTCCTTCCTGTTCTTGAGTTTTGAGGTTGTGTTGCTTTATTTCTAGATAAAAAGTCCATCCTGATAAACATGATGCATAGACATACTGGAAATTTTCTACATAGAATGTACACATCACAATCTGTATACTACTTTTAGATTAAGTGTAAAGCTATATAATGTGCAAGGACATTCATGGGATCCAGGGACTAAAATGGATTTGCATTACGCTTTTAACCTTAATATTTGTGAATTTGATTCAGAGTATCCTAGTTATAATGCATGGAGAACCCACAAGGATACAGATTTCTACCCAGAGTAATAGCCATGGTAACATTTAACCTACTTCTTTGGACATTTTTTCCAACATTATGTGTTAAATTTGCTCTCTAGTAATTGGAAAGTGTTTCAAATTGTGTGTGTGTTAGTGGCTCAGTCGTGTCCGACTCTGTGACTCCATGGACTGTAGCCCACCAGGCTCTTCTGTCCATGGGATTCTTCAGGCAAGAACACTGGAGTAGATTGCCATTGCCTTCTCCAGGGGATCTTCCTGACCCAGGAATCTAACCCAGGTCTCCTGCATTTCAAATTGTAGCTGTTATGTATGCAGGTCAAAGACTTATCTCTAGAAATATAAAATTTATGTAAGTAAAAATATAAAATTAGTTTCTGTTGTTTTGATAATCTTAACTAGGATATTTTATGTTTAAATTAAAACTTTACATAGTTTGATTGCTTTAAATCTTTGCCAGATCACATTGTTGATCACATCTGTTTCTTTGAAAATTTGAACTTCATAAATAATGTAAATAATTTTTTTTTTTACTTAAGTATATTGAAAATGTAAGGCATTTTTCTGGAACATCTCTTTTGCCTTTAGGAAGTGTATTAATAGAATGTGCACATAAACAATACTAATGTATTTATGAACTTGCTTACTTTTTGCCATGAACAAGAATATTACACTGTAGCACAAAAATTTAACTTCATCAAAATTACACTGTAATTGAGTTCCTGTGTAAAAACTGCATATAATAAAAATATAAGCCACTTAGCTTATTTTATTTATAAAGAAGAAATGGAATTTGCAGTATTTATAAAAGTTCGTATCAGAGGAAAGATTGCCAAGGCTCCCCTGTAAATAGCCATTCATTCATTCTCTTTATAGTCAGAGCCAGTTAGCAGAAATGGAACTTGCCAATGAGGGTAAGAGGAGTCATAATATCTAGTTAAGTATATATTTTATGAACATTATCACTAATTTATTAATTTTCCAATTATATTGGAAAATATAGAGACATTTATTCATTAATTTTTAGTTTTTGGTTTATTTGTTTTCATTCCTCAGCTCCCACCACGTCCACTGAACTTCACTGTAAAGATTCCATGAATCTAGTTCTGTGAGAATATTGTTAAGAACTCTTATTCAACACATTTTTTATGGTCATGCATCTAAAAGTGTAAGGCATGTAGTAAATGAAAAATACATACTTCTTGAGAAAGGTGATTTATTTTCTTCCAGTTTTATTGAGATATAATTGGCATGCAGAACTGTATGAGTTTAGGGTGTACAGCAGCTTAATGGTTTGACTTATATACATCATAAAATGATTGCCACAATAAGTTTAGTGATTATTCACTATAGATACAAAGTAAAAAGAAAACAATTCTTTAGATACATAATAAAGATACAAAATAAAAAGAAAACAATTCCCCTATAATGAGAACTCTTAAGATTTACTCTCTTCACTTTTATATATAACATACAGCCTGTTAACTATACTTACCATGTTGCACATGCTTATTTATCTTGTAGTGCTTATTTATCTTGTAACCAAAAGTGTGCATCATTGAACTAACCGCCTTCCTCACCATACAAAGATACCATGTTACTCTTTACTATGTTCTCCACACTGTGCATTTCATTTCTGTGACTCATTCATTTTGTAACTGGAACTTTGTACCTCTTAATTTCCCTCATTTTTCACTGATAAAATATTGGGTTGGGCAAGAACTCATTGCTTTTTCCTGAAGATGTTATGGAAAAATCTGAATGGACGTTTTGGCCAACCTGATAAATTTTTCTATTCTATTTGTGTGTTAAAATAGATATCACTAATTAGATTTTAATACATTATTTCTATTTAATTGAACTGTGTGAATAAATATGACTTAGAGTTGTCTATGTTTCCCTTAAAACAGAGAGTTGATTTAATGAAATCCTCTTCATTCAGTAGCCACTGGCGGATACTTTGGGACCAACAAAAATAATTAATCTACAAACTAAACAAATGTATAAGGAAGTTGCTGATATTTGTCACAGATGCACAAATTATCTTTAATAAACATACTTTTCTAAAATGAAAAAAAATTTTATATTGAGAAATTTATTGGGTGAAAAAGCATAGTTGACTCAATTGTTTGTATATTTCAAATGAAAAAATTATTTTTTCTCAATTATACAGATTATTTCTTTAACTATTCATGATCATTTATTTGAAAAATGTTTACGTGCACACATAAATGAATCTCATATGCATTCCAGAAGGAAATTCTTTTTCAAAGTACGTTCTGAAAAAAAGAAGAGACTTACATCTATGATTTGAAGGAGTTCCAGGGCATGCATTTTATATTCATTTTTAGCTAAAGATGTAATCTTTATATTTCAGGAAGGAACAAGTTAAAGAGTTGCAGAATTCAAAATGTGTTTATGGATGGAGAAACCTAAGTAAGCATTTGGATTTATTGGGTTGGCTAGATGAACTTTTTGGCCAACCCAATAGCTAGAAGGATATCCATGGAAATCTTAGATAGCATGGTTTTATTATAGTGATGTGACTGTGCTGCATGAGAAATAAAACGAGGAAAAATTACTAAGCCATCTCTGTTTACTTCTCCTAAAATACAGTGAAATTCCTTATTTGTAGTATTCTAATTTATTCATTCTTTTCCAAAAGTTATATATACCTAACTGTGGTGTTGGAGAAGACTCTTGAGAGTCCCTTGGACTGCAAGGAGATCCAACCAGTCTATTCTGAAGATCAGCCCTGGGATTTCTTTGGAAGGAATGATGCTAAAGCTGAAACTCCAGTACTTTGGCCACCTCATGCGAAGAGTTGAGTCATTGGAAAAGACTCTGATGCTGGGAGGGATTGGGGACAGGAAGAGAAGGGGACGACAGAGGATGAGGTGGCTGGATGGCATCACCGACTCGATGGGCGTGAGTTTGAGTGAACTCTGGGAGTTGGTGATAGACAGGGAGGCCTGGCGTACTGCTATTCACGGGGTTGCAAAGAGTCGGACACGACTGAGCGACTGAACTGAACTGAAGATGTTATAGTTTACTGCATACCCATGTTGCTATTTACTTTTCAGTATTACAGGCTTTTCTTCAAATAGCCATGCTTTATTGAAATGTTTGATCTTTATGCCCACTCTTAAATGTGAATATGTTCAGACAGATCTTCTAAGGTAAAACCATTTAAGAAATGCTCAATGTTGTGGTTAAGTGTTTGTGTAAAGAAAAGTCCTAAGATCACTTCCAGGATGAGAAGTCAATAAATGTTTGACACTTAATACCCAAGCTAATGAAGAAGAGAGAGAATAATATATATATTTTTTTGCCCGTGAAGAACATACTGTTGATTGCCTTGGATAAACAGTTTATCCATGATTACCAGCTTATGCATTATTTGGAAAAGAATTTAATTACTGTGTTTAGCATTGTATATAAGGATTATTCAAGCTTCCCTTAGGATCACATCCCCTTATCCCACTGATTGTGACATTCTTCTCCATCCCCTCCAAAATGTAGCTTTTCTTTTGGCCAGTGTAAAATGAGAGAATTTACATTACCAATGACTTAATTCAACAATACGATTGCTTATATCATTACAAGATGAGATCTTTGTTTTTTATTTCACTTCAACTGTGGAGAGTAGTGGGAAAAAATCAGATGGAACCCTCAAGGAAGAGAGGGCTTGATTTTACTTATTTTACTTTCCAGTTCAGCCACGTTACTATTGTGTGAAGTAGATAATGCATAGAGCAAAATTATTTCATATATAACACTATCAAAAGTTCTTGAGAAGATTACTAAAAAATATTTGAGAAAATCCAAGAAGTCCTAAGTTTATTTAACCTCAGTCATGCTTTCTAGAGTATGGAATGTACATGTTGGGAAATGTCCACTTATTTTCAAAAATCTACAAAGAACTAGTATATTGCAAAAGTACTTGAAAAATCAAATATATCAGTATTCATAATTAATAGTTCAGCACTCACATTCTTTATTAGGTGTGGAGTAAAATTCTTGCAAGAGCTCTTGGACCATATGCTGTTGCTGTGTTCAGTTCAGTTCAGCTCAGTTGCTCAGTCATGTCTGACTCTTTGCGACCCCATGGACTGCAGCATGCCAGGCTTCCCTGTCCATCACCAACTCCCTGAGCTTGCTCAAACTCATGTCCATTGAGTCAGTGTTAAAAGTCAGTGTCTAAAAATGACAATTTAATTCCATAGTTATGTTAATATTGCTTATGGTCTAGCTTGGATTTTAATTGACAAAACCTTTCAAACTTTTCTGTCCAAAATTAAAACTACTGATGATTGACTATTAAAAATTAGTTATTCTTGCTTAAAAGATAAATGGTAATTGTTTGACCAATATCTCCTTCAGAACTTGAGGGACAAGTTCTGTAGTTATTTATCTTAGGCATAATTAAGCATATTTAAGTTATATTATTACAGTATAGATTTGAAGAAAGCTATTTGTTCAATCGACACTAAAATATGAAATTTCTGATGGAAGACAGATGTTGAAAGTTCATGGTAATAAAAATAAACTACCTGACTTCATTAATCCTATTTTCATGAGGAGTTACTTACCTGCATGTAGTAAAATGATGAGACTTCCACTGTTGTAGTGTCATCATTGGGGCTTCCCCGGTGACTCAGATGTTAAAGAATCCACCTCTAATGCAGGAGACCTGGGTGCAATCCCTGGATTGGGAAGATCCCCTTGAGAAGGGAACAGTTGCCCGCTCCAAATTTCTGGCCTGGAGAATTCCATGAACTGTACAGAGTCCTTTGCATATGAGTCGCAAAGAGTCAGGTATGGCTGAGCAATTTCATCATTACAAGTTAATTTTGATCGTGAAAGATGGTTTTGAACATGGATTTTATAATGCAGCTTCAGTGATTTGCTTTCCAAAATATTTCCTTTATTTTCCTTTTTTAATTTTATCTTTAAATTAGGAACCTGTAACTTTGTCTATTTTGTTACATACTCCTGCTCAATCACTCAGCCATGTCTGACTTTGTGACCCCATGGACTATAGCCCTGCAGGCTCCTCTGTCCATGGGAATTTTCAGTCAAGAATACAGGGATCTTTTGACCCAGGTATCAAATCCACATCTCCTTCTTTGGCAGACAGATTCTTTATTGTTAAGTCAGAGTATTGTTTTGTTCATGATGTGTATGTAGTTTGTTTAGGGAGACCACACCATCTTTCTCCCTAAATCCCCCAGTGAATCTTTCTCCTGTTATTTAAGTTTTGTGCTTTGGGGGACACATTGATTATGTGGAGCTTTCATGGGAGTTCTCTAATGAGAATGAATTAATACCCAGAGTGAATAGTGATCCTATAATCCACTTCATTTGCTATAACTTGGAAACTAATATCCTAGGAGAAATCTTGGCATCCAAAGATAATAAAGTCAGGTAAGAAAAGCTTATCTCTATTTTGAGTTAGAAAAAGTCAGTAGTGTGATGTATGGTACATTTCTAGGGAGGTGAGGATTTGTCACACCAGAACTCTTCTCAGTTGGCTGATTGTTGAAAATTCACTGGTGACATACTTTCACTTAAAACATTCATTCATGGAATTCCCTGGTGGTCCAGTGGTTATGACTCAGTACTTTCACTGCCATGGCCAGTTTTAATCCCTGGTTGAGGAACTAAGATCCTGCAACCATATGGTGTGGCCAGAGAAAACCCTTTCATTTATTCTTTTAGTATGCAAACATCTTTGTTCACCATATCACAAATTCAGAATATCATAAATTTTACCTGATGGGAAAAACCGACTCAGTAGAAAAGACCCTGATGCTGGAAAAGATTGAAGGCAAAAGGAGAAGGTGACAACAGAGGATGGCATGGTTAGATGGTATCACTGACTCAAAGGACATGAATCTGAGCAAACTCTTGGATATAGTGAAGGACAGAGGATCCTTGCATGCTGAAGTCCATGGGGCTGCAAAGAGTCACACGTGACTTAGCAGATGAACAACATAAATTTAACACATATTTCTAGGTACTAGGAGAAAGCAATAGACAAAAAAAATCTGCTGTTAGAAACTTCTAGTAAGAGTGAGATGAAGAGTGAAACAGAAATCAATTAAATGTGTGCCATATTTAAGAATTAAATGATCCTGTCTAGTTAGTGTCGGTGGCTCAGTGGTAAAGAACCACGTGCCAATGCAGGAGACGTGAGTTCAATCAGTGGGTCAGAAAGATCTCTAGGAAGAGGAAATGGCAATCCACTCCAGTATTCTTGCCTGAAAAATCCCCTTGAACAGAGGAGCCTGGTGGGTTACAGTCCATGGGGTCACAGAGTTGGACATGACTTAGTAACTGAGCATGCATGTCCAATTAGTGTAGGAAAGGCATGAACAGAATCTCAGGGGGGATATCTGAAAAAGCTTCTTAAGAGATAATATTTGAGTAAAAGTCTGAGTAAAGTATAGAAGTAAAATCAAAGGAAAGAAGAATGATTCAGTCAGAACCATCTGTGTGAGGCCCTGAGGGAAGAGTGGGCTGGGCAGTTTAACTGGGGAGGAGAGTAATAGAAGGTGTGGATGAATAGAAGAGAGTAGAGTGGATGCCAGAACTTTAATGGGATTGGAGAATATTGTATTGGTCCTTACAGATCATTTAAACCACTGGCTTTAGATGGAGATGGAATACCTTTGGAGAGTTCCAACAGTACAGTGATATCAGCCTACTTGCATTTTAACAGTGTAATGTTACAAATGGATAAGAAGGGCTCAAGGGGATTTTAGTAATCTAGAAAGGAGATGGCATTAGCTTGTGTTTGACTATTAGCAATGGAATGGTAAGGAGTGGTGGTCAGAGTCTGAATACATTTTGAATATAGAATCCATAGATGAACTGTTAGAATGTGGCCTATGAGAACAAGAGAAAGACTAAGGGTGGTTTCTTTGCTTCCCGGGTGGCTCAAGACGATAAAGAATCTGCTTGCAGTACAGGAGATCTGGGGTCAATCCCTGGGTTGTGAAGATCCCCTGGAAAAGGGCATGGCAACCCACTCCAGTATTCGTGCCTGGACAATCCCCATGGACAGGGGAGCCTGACGAGCTCAAGTCCACGCAGTTGCAAAGAGTTGGACATGACTAAGCTTAGGGACTAAACAGACAAAAAGGATGATTCTGAGCATTTTACCTAAGCAACTGGAAAGATGAAATTGATGCAGGAGATTATGAGAGGGACAGGTATGAAGGAGAAAATTAGGAACTCAGTTTTGGATATGCTAAGCTTAAAATGCCTGTGGTTGGATATTACAAATCTGAAGTTCATATCTGAGGTCTGTGTTAGTGATATAAATCTGGAATTATCAGCAAAATGTGAAATTTAAAGTAATGAAACTAAATAGGATAATGAATGGAATGAATATAGCTAAAATCACAAAGAGGGTTCAGATCTAAGTGCCAGGGCAGCGGGTGATGAGGAACAGTCAGAAATGACAGAGAATGAGTGGCCAGTGAGGTTAGGAGGAAAATTCAGAGTTTAATGCTCTGAAAGCAAAGAAAGTGTTTCAAGGAGAAGCAGTGATCTGTGTCAAATGTTAATAGCCCTGCAAGGTGAGCAGTGAGAACTGAACTTTGGATATAATCAACTCAGCATGAGTCTAGTGGCCATCAGAACATCTCATATGTCTTCGATTGCACTAATCTATCGTCTAAGGGTGGCTGACATTCTGCTTTACTCTATACTAGTCACCTCCCACCGAGTGTATTGTGTCCAGATATGATGCAGCTCACAAGCCTGTAATATGAATATGAGTCAAAAGAATGGATTTGACGAACTTGGAGAAAACAGGACGATACCATGGTTATCTTCAAAAACTATGAATCTTTGTATCTAAGAAAATGTTTTTCTTATATTTAGTTTATAATTTGTCTTTTTGTTGTTTCGTCCTATTCATTCATTTATTCATTAAATGTTAAGTGCCTATGGTGTGTCAAACACTGCTGACCACTAGAGGTCAAGTAGTGAGCAATGAAAGGAAGATCCCTGTTTCTGAAGTAGATTGTCTGAAGAATTTTAGTCCAAAACTGTGATGTACCTTGATGAGATTCCAGCTCTGTGGACATTCTGCATTAGTAGGAACTCACTAAAACTGAAAAGGGAAGAGCAAGTATAATCTCACACTAAAAATTCAAAGAAAACATGATCTCTTGGTTTTAAAAATTGATTTTTTTTACTTGCTTCTGCATATACTATCCAGTGAATTACAAAAAAATCATCACATGTGGTGGTTTTAGAGCACATGCTAGTCAGTCTTTCTTCTAAGGAAGTTCTAGCTGTGCTATTCATTAAACATTTAATATGCATGTTAAATTCATTTAAAATCACTTATACCTGTTTAAATTGCACTGAATGTTTGGCAATGTTGTGTTGTGATTTGGGTTGTGTTTTTACTCGTTTGTGGAACAAATATTTATTGAGAATTTACTGTATGTCAGGTATTTTTGCTGAGTGCTGGGGATTCTGTGGTAAAATGGGCATAGTGTCCCATGGAACCTAGATTATTGAGGGAGATAGATATTAATCTCTTTCCTTTACTGTTCCACATTCATCTTAACATTATTCTTGAGTGTTATGAGATTTTCATCTGACTTTTATCTGATTTTCATTTTCATCAGTTGTTCAGTCATGTCTGACTCTTTGCAACCCCATGGACTGTAGCCTGCCAGGCTCTTCTTTCCATGGTATTTTCCAGACAAGTATACTAGAGTGGGTTGCCATTTCCTTCTCTAGGGGATCTTCCGACCCAGGAATAGAACACAGATCTCCTGTGTCTCCTGCATTGGCAGGCAAATTCTTTTTTCCACTCCACCACCTTCAGTTCAGTTCAGTTCAGTCACTCAGTCATGTCCGACTCTTTGTGACCCCATGAATCACAGCACGCCAGGCCTCCCTGTCCATCACCAACTCCTGGAGTTCACTCAGGCTCGCGTCCATTGAGTCAGTGAAGCCATCCAGCCATCTCATCCTCTGTCGTCCCCTTCTCCTCCTGCCCCCAATCCCTCCCAGCGTCAGAGTCTTTTCCAATGAGTTAACTCTTCGCATGAGGTGGCCAAAGTACTGGAGTTTCAGCTTCAGCATCATTCCCTCCAAAGAAATCCCAGGGCTGATCTCCTTCAGAATGGACTGGTTGGATCTCCTTGCAGTCCAAGGGACTCTCAAGAGTCTTCTCCAAAACCACAGTTCAAAAGCATCAATTCTTTGGCGCTCAGCTTTCTTCACAGTCTACCACCTTGAAAGCCCATTATTTTCATTAATGAGTCCTTGTCTATTAATAGAATTATCTGCTATATGGTTAATGTTTGGTGAATATACCAGGCAGTTTGTAAGTCTAAAATTATTGTTCTTGAATCTTTGATGGATCTCACTGATGGTTAAGACAGGATGTTATGTGATTTTTTTTTTTCCAATAAGCGTAGGCATCACTTTACATCTGAGCCAGCAAAGAAAACAGATAATTATTTAATCTTATGTGTTTGATGATAACCATTTTTCCTGGCAAATGCTTGGATTAAGCAAGTTTTCTTCATTGGTATTTCTATGGTTCAAAGTCCTTTTTTCACCAATTAAATAGATTCAGCATCTTCAAAGTGTGTCTGAGTAAACGTAAACTATTAAAAGTACACCAGTACATGCAAAACAATCTTTCTACTGCAAAGTTGGTTCAGGGTGCACCTGTTTTCAGTATTAAAGTGGTCATTCATTTGGTTGGAATATTTTAAAAAATTTCCTTTGCTTATTTTATCTTTTTTTTTCCCCTGCTAAGTGTCCTAAGTACATATTATGTAGCAAGAGCAGGTGTAGAGGGTAGAAAGCAGCAGAATATAGTAGGATGTTATAGACTTTTCTACTAGTTTAACCAAAGCTTGAAATTATGGAAAATTTTAGACAACCCATCCTAGCAGATGCTTCCTGTGAGTCAGTTACACATCACTGGTTTGGCCCATGTGTTTGTGCAGCTGAATGGTCCTGGCAGTTGTTTTGAAGAAGGGGCATACTATCTCTTTTAGAAGGATAAAGTAAAAAGTTTCTTACTTGAAGAGTTTTGATGATTAAAAGGAAGTAGAAGAAATGAGATAATATTGAAATTTCTGTGAAATAAAAGCCAAGCAGGTCTAATCCTTTTAAATTCCACTGGTCCTCTGCTTTGAATTTAGAATTAAATGTTAACTGTATTTTATACAGATCTTTCTCTGTGTTCATATATGACTCTTGGCAATCCTAATTCTTTTTTCCCCTGGTAGACTGTTAAAAGAAGTTTTAGTCTATATCATAGGTATTTATTTGCATTGTGATTTGGACTGTTTTTTTTTTTTTTTTTGCACTTTCTTTTCACTTGGGAAAGTGCAGAGGAGGAGGCTAAACAGAGTTTTTCTGATAATATTCTTATCTGAAGAAAATCTCCCTCTTTGCATACTCCTCTTTTCATCTCACTCTCCTTCCGTCCATACCCATTTTTTTAGCCTACATAACCCCAGTCCTAGAAAAGGTATATTGATGGGAAAGAATGATTTTTTTCATGATTATTATTAATAAGTAGAGAATAGGAAAATGAGTTTGTGTAAGTTTAAGATGTGTAGCATATGATTTGACTTACATATATTAATGATTATAAATATTGTTAACATGAATCTATTATTTTCCTGATGATGTTTCTCAAAGTCAAAGAATGGATCCTCCTTATTTACCCCAATGTACTTGCAGATATATTTGTAAAGCACAGCTATCAATTTTATCTAGAAGTAATGTACAAAGTTCTGAGAATATACAATTTCCTATTTCCAAACTTTTCATTTTATTCACTAATATACTCAGTATATGAATTCTTTGATCCCAGTTTTTCCTTATTGATGATCCTGCTATATTTTGTATTTCAGGCCTTTCATTTGCTCTTGGGTTTCCCAAAATCTAATAGTGGTTTGTAGGTTTCCCTTTACCAAACTAAAAACCTTAATAGCCACCGAGGTTTATGGAATATTATTTAGCACCATCTTAATTTCATTTTCAGGTAGAAATTTTAAAAAGTTCCTTGAGATTTCACTGACCACTCTATATAACTGAGGTCCATTGAAAAAGATTCTGATAAATATTATAAGGAATTAATAAAGAGAATATTTCTTATTAATAAATTTCATATGTAAGTAAATAAAGTTACCCCAGGGCAAACCTAATGCAGATTTGAAAACAACAACATCAGAAAAATTATTCTATCCATTAACATTAATGTTGTAGCTTTTTTTCTAAGCAAACAGATAAAAAAGAAATAGTAGCAACATTTCTATTAAAAAATCTCAAAAATATTCCTTGTACTCAGAAAGTCTGTCTCCCCCTTCAAGGATGCTTTTAGATAACTTTTGGCAACATAAAACAGACCACTGATAATACTTGGAGGTAGTTTTGTATTTGTGATTAAATGCATGTGAAATATATAAGTGGAAGGACTCCTGGAGTTAAGATTTTAATATTTCAGTTGTAGATAACTGTCTTTGAAAACATAGCTTTTTATACAGATTTGGTGTGAAAATGTTTAGTTGAGCAGATGGAGATCCAGCTGGTAGAGTATATGTTTGTCAGGGTATCTGGCATTTAGCTACATCCAAAAATGAATCAAACCAAAAGATGCTAAAGAGCAGCACTGTATGAAAGCCAGTAGGATCAGTTAGGGGTAGCATTCCCTCAGTTTTGATTTTCTAACCTTGTAGGGATGTATTGTAATCCAGATGGAATTTTCCATTTCAAAAATAAAGTCTGAGAAGATGTAAATAAAATTGTCAAACATCTGCCTTTCCAAAATCATGATTACAGTAGGCCAGGAAACACATGCTACTTTGTGTGTTGAAATTTGTTATCTAATGAATACTATATATCTATAAGCATACAAAATCATACATATTTCCCAGAACTTTATATTCTGTATACTTAAAGTCATTATTTTGGCTTCATGAGCTAAACTGTAAGAAGTGGCAGAGGATAATGAGTAGAAAAGTAAAAGGAAGATATAAAGCATTTGGAGAATAATGACAGGAGCCCTAAATACATTTGAAAACATTTTACCCTATGGGATAGCAGTATTTAAGCCCACACTGCAGTGGATAAAAAGGCCAGCTTAGTAAGGAATAATAATATGTTTACTCCTAAGTTTTGTAACATATACATTTGGTTGCTTAATATAGTCTACTTATTCATTTATTTCTCAAAGAGATCCATTTTTAGAAATATTTTGTCAATATGTACATGTATTCAAGGAGTTCTATAGTGCACATTTGAAATCATTTGAATTAAGAGAAATGTACAAATGCCATAATTGTAATTAATAAAAAATTTTATATCCTGTTTTTTGTTTGGTTCCCCTTTTGATACTGTGTTAGTAAAATAGATATTCAAATTTAAAATTCACTGAAAATGACAAATTTGGTTGTTGTTTTATGTGAGACCTACATAGCATCAGTTAATATATTTATTTATAAAACTGTTAGTACACACATAAGTATGTACACACACAAGTAGAGGGTGGGATGTCTCCTAAATACTTAAAACTGCACACCACAGTGAGTACAAATATCTGCAGGTGACTTTTGGAAGGTTTACTGTAAAAATTTAAATTAATTACTGACTCAAAAGAAAATTTAGATCCTAATTTGATTTAATGAACTCATAAAATTGGTTTCCATGTTTTATAAGTATAAAATCAGAATAAGAGAGTCACTAATATGCATCCCTGATTCTGCCATTGATATAAGAATTCACTGCACTGCTTTAAAATATCCCCTTACCAAACACCTTTAGCATGATTTAGTTAGCTCAGATTTAGAAACTGTTTAAAGAAGCTTGTGTATCTACATAATGCTAGTGTATTTATCAGAAAAGCACACTTCTGTGAAATAAAAAATCTTTTGGCCTCTTCAGGGAGCTTCATATTTTATAAAACAAGACCCAAAAAGTACAGTTACTTTGAGCAGATTATAAAAGATATTTGCTTTTTATTTCTATGTAATTCTTTATCACATTTCTTGCTAAATTTTAAAAAATGTTAATGTAATACTATCTTTCATCTCTTTCAGATATTCATCTCACACTTTACTTGTTTAAATCATTTTTTATAGTATGAATTATATATATGTATGTAACGGATTAAGGGCTTCATCCATGGCTCAGAGGTAAAAAATCTGCCTGAAGTGCATGAGACACAAGAGATGCAGTTTTGATCCCTGAATCAGGAAGATTCCCTGGAGGAGGAAATGGCAATCCACTCCAGTATTTTTGCCAGGAAAATCCCACAGACAGAGGAGCCTAGTGGGCTACAGTCCATGGGGTCACAAAGAGTCTTACACAACTGAGCAACTGAGCACATATAATATATAACTTACAGTGCAAATTATGTACGTATATATATGTGTGTGTGTGTGTGTATGTATGTATGTATTATACATAAATAAAACATGTGAGTGTGTTCATCAGTGTGGTATGAAAACCTGATTGCTTCATTTACTTTATACTGAGTTTTGTTAGGTTCTTTGCATCATTATTTCAATGAGTTCTAATAGTACCCTATAACTGCTACTGCTACGTTGCTTCAGTCGTGTCCAACTCTGTGCGACCCCATAGACAGCAGCCCACCAGGCTCCCCTGTCCCTGAGATTCTCCAGGCAAAATACTGGAGTGGGTTGCCATTTCCTTCTCCAATGCATGAAAGTGAAAAGCGAAAGTGAAGTCGCTCAGTCATGCTGACTCTTGGCGACCCCATGGACTTGCAGCCCACCAGGCTCCTCCATCCATGGGACTTTCCAGGCAAGAGTACTGGAGTGGGGGTGCCATTGCCTTCTCCGAATAGTACCCTATAAAGTAAAGTTAATTTTGCCATTTTACAGATGAGAAAATACAGGTGTAGAAAGTTTGAGTAACTCAAAGTTGTATAGAGGCAGGAATCTAACCCCAAACCATGGTCTTTATCACTATGCCTTAGGCTCTATGTTAATTTTCTAGTCCTTTTAAAAGTCCATATTAAGTCTTAAAGGGCATAGTTTAGATATCTGAGTAACTGACCAATTCCTTTAAACAAATTCCCAAACTGTTAACCTTTTAATGTTGATCAGTTAATGTTGCGGTCCCCATGGAGTTTCATAGACCACAGGGGTCTGCAGAGGGAATGTCTATCTCTAGAGAGCAGTCCTTCCCACTTATCGCTGATGATCCACACATTTCCAGGGAGGCCACATTTTAATTCCAGAAGGCAAGCCAGAAGCCTAGATTCTTTCAAGTGAAATCTTAATATTTTACAATTTGTGTGTAATAATTTCATTTTAAAATAAGCAATATGCTCACTGGGATAAAAATAAATAAGAAGGAAAGGAGAGCGCATTAATTTCTCAACTGTAAAATGCTCAACTATAAGAAGGAGAGGCAGGTTTAATTCTAATGTAAACAGAATCTGAGACAAAAATGTGTATGCAGGAAGTTTCTTGGGGACTTTTCTTGAGATCAACACCTCTAGAGAACAACAGTAGCAGGACTGAACACAGGTATTCAAAGAACAACCATTGATGCAACTACAGCAGTAGCATTAGCCAGTCTCACAGAGCACTTTGGGACTGGATAGGCCCTGTAGAGTTGTCCTGGTTAGGGAAAGGAGCCAGGCCTTTATGCCTTCTGTCCTCCCTTCTGCCGTTAAGCAGCATTGGATATGCTCCCACTTAGGGGTGTGAGCTTGGGCCATGAGACTTTTTGTTTATTGTTCAGCCCCCAAGTTGTGTCAGACTCTTTGTGAGCCCATGGACTGCACCACGCCAGGCTTCCCTGTCCTTCACTATCTCTCAGAGCTTGCTCAAACATAAATCCATTGAGTCAGTAATGCGATCCAACCCTCTCATCTTCTCTTGCCCCCTTATCCTCCTTCCTTCAATCTTTCCCAGCATCAGTCTTTTCCGATGAGTCAGCTCTCTGCATCAAGTGGTCAGAGTATTGGAGTTTCAGCTTCAGCATCAGCCTTCCAATGAATATTCAGGGTTGATTTCCTTTAGGATTGACTGGTTTGATCTGTTTGCTGGCCAAAGGACTCTCAAGTCTTCTCCAGCACCACAATTTGAAAGCTTCAGTTCTTTGGCACTCAGTCTTCTTTATGGTCCAACTGTCACATTTATACTTGACTACTGGAAAAACCATAGCTTTGACTATGTGTACCTTTGTCAACAAAGTGATATATCTACTTTTTAATACACGATGTTTGTCATAGCTTTTCTTTCAAGGAGCAAGTGTCTTGTAATTTTGTGGCTGCAGTCACTGTCGGCAGTGATCATGGAATCCAAGAAAATAAAATATGTCACTGTTTCCACTTTTTTTTCATCTATTTGCCATGAAGTGATGGGACCAGATGCCAAGATCTTACTTTTATTAATGTTGAGTTTCAAGCCAGCTTTTTAACTATCCTTCTTCACCCTCATCAAGAGGCTCTTTAGTTACTCTTGGCTTTCTGCCATTAGTGTGGTATCATCTACATAGCAGAAGTTGTCGATATTTCTCCAGGAAATCTTGATTCCAGGTTGTGATTCATCCAGCCTGGCATTTCACCTGGTGTACTCTGCATGGAAGTTAAATAAGCAGGGTGACAATATACAGCCTTGATGTACTGCTTTCCCATTTTTGGACCAGTTCATTGTTCCATGTTGGGTCCTGTTGTTTCTTGACCTCCTCTTCTCAGAGACAGGTAAAGTGGACTGGTATTCCCATCTCTTTAAGAATTTTCCACAGTTTGTTGTGATCCACACAAAGACTTTAGTGTAATCAATAAAGCAGAAGCAGATGTTTTCCTGGAATTCCCTTGCTTTTTCTGTGATCCAGTGAATGTTGGCAATGGATCTCTGGTTCCTCTGCCTTTTCTAAACCCATCTTGTCCATCTGGAAGTTCTAGATTTATGTACTGCAGAAGCCTAGCTTGAAGGACTTTGAGTATAATCTTATTAGCATGCAAAATGAGCACAACTGTATGGTAGTTGGTACATTCTTTAGGTTGCCCTTCTTTGAGACTAGAATGCAAACTGACCTGGTTTTCCAGTCCACTGCTGACCACTGCTGTGTTTATTGAGTGAAGCATTTTAACAGCATCATCTTTTAGGATTTGAAATAGCTCAGCTGTAATTCCATCACCTACATTAGCTTTATTCATAGTAATACTTCCTAAGGCCCACTTGACCTCACCCTTCAGGATGTCTGGCTCTAGCTGAGTGACCACAGCATTGTGGTTATCCAGGTCATTAAGAATATTTTTTTGTATATTCTCTTGTGTATTCTTGCCACCTGTTCTTAATCTCTTCTACTTCTGTTAGGTCCTTGCCATTTCTGTCCTTTATTGTGCCCATCTTTGCATGAAATGTTCCCTTGGTATCTCCAATTTTCTTGATGAGATCTCTAGTCTTTCCCATTCTGTTGTTTTCCTGTTTCTTTGCATTGTTCTCTTAAGAAGGCTTTCTTTTCTCTCCTTGCTATTTTCTGGAACTCTGCATTCATTTGGGTATATCTTTCCCTTTTTCACTGCCTTTCACTTACCTTCTTTTCACAGCTATTTGTAATGCCTCCTCAGACAACCACTTGGCCTTCCTGAATTTCTTTTTCCTTGGTTGATTTTTATCACCATCTCCTGTACAGTATTACCAACCTCTGTCCGTAGTTCTTGAGGCACTCTGTCTATCAGATCTAATCCCTTGAATCTATTCATCACCTCTGTGTAAAAATGTAAGGGATTTTATTTAGGTCATATCTGAATGGCCTAGTGTTTTTCCTTATTTTCTTCAATTAAAGCCTGAATTTTGCTATAAGGAGATCACAATCTGAGACAGTGAGCTCCTGGTCTTGTTTTTGCTGACTGTATAGAGTTTCTCCATCTTCAACTGCAAAGAATATAATCAGTCTAATTTCAGTATTGACCATCTGGTGATATCCCTGTGTAGAGTCTTCTCTTGTGTTGTTGGAAGAGGTGTATCCTAGGACCAGGGCATTCTCTTGGCAAAACTCTTGTTAGCCTTTGCCCTGCTTCATTTTGTACTCCAAGGCCAAACTTGCCTGTTACTCCAGGTAATTCTTGACTTCCTATTTTTGCATTCAAATCGCCTATGATGATAAGGACATCTTTTTTGGTGTTAGTTCTGGAAGGTTTTGGGCTTTCCTGGTGGTGCAGATGGTAAAGAATCTGCCTGCAATGTGGAAGACCCACGTTTGATCTCTGGGTCAGGAAGATCCCCTGGAGAAGGGGATAGCAACTCACTCCAGTATTCTTGCCTGGAGAATCCCATGGGCAGAGGAGCCTCATGTGCTACAGTCCATGAGGTCCCAAAGAGTCGGAGGTAACTGAGTGACTAACACTTTCACCTTCACTAGAAGGTTTTGTAAGTCTTCATAGAACCATTCAACTTCAGCTTCTTTGGCATTAGTGGTTGGGGCATAGACTTGGATTACTGTGACATTGAATGATTTGCCTTGGAAATAAACTGAAATCATCCTCTCATTTTTGACATTTCACCCAAGCACTACATTTCGGACTCTTTTGTTGACTATGAGGGCTACTGAATTTCTTGTAATGGATTTTTGCCCACAGTAGTAGATATAATGGTCATCTTAATTTAATTTGGCCATTTCCTCCATTTTAATTCACTGATTACTAAAATATCTGTGTTTACTCTTGCCATCTCTTGCTTGACCACTCCAATTTACCTTGATTCATGGACTTAACATTTCAGGTTCCTATGCAAATTTTTCTTTATAGCATCATACTTTACTTTCAGCACCTGACTCATCCACAACTGGGCCTTGTTTCCGCTTTGGCCCAGCCTTTTCATTCTTTCTGGAGCTATTTTTCTGCTCTTCCCCCATAGCATATTGGACACATACTGACCTGGGGGGCTCATCTTCAGGTGTTATAACTTTTTGCCTTTCCATACTGTTCATGGGATCCTCAAGGCAAGAGTACTGGGAGTGTTTTGCCATTCCCTTCTCCAGCATACCATGTTCTGTCAGAACTCTCTGACATGACCCATCCATTTTGGTGACCCTACATGGCATGGCTCCTAGCTGCACTGAGTTAGACAAGGCTGTGAATCATGAGATCATTTTGTTTAGCTTTCTGTGATTGTGGTTTTCATTCTGAAGCCTGTGAGATTGTAGTACTTGCTTCTTCTGTGTGTCCTCTGATGAATAAGGATAAGTGGCTTGTGCAAGGTTATTGATGGGAGGGACTAGCTGTGGGGAAAAGTAGGTGGGGAAAACTAGTCTTGCTCTGGATGCAGAGCATCCCTGATGGCATCCTGGTGGCTTCCCTGGTGGCTCAGAGGTTAAAGCGTCTGCCTCCAATGCGGGAGACCCGGGTTCAATCCCTGGGTTGGGAAGATCCTCTGGAGAAGGAAATGGCAATCCACTTCAGTATTCTTGCCTGGAGAATCCCATGGACTGAGAAGCCTAGTAGGTTACAGTCCATGGGGTCGCAAAGAGTCGGACACGACTTAGCGACTTCACCAATGCATCTGAACAGTATTTATAAGCTTCCCTGGTGGCTCAGAGGTTAAAGCGTCTGCCTCCTGGGTTCGATCCCTGGGTCGGGAAGATCCCCTGGAGAAGGAAATGGCAACCCACTCCAGTGTTCTTGCCTGGAGAATCCCAGTGACGGGGGAGCCAGGTGGGCTGCCGTCTATGGGGTTGCACAGAGTCGGACACGACTAAAGCGACTTAGCAGCAGCATCAGTTCTTCCAAGGAATATTCAGGACTGATTTCTTTTATTTCCCTGGTGGCTCAGAGGTTAAAGCGTCTGCCTCCAATGCGGGAGACCCGGGTTCGATCCCTCTGTCGGGAAGATCCCCTGGAGAAGGAAATGGCAATCCACTCCAGTATTCTTGCCTGGGGAATCCCATGGACAGAGAAGCCTAGTAGGTTACAGTCCACAGGGTTGCAAAGAGTCGGACACAACTGAGTGACTTTACCTTACCTTACCTGGATGCAGAGCCATGCTCAGTAACTCTTTACTCCAATTGTATGGTGATAGGTGGGGCTGTGTTCCCTCCCAGTTAGTTGTTTTGCCTGAGGTAACCCAGTTCTGGCTTGTGCAGGCTCTCTGGTAGGGCAAATGGTGACCTCCAAGGGTCTTACTGTAATACACAGCTCCCAGGACTGCTGCTACCAATGCCGCTGTCCCCTCAGCAGGCCACTTGTCAATTCATACCTCAGCAGGAGACCTGCAGACAGTCACAGGCAGATCTAACTCAGTCTCTTGTGGGGTCAGTGCTCCTTTCCCCTGTGTCCTGCTGCAGACAAGCTTTTGTTTGTGCCCTCCATGAATCTCTGTTTTCCCCAGTCTATAATCAAATCCTGCTGGCCTTCAAAATCAGATTCCCTGGGGATTCCCAGTCCCTTTGCCAGATCCCCAGGTTGGGAAGTCTGATGTGGGGCCTACTACCTTCACAACAGTGTGAGAACTTCTTTGGTAGTATTGTTCCCAAGTTTGTGGTTCACCCACCCAGTGGGTATGGGATTTGATTTTAAGTGATTACACCCCTCCTACCATCGCACTGTGGCTTCTCCTTTGTCCTTGGCTGTGAGGTATCTTATTTTGGTGGGTTTCAACGTCTTCCTGTTGATGATTGTTTAGCAACTAGTTGTAATTTTTATGTTCTCTCAGGAGAAGATGAATGCATGTCCTTCTACTCTGCCATCTTGATGCTGATGAAGCTCTTATTAGACTAGAAAAGTTTTCAGAGAGCCACTCAACCATAAGCTTAACATACTTAATACTAAAGGAGAGGAGCTGTGGGCCTGGGTAGTACACCACAGCAGATATGGCAGCCTGCTAACCACAGTCTAGCCCTGGTGACTTTAACCATCTAAAGTAATCTAATAACTGTTTTCAAAGTATTCCCTTATAATATAGACCCTTCACCAGAAATACCTACTTTCCACCTCTACAAATTCAAATTCTAGACCTTCTCAAGCCTCCCTTTTTCTATGACTCTTATGGACCATACCCTCAGCCACTCTCATATATTTGTGTGCGTGTGTGTATAAGTAACTCTTTACTCCAATTGTATGGTGATAGGTGGGGCTGTGTTCCCTCCCAGTTAGTTGTTTTGCCTGAGGTAACCCAGTTCTGGCTTGTGCAGGCTCTCTGGTAGGGCAAATGGTGACCTCCAAGGGTCTTACTGTAATACACAGCTCCCAGGACTGCTGCTACCAATGCCGCTGTCCCCTCAGCAGGCCACTTGTCAATTCATACCTCAGCAGGAGACCTGCAGACAGTCACAGGCAGATCTAACTCAGTCTCTTGTGGGGTCAGTGCTCCTTTCCCCTGTGTCCTGCTGCAGACAAGCTTTTGTTTGTGCCCTCCATGAATCTCTGTTTTCCCCAGTCTATAATCAAATCCTGCTGGCCTTCAAAATCAGATTCCCTGGGGATTCCCAGTCCCTTTGCCAGATCCCCAGGTTGGGAAGTCTGATGTGGGGCCTACTACCTTCACAACAGTGTGAGAACTTCTTTGGTAGTATTGTTCCCAAGTTTGTGGTTCACCCACCCAGTGGGTATGGGATTTGATTTTAAGTGATTACACCCCTCCTACCATCGCACTGTGGCTTCTCCTTTGTCCTTGGCTGTGAGGTATCTTATTTTGGTGGGTTTCAACGTCTTCCTGTTGATGATTGTTTAGCAACTAGTTGTAATTTTTATGTTCTCTCAGGAGAAGATGAATGCATGTCCTTCTACTCTGCCATCTTGATGCTGATGAAGCTCTTATTAGACTAGAAAAGTTTTCAGAGAGCCACTCAACCATAAGCTTAACATACTTAATACTAAAGGAGAGGAGCTGTGGGCCTGGGTAGTACACCACAGCAGATATGGCAGCCTGCTAACCACAGTCTAGCCCTGGTGACTTTAACCATCTAAAGTAATCTAATAACTGTTTTCAAAGTATTCCCTTATAATATAGACCCTTCACCAGAAATACCTACTTTCCACCTCTACAAATCAAATTCTAGACCTTCTCAAGCCTCCCTTTTTCTATGACTCTTATGGACCATACCCTCAGCCACTCTCATATATTTGTGTGCGTGTGTGTATATATATATATGTAATCAAACAACACTGTATTGATGTTGCCCATTCTTAGATTCACAAAATTTTGTTCCCAAACTTCATGTGAGGTACTTGTTACAAGTGCAGACACTGGTACCTAAACTTCGAAAGTCCTGACTCTGTAGGTAACTGGGTTGGAGCCTAGTCATGTTCCTGTTTCACGTATGCAGCTGATTCTTTATAATTTAAATACATATGCCAGATGTTTCTATAGCAGGTTGAGATATACTGATTTAAAAGAGAGACATATAAATGCAAATTTGATATCTTCTTCAGGTGTAAGTAGTGTCTTTGTAAGCCTTCCTCATAGGGCTTAGGACAAGTAAGCAAAGCAATTGCTATTTTATTTATAAATTATTAGATGAGAATAAAATACAAATATACAAATTCTTTTGTAAACATGAGACATTTTATGAGTGAAATTATGTTTCAACTAATCAAAATTATTCTGGAAAACTTCTGACTTGGTAAGCTCCCACAATCCTGTATTTCAGCATTTTAATGCTGCCTTAGGACTTGGCTAATTGTGTTGGGCCATCTTGTCTCTAAAGCATTAAGTACTAGTAAAGCTGTGCAAGCTTTAAATATAATTTTCTAAATTATATTTTCTGACTAATGCTTATGAAATTTCATTTATTATAAAAATGCAACACATTTTTATTATTATATATATATGTATATTTTTTCCTCAGTTGTAATTACACATCTGACCTGTGTCTACTATCATCTTTCTAAAACCATGGAAGGGAAAAGTAAGCATTATACTTCCACTGAACCTGATTTTGCTAGCTACATTCTTAAATATATTTACTAAATATGAAAGGGAGTTGTTTTTCTCCCTAGTGAAGTAAAATTGCTCTACAAATCATTTTGTGCTAATGATTGTATTCTTTTAAAATAACCAAGCATATTCAGGTCTAATCACTTTTCGTATCACTGCAATATAATGTTAATTTTAAAGAATTCTCTTTTGGAATGAAATAACTAACTTACTGAATCTTTATTTGAATTTTACTTATGTATCAAAATACTTCACTAAGCTTTTGTTGAATCTTCAGAAGATTTCAACATGCTGAAGCTTCTTAGTATTATAATACAACATTTATTAAAGCACTTAGGAGAAAAAATAAAGCCAAGCTTGACAGTATAATACTGGATAAAATTTCTTCAGTTTCACAAGAAGGTTAATTAATCAATGAAATGGATCAGTGATTTCTCTTCCTTCAATAAGTAACCTATTAATACTAGCACACAATGTTTGCTACAGATTTTACCAGTAGGTCACATCTTTAATTATCTAACATACTTACTTATTGTAACATTTTACCCAATTTTACACACAGTCCATCATCTAAATATCTAGTAACAATATATTATTAAAAGAGATCCTTATCCTAGAAAATTTATTTTTCAGCTTACCACATGAATTGAAAAAAAAATGTAAAATGAACTATTTCATTGCATTAAGAATTTTATTTTCTATGTGAGTTAATAATTATCAGTTATTGGTTACTAAATAAACTGATTATGATATTATAAAAGTAGGATAATACTTGATTATTTGATTATTAATATATGCAGTCTCAGGAAATCCTGTTGATTCTATCCTCAACATATTTATATGTTTAGAAAATATGTATGTAGAATCTGACCACTTTCTTCACTTCCATGGCTATTCAGCTATTCCAGACCGCCAGCATCCCTACTTCCTCCTTAGTATTTAGGGAATGCAATGACACTGGAAATAGCTTAACTTAGTTGATCAGATTACAGGGTTCTCTTTTTGAAGGTGATACAGATTTTGGTTGTCAATATTTGTTGGGTCTTAGTGGAGAAGGAAATGGCAACCCACTCCAGTGTTCTTGCCTGAAGAATCCCAGGGACGGGGATGCCTGGTGGGCTGCCGTCTATGGGATCGCATAGAGTCAGACACGACTAAGTGACTTAGCAGCATTTCTTACCTGGATAACAACAAAACTTAGCAACATGTCTCTTCTAACAGTTTTCAACACAGCATCTAGATTCTTTTTAAAACATATACGATTTTATTCCTCTGCCCAGAAAACTGTCATAACACTTTATCTCACTCAGAGCAAAAGTCCACCAGGCCCTCTGTGCTCTGCTTCCTCCCCACCTCCTCAACCACTCTGGTCTCATCTTCTGTGATTGCCCCCTCACTCACTTATTCCAGCCATGTCAGTTCCGTTGCTGGTTCTAAAACACACCAGAAATGCTCCCAACTTTGGACCTTTGTTTGTGGTATTCTCACTACCTTAGAATTATCTTAACCTGGATATCGGTTTGGCTAACTAACTCATCTCCCACAAATCCTTCTTCAGAGCCCGCCGTCTCAATGAGGTCTATTCTGACAACCTATGGAATGTGACAGCCTTTAAATTCTTAGCACCTAACATCCTGACCCTGCTCTTCTGTGTCTTTATGTCAGCACACTTTTCACTTTTCATCTTATATAATTTTTTAGTTGTTGATTTATTGTCTTTCTTCTGGAGAATGTAAGCTTCAGTGTGGTAGAGATCTTATTCTTGTAACACAAAGAAATGTGTGAACATAGTAAACTCTTAGTAGATATTTGTTAAATTGAATTGAATTGTGACTGTAGTAAGAGAGTGAACTATTCGATACACATTATGTGTTAAATGTGTTACAGATTATTTATGTGTTAAGAATTGGAGTATAAATGACAGCAAAGATTGAGAGGTTGAAACACCAGAAAAATTAGCTGTATGGATCAGAAAAGACCACCAGTTTTTCTGTCAGCCACAATAATAGTTTCCTGATTCTAGAATTCCAAGAAACTTTAAAAGAATTTTTTTTTCAAATAAAAATACTGACAGACAAGAAGACCTCATGAAGCTTTAATAGCTAATCTTATTAGAATATCATCACCATAAAGATAGTAAAATAGACAACAAAGCAAGAAAATAAAAATAAAATCCTGATAGTTTTATCTCCACTGTTTCTTAAAAACAATTGTGTTTAAAAACCGTATTAGCAGAACATAAAATTTCATGATTAAGGACATCTTTTAGAGTACATGAACTTGTCATAACTTAAATTGCATTAATTTTTAGCATTATTTATCTTTTACTCATTTTTAATGTAAACTACCTAAGGAATAGCACTGGTCCACAAATCTCCAATGAGATACTGTGAATCAGTGAACTTATTGCCTTCAAAATGACTGATTCCAAGTAGTTTCTTTCTACATGTTTCTTTCACTTTCTCACCAAGCAGATGGCAGCATAGTGGCAAGCTATGGAGACATACAGGCCAATTTATTCTGCCATGCACTGAAAACTGTGCTCGAATTTGTAGGCAAAACAAAAGCAAGAGAAAGAAACTAACACTTTGAGAGCCATATTATATACTAAGCACTATGTTAGTGTTTTCATATATGTGTGTGTGTGTGTGTGTGTATATATATATATAAAAAATTTCATTTAAGAAATCTATGAATTAGCAAGAGAGAGGTATTAGCACATAGGAGTATGATATGTTTATAAATACATTTTTCTTCTAAGAAGGATAATGCCATAATTGGCTTAGCTCTTCATGAAGTGTACTATTTTGATCAAAAGGAAACAGTAGAGAATTCTGGATACAGAAAATATTATGAAGAAGGTATAGAGGTAAGAATAAGAGCTATGGTTATTGGATAGCTGAAGTGAAGGAGGGTGAAGAGTTCCAGTTCATATTGTAACCTCATTAGATAAACTATTTCATTACTTTCTGTAGCTAATGACTCTCCTAGGGGTTCTTAAGCCAGCTGTGATGGCAGCAGGAGCCAGTTTCACATATTGAGGTGCTAGACAGGGTCAGATGTCTGCTTTCATAACAGCTGAAGGAGTTAGGGGGTGACTTGGGTTGATATGAAGGAAGGACATCACTTACTTGTTTTATTCTTGCAAAGTTAGTTATGCCATTCTGTATAACTCTGATAGAGTACAAATGCTTCCAATATAAGCCTTCATAGGCCAAGACCTTATTAAAAGAAAGTTCATCATTGGGTTAATTGCTTTGCTAGGGTTAAAATGGAATATCCTGAAAAATGTCTGGGAATCAACGATGGTCCATAATTCATACATAAAAAGTATCAAACGAGCACAAAGCTGGGTCTTAAATAAATGATCCTCTCAAGTTAGTAAACTTTATTGCACACCTTTTTCTAGGCTACTTCTTTTTATACCATGCATTCCTGGGACATGCCTCCAAGTATCATGCATGGAAAATATCAATTTATTTCCACATTCAGTTCAGTCATGTCTGACTCTTTACGACCCCATGGACTGCAGCACGCCAGGCTACCCTGTCGATCACCAACTCCCGCAGCCTACTCAAACTCATGTCCATCATGTCAGTGATGCCATCCAACCATCTTATCCTCTGTTGTCCCCTTCTCCTCCTGCCTTCAATCTTTCCCAGCATCAGGGTCTGGTTAGATCTCCTTGCAGTCCAAGGAACTCTCAAGAGTCTTCTCCAACACCAGTTCAAAACCATCAATTCTTTGGTGCTCAGCTTTCTTAATAGTCCAAGTCTCACATCCATGACTACTGGAAAAACCATAGCTTTGACTAGATGGACGTCTGTTGCTAAAGTAATGCTTCTGCTTTTTAATAAGCTGTCTAGATTGGTCATAGCTTTTCTTAAAAGGAGCAAGCGTCTTTGAATTTCTTGGCTGCAGTCACCATGTGCAGTGATTTTGGAGCCCAAAAAAACAAAGTCTGTCACTGTTTCCATTGTTTCCCCATCTATTTGCCATGAAGTGATGGGACCAGATGCCATGATCTTCGTTTTCTGAATGTTGAGTTTTGAGCCAACTTTTTCACTCTCCTCTTTCACTTTCATCAAGAGGCTCTTTAGCTTTACTTCGCTTTCTGCCAAAAGGGTGGTGTCATCTGCATATCTGAGGTTATTGATATTTTCTCCTGGCAATCTTGATTCCAGCTTGTGCTTCCTCCAGCTCAGCATTTCTCATGATGTACCTGCATATAAGTTAAATAAGCCTTGCATATAAGTTATATAATTATATATACTTTGCATATGTTATACAGCCTTGACGTACTCCTTTTCCTATTTGGAACCAGTCTGTTGTTCCATGTCCAGTTCTAACTGTTGCTTCTTGACCTGCATACAGATTTCTCAGGAGGCAGGTCACGTGGTCTGGTATTCCCATCTCTCTCAGAATTTTCCACAGTTTCTTGTGATGCACACTGTCAAAGACTTCGGTGTAGTCAGTAAAGCAAAAGTAGATGTTTTCCTGGAACTTTCTTCCTCTTTTGATAATCCAGTGGATGTTGGCAATTTGATCTCTGGTTCCTCTGCCTTTTCTAAATCCAGCTTAAACATCTGGAAGTTCATGGATCACGTACTGTTGAAGCCTGGCTAGGAGAATTTTGAGTATTACTTTACTAGTGTGTGATGTGAGTGAAATTGTGTGATAGTTTAAACATTGTTTGACATTGCCTTTCTTTGAGATTGGAATGAAAACTGACCTTTTCCAGTCCTGTGGCCACTGCTGAGTTTTCCAAATTTGCTGGCATATTGAGTGCAGCACTTTCACAGCATCATCTTTCAGGATTTGAAACAGCTCAACTGGAATTCCATCATCTCCACTAGCTTTGTTTGTAGTGACACTTCTTAAGGCCCACTTGACTTCACGTTCCAGGATGTCTGGCTCTAGGTGAGTGATCATACCATCATAGTTATCTGGGTCATGAAGATCTTTTTTGTACAGTTCTTCTGTGTATTCTTGCCACCTCTTAATATCATCTGCTTCTGTTAGTTTCATACCATTTCTGTCCTTTATCGAGCCAGTCTTTGCATGAAAATGTTCCCTTGGTATCTCTAATTTCCTTGAAGAGGTCTCTAGTCTTTCCCATTCCGTTGTTTCCCTCTATTTCTTTGCATTGATTGCTGAGGAAGGCTTTCTTATCTCTCCTTGCCATTCTTTGGAAATCTGCATTCACTTGTGTATATCTTTTCTTTTCTCCTTTACCTTTAGCTTTCTTCTTTTCTCAGCTATTTGTAAGACCTTGTCAGACAACCATTTTGCCTTTTTTGCATTTCTTTTTCTTGGGTATGTTCTTGATCACTGCCTCCTATACAATGTCACGAACCTCCATCCATAGTTCTTCAACTACTTTGTCTATCAGATCTAATCCCTTGAATCTATGTCTCACTTCTACTGTATAATCATAAGGGATTTGATTTAGGTCATACCTGAATGGTCTAGTGGTTTTCCCTACTTTCTTCAATTTAAGTCTGAATTTGACAATAAGGACTTCATGATCTGAGCCACAATCAGCTCCCAGTCTTGTTTTTGCTGACAGTATAGAGCTTCTCCATCTTTGGCTGCAAAGAATATAACCAATCTGATTTCAGTATTGACCATCTGGTGATGTCCATGTGTCAAGTCTTCTCTTGTGTTGTTGGAAGAGAGGTTTGCTATGACCAGTGCATTCTCTTGGCTAAACTCTCTTAGCCTTTGACCTGCTTTGTTTTGTACTCCATAGCCAAATTTGCCTGTTACTCTAGGTACCTCTTGACTCCCTACTTTTGTGTTCCATCCCCTATAATGAAGAGGACATCATTTTTGGGTTAATTCTAGAAAGTATTGTAGGTCTTCGTAGAACCATTCAACTTCAGCTTCTTCATTACTGGTTGGGACATAGACTTGGATTACTGTGATATTGAATGATTTTCCTTGGAAATGAACAGAGATCATTCTGTCATTTTTGAGACTGCATGCAAGTACTGCATTTCAGACTCTTTTGTTGACTATGATGGCTACTCCATTTCTTCTAAGGGATTCTTGCCCACAGTAGTAGATATAATCATCATCTGAGTTAAATTCACCCATTGCAGTCCATTTTAGTTCACTGATGCCTAAAATGTTGATGTTCACTCTTACCATCTCCTGTGTGACCACTTCCAATTTACCTTGATCATGGACCTAACATTCCAGGTTCCTATGCAATATTGCTCTTTTCAGCATTGGACTTTACTGCTATCACCTGTCACATCCACACTGGGTGTTATTTTTGCTTTGGCTCTGTCTCTTCATTCTTTCTGAAGTTATTTCCTCACTCTTCTCCAGTAACATATTGGGCAGCTACTGACCTGGGGAGTTCCATCTTTCAGCATCATACATACCTTTTTGCCTTTTCATACTATTCATGGGATTCTCAAGGCAAGAATACTGAAGTGGTTTGCTATTCTCTTCTCCAGTGGACCACATTTTGTCAGAACTCTCTGCCATGACCCATCCGTCTTGGATGGCCCTACATGATGTGGCTCATAGTTTCATTGAAATAGACAAGTCTGTGGTCCATATGATCAGTTTGATTAGTTTTCTGTGATTGTGGTTTTCATTCTGTCTACCCTCTGAGGGATAAGGATAAGAGCTTATGGAAGCCTCCTGATGGGAGAGACTGACTGAGGGGGAAACTGAGTCTTGTTTTGATTGGTTGGACCATGTTCAGTAAATCTTTAATCCAATTTTCTTCTGATGGTCTGTGCTGTGTTCCTTCCCTCTTGCTTGACCTGAGGCCAAACTTTGTTGGAAGTAATGAAGATAATGGCAACCTCCTTCAATATGTCCAATGCAAGCACTATTGCACTCAGTGCCCCTGACCCTGGAGCAGGCCACTGCTGACCCACACCTTTGCCAGAGACATTTCCATATTAGCTTATTTAAATTATAATTCAATTAGTAAATCTTCTTTAAATCCCTATAATAAAGTCCAAGCCAGAAAGTTATAGGTTTTCTGTAAGATTGTTTTATAGTTATACAGGGGAACATACAACTTACACAGTAGAGAATAAAGCCCCCAAGGACATCTGCCTTTATACCTGCTTCCATCATAGCATAAAGAAAGGAGAGAAGAGAGGAAATTCAAAGTGTCCAATATGTTTGGCAAAGATTAGCTCGGGAGAAATGACCCTTAGTAAATACAGCAGGTAGTGTTACTAAATGCATAATATGAAATTTACTACATTCCATCTTGGGCTTCCAAAGTTGTAAAGAATCTGCTTGCCAATACTGGAGAACAGGAGATGCAGGTTCAATCTCTGGATCAGGAAGATCCCCTGGAGAAGGGAATGGCAACCCACTCTCATATTCTTATCTGGAAGATCCCATGGATAGAAGAGCCTGGCATGCTGCAGTCCATGGAGTCTCAAAGAGTCAGACACAGCTGAACCCACATGCCTGCACATACATTCCATCTTAAGGTTGTAGTTTAGTATTCTCTTGTGAGAGCTAAGTATTCTTTTCTTTCTGATTTCTAAATGATTTCAGTATTTGTTCTTATCACTACATTGCTTACAAATTTAGAAGCCATACCTAAGAAATACATCCAGAGAATCTTGAAATCACCACCATTGGTTTATATAATATAGAAACTCAATAATCAACAAGAAATTTCTGAAAACATATGATTCTGCTTTAGAAGTGAAGTGAAAAAATATATGCCTTAGGTTTACTTAGTCATTTTTACCAACTGATATAGAAAATACTTTCTTAACTCAATTAGTAGTTTATGTGTTGTTATTGTTAACAGCTGAACCCACATGCCTGCACATACATTCCATCTTAAGGTTGTAGTTTAGTATTCTCTTGTGAGAGCTAAGTATTCTTTTCTTTCTGATTTCTAAATGATTTCAGTATTTGTTCTTATCACTACATTGCTTACAAATTTAGAAGCCATACCTAAGAAATACATCCAGAGAATCTTGAAATCACCACCATTGGTTTATATAATATAGAAACTCAATAATCAACAAGAAATTTCTGAAAACATATGATTCTGCTTTAGAAGTGAAGTGAAAAAATATATGCCTTAGGTTTACTTAGTCATTTTTACCAACTGATATAGAAAATACTTTCTTAACTCAATTAGTAGTTTATGTGTTGTTGTTATTGTTCAGTCACTCAGTCCTGTTTTACTCTTTGCAACACCATGGACTTTGCAACACCATGGACTGCAGCACGCCAGGCATCCCTGTCCTTCACCATCTCCTGGAGCCTGCTCAAACTCGTGTCCATTGAGGGGTGATGCCATCCAACCATCTCATCCTCTGTCATCCTCTTCTCTTCCTGCTTTCAATCTTTCCTGGCATCAGGGTCTTTGCAAATGAGTCAGCTCTCCACATCAGATGGCCAAAGTATTGGAGTTTCAGCTTCAGCATCAGTCCTTCCAATGAACACCCAGGACTGATCTCCTTTAGGATCGATTGCTTGGATCTCCTTGCAGTCCAAGGGACTCTTCAAGAGTCTTCTCCAACACCACAGTTCAAAAGCATCAATTTTTTGATGCTCAGCTTTCTTTATGGTCCAACTCTCAAATCCATACATGACCACAGGAAAAACCATAGCTTTGACTATACAGACGTTTGCTGGCAAAGTAACATCTCTGCTTTTTTTATATGCTGTAGAGTTCTGTCATAGCTATTACAAATGTGTAAATTGTTAATTTCATATAAAAAAAGTGATTTGGGACCTGATAAGTAGTCATTTAAAAGAGAAGATACTATTTAAAATTTGCAGATGTTTGCTATTTGTTTCACATATAACCTAAAAATTCTGTAAATGTAATACATACTCAAAGGCAAAGTATAGCTTTCAAGGTCTCTAAAGGTATCTGTAGCTCCACAGAAAAAATCCCTAAATATTTCAAGTTGATTCTCTAAGAGTAACTTCTGATGTTATGAGGTACTTGACACATTTGGGTAATGAGAAACATAGGATTTAGTGTCACATTATTTAGGAAGCTAGAAAGGGTCTGTTGTATTCTTGGTCTGAAATATAGATAATGTGCTGCATGTTCATTATTAAATAGAAAAGATTTTTAGAAATCAATTCCTGATAAGGCAAAAGCTTAGTGCTGTGTAGCAAAAAGTTGAGCAAAGAAAGACCAGCGAATACTCAAGCTGTTGCTGTTTAAAAGGTTGGCACCTGTATTCTTTTGAATAATGCTCACCAACATGATTTTAAGGTTGTGTTTCTAGTGCTTGATATGGTTGTAGGATATGTCTGTAAGTTGGACTTGTTACTCTGTTGGTTGAATGAAGATATCTAAATACTCAGCAGATGCATATTATCATTAATAATTGTGAAGTAAGTTAGGACATATGAGAGAGCTGGGCAGGTCTCCGGAAGTGCCTCTGGCCCGTTGCACTCAGATGTCTTTTTATGCTACATTCTTAAATGTTCCCCAACTCTAAAATTCTTCATCTCCAAAATTGAATCACCATAACAGTTATTAGGATGTTTACTCTTCCAATTAAATAATTGATAATTAATATTAGACAATATAATAGAAATAGTGGTGATGAGTGTATTATATAGGATTTTTTCCCGTATTAAGAATTCTTAAAAATGAAGCAACCTACTCATATAACAGAAATTTCTTAACATTTTTTTGATGTAATTTATTTTTATTCACCGTATTTTAAAAATTATGTATTCTATAATAAACAAAATGAGAAAAGAATTTGAAGAATAGATAGACATATATCTATAACTGAATCACTGCTGTACACCTATAACTAACACATTGTTAATCAACTGTGTTCCAATATAAGAAAAAAATTAAAAATTATTGTACTTTAGATATTTCCCTTAATGAAAAGAAATATTTCCTATGAAATATTTGTTTAGCCTCAATGTATTTGTTTAGCCTCAATGTGAACCCAAAAAGATTGTTTCAATATGACTATTTTTATTACTAATTTTCAAACATTATAAATAGGCTCTACTGTGCATGTGAGACAGCTGTTGTCAAATGGAACTTATGTTTTATAGAAACCAGACAATGGAATAAGTAAATGCAAGAAGGAATAAGGTAGTTGATAGAATAGAAAATAATGGTGAAAAAAGTATAGACTACAATACAGAAGCAGAGGAACTGAGAAGAGAGAGAAAAGGACTAGGAATATAACATACAACACAGGAAGGATAGAAAACATGAAGAGAAAGGCCATCCCTAAAATGCTCATTTTTTCTAATGTATTTGCTACCATCTGTGTCTGGCTGCCAATTAGTACTAAGAATGGTGCCATTGCCTAAAAGTTCCCATTTTCCCAGACTGAAACCATCTTCCTTAGTCTGGTTCTCTTCCTTGACCATTACTTTATTACAGGGCAAGGAAATCTCTGCTTGAATTTTTTTAAATCATTTTTATTGGCGTAGACGTGGATTCAATGACTAATCCAGAAGAATGCCCTGGAGAAGGAAAGGCAACCCACTCCAGTATTCTTGCCTGAGAAATCTCATGGACAGAGAAACCTGACAGGCTATAGTCCACGAGGTCACAAAGAGTCGGACATGACTTCGTAACTGAACAACAACATCAATGATATAGTTGCTTTACAATGTTGTGTTAGTTTTTGCTGCACAGCAAAGTGACTGAGCTATATGTATACATATACTTGGGCTTCCCTGGTGGCTCAGATGGCAAAGAATCTGCCGGCAATGTAGGAGACCCAGGTTCGATCCCTGGGTTGGGAAGATCCCCTGGAGGCAACCCACTCCAGTCTTGCCTGGAGAATTCCATGGGCAGAGGAGCCTGGCGGGCTATGGTCCATGGGGTCACAAAAAGTCGGACACATCTAAAGCAACTGTGCACAGCACAGCACGTACGTATATATGGGCTTCACAGGTGGTGCTAGCAGTAAAGAACTCACCTGCCAATGCAGGAGACATAAGAAATACGAATTTGGTCCCTGAATCAGGAAGATACCCTGGAGGGGGAAATGGCAACCCACTCTAGTATTCTTGCCTAGAGAACCCATGGACAGAAGAGCCTGGAGGGCTACAGTCCATGGGGTCGCAAACAGTTAGACATGACTAAAGTGATTTGGTATGCCTGTAACATGCGTGTGTGTGTATATGTATGTATGTATACATGTGTATGTGTATATGTATATTGCAGCATGTATGTGTGTATGTATATATGTACATACATACATACATCGCTCTTGGATTTCCTTCTCATTTAGGCCACCACAGAGCACTGAGTAGAGTTCTCTGAACTATACAGGTTCTCATTAGTTATCTTTTTTATACACAGTCTCAGTAATGTATGTGTGCCAATCCCAATCTCCCAATTCTTCCCACCTGTCTTTTCCCCTCTTGATGTCCATATGTATGTTCTCTATTTCTGTGTCTCAATTTCTGCTTTGCAAATAAGATCATCTGTACTATTTCTCCAGATTCCACATATATACATTAATATATAGTATTTGTTTTTCTTGTTCTGACTTATTTCACTCTGTATGACAGTCTCTAGGTCCATCCATGTCTGATTTAGTCTTTATACTGCTGTACAACATTTCTTTAAGGAATACTTAACTCTGATGATTAATATCTTTTTTTAAAATTTTATATCTTAAAAATGGGAATCATATGAAAAATATCTTGTGTTTGATTTTGCAATCAAAAAAATTAAAGAATATATTTTATTCTGTTTATATATGTATATTAAATTTTATTTTTATATATTTGACTATACCAAATAAGAATCTTTTACTATATGAGATTCTTTTATAATAACATTTATTGTTTCTAGCTATAAAAGCTACATTTGTTTATTATAGAGAATAGGAGGTTCAGATATGTACAAGTATTCAAACAGGAAAGGAAATGATCACCAACTATTAAAATTTTCCCAAATTTTCATTAATAGTGTTAATTTGATTCTATATTCTACTTTTTCTTCAATACCATATAGTATCATTTTCTTTTGAAATGAAATGTTTCTTAAAAACATTATTTTCAGTGGCTTTATAATATTAATATATGGAGAATATCAATAGATTGTTTTTAAATCTTCACCACTATTGATAATCCTTTCCTAGTTTTCTAAAGGTATGCCTTTTAGCATCTATTTAGGATACATTTACAGAAATAAGATTAGTTAGTCAAAGATGTTGTACTTGTTGTTAAATTGTTTTACAAAGGGGTTATTTCAGTGTATACTCTAACAATATAGGAGAGAACTAGTTGTCATCTACTGAGGGGGTTTCCTTTGCTGATTTTCATTCAATTTTCCATGTCTTCCACAATGAAACTGAAAAGTTACTTGGGGGTTGGAAGGTATAATTTTCTCCATTGCAGCCATAACCAGAATTTATATTAACTTGATTCATGTCATAGGCCAAGTAATTTATTCCAAAACTCAGCACCATGAAAATGCAAATTAACTATAATCATTCATCTCATTGAACACTATTCAAAAACATACCTCTTTTTAGTCTTTTTAAATGTACTTGTTAGCTGCCTGATAAAGCAATAAAGATGTCAAGGACTGTCAACCAAGTATAAAGTAACTAAAATGGTTAAAATTCACCTCTTAAAAACTTGCTTCCCATACTCCTGACCTCACTTTATTTGCCTTTTAAAAAGTAGGAACTGAGGGATGTTATTTTCTGATGTAAGTGAGGCTTAAACAAAACATCTATCTACATTGTTTATTTAATTGTGCAACTACTCATATTGATTAACATCAGAAGTTACGATAATGATAATTTTACTTCCTAGTCTCTACATAAATGTTTATTTTGTTTTTTACTTACGTCTGCTCAAGAATAAACTATCTTATTTTAATTGTATAGTGATGGGCATCCGGTCCCATTGTTGACATTACTTTGTCAACCAACGTCCATGTAGTCAAGGCTATGGTTTTTCCTGTGGTCATGTATGGATGTGAGAGTTAGTTAGTTAGACTATAAAGAAAGCTGAACACAGAAGAATTTATGCTTTTGAACTGTGGTGTTGGAGAAGACTCTTGAGAGTCCCTTGCACTGCAAGGAGATCCAACCAGCCCATCCTAAGGAGATCAGTGCTGGGTGTTGGAAGGACTGATGTTGAAGCTGAAACTCCAGTGCTTTGGCCACCTGATGCAAAGAGCTGACTCATTGGAAAAGACCCTGATGCTGGGAAAGATTGAAGGCAGGAGGAGAAGGGGATGACAGAGGATGAGATGGCTGGATGGCATCACTAATTCAATGGACATGGGTTTGGGTGGACTCTGGGAGTTCGAGATGAACAGGGAGGCCTGGCGTGCTGCGGTTCATGGGGTCGCAAAGAGTCGGACACAACTGAGCGACGACTGAAATGAACTGAACTGATAATGATACTTGGGTAGGTTTGTATTCAGTTTCTCATATACTTTTGGTTAATTAAATAAATTATATGACTATAATTTATGAAATTTGAAAAATGGATTTTATTTGTATGGCATATATAATAAGAACATCTTTGATTAGCCTTATTGGGCACCAGGAATTTTTGGCGTTGTTTCAGTATAAGTGATAATTTCTTTACAAGTCATTATTTTGTAAATCAATATTACTTTTCAGTTTAAGTTTGATGTGGTGAATGCTAGAAAAAAGTTTTACATAGAAACATACATAGTTTTGATGACTACTATGATTTCTTATTATTGGCATTTTATATGGAAAAGTATTTGATATACAACACTTTTTAAAGTGGGCTCCCCTGGTGTCTCAGCTGTTAAAAAGAATCCACCTGCAATACTGGAGACATGGGTTCTATCCCTGGGTCGGGAAGATCCCCTGGAGAAGTGAACGGCTGCCCACTCCAGTGTTCTGGCCTAGAGAATTCCATGGACATATAATTCATGGGATCACAGTAGAGTCGGACATGACTGAGTGACTTTCACTTTACTTCACTTTTTAAAGTAGCCATTATTTCAAACAGAATTACATAAATTAAACCATATTAATTGGGTTTTAAAAATCCACATGTAAATATCAACTAACTATATATTTTATTATCTGAGTTAATAGTGCATTGATTCTACTAATTATAGCAGCAAAAAAAAGAAAAAGAAGAAAAAAATAAAGTCTTTCCTCTTATGTATTGAAATCTGTTCTGTGGTAGCAAGAGCAGGTGTTGAAGGGCTTGTGGGCTCAGCTTATTGAACCCCAGAGAAAAGATTCTAGCATCCTGAGCAAGTGGATGATTAGAGCCTGAGACAGAGTTATCATGTAGCATATCACTCATTAGTGATTAAACCTCAAAAGATTAAAAATGGCCAGCATTTCATGAGAGTCAAAGAATAGCTTTCTCTTTGGATAGCTTCAGATTTCTGTGACTCTGATACTGTTAGCTTATTCTGCTCCAACACATCTCTCCTGCCCTACACCCTTTACTGAGAACACTGCCAATGGGAGAATTCAGGATAATGTTCTTTCCTATTCTGAGAGTGCTGACATCCAAACAAAAATGCCCACATCCATACCCATCATAAAGAAATATTGATATTTGAGAGCTAAGTAGAAATTATTTACTGCTTTCCCTACTTTCAGGTTACCATAGAAGGTGCTTTTGTTATTAGTAAATCTTCCTGGTTTCTTCCAGACTTGAAGCCTGGATGAGAGCTTTCCCTAGAATGAAGAGGACAAGATGGAATTACAGTCCTCAGGGGATAAGCAACACAGTTATAAAGACTGGTCTGCATTAAAATGTAGCATAAGTGTACACATATTTTACTATAATTGTTCTTACTTTTCCACTGTCTGCTAACTGCTTGATCTGAATGCTGTGAAATTTGGTTTGTACTAATTAGACTAAGGGGAGTACAAACAAGCTTGATTCAAATATTGTATACTTTACAGCATGAAATTTAAAAATAATTTTTTAACTTTCATTAAAATCATTCAGCTCCTTAAAACTTTCTATTTTAGGAAGGAAAAAAAATGGTGAACTTAAGTACCATTCCTTCCATAATCACTATTTGGCATGGTATTGTGGGTATAATTTAGTCCAGACAGAGCTGAAAGAAAGTGAAGTCATTCAGTCGTGTCTGACTCTTTTTGCAACCCTATGGACTACAGCCTACCAGGCTCCTCATCCATGGGATTTTCCAGGCAAGAATACTGGAGTGGGTTGCCATTTCCTTCTCCAGGGGATCTTCCTGACCCAGGGATCAAACCTGGGTCTCCCACATTGTAGGGAGACTCTTTACCATCTAGCCATCAGGGAAGCAGAGCTGAAAGTGATAGGAAAAAAGCAGTTACTTAAAATTTGTTATCACAGTTAGAATAATTCATCCATTAACTAAATATATTTAAAGTTTATTATTTTCACTTTTTCTATTATATGGAATAGAGATTGTTTTAACTTGGAATTTGTGCTTATATTTATCATCATGACTATACAGTGGAAGTGAGAAATAGATTTAAGGGACTAGATCTCATTGACAGAGTGCCTGATGAACTATGGATGGAGTTTCATGACATTGTACAGGAAACAGGGATCAATACCATCCCCAAGAAAAAGAAATGCAAAAAAGCAAAATGGCTGTCTGAGGAGGCCTTACAGATAGCTGTGAAAAGACGAGAAGTGAAAAGCAAAGGAGAAAAGGAAACATACACCATTTGAATGCAGAGTTCAAAAGAATAGAAAGGAGAGATAAGAAAGCATTCCTCAGCCATCAATGTAAAGAAATAGAGGAAAACAACAGAATGAGAAAGACTAGAGAGCTCTTCCAAGAAAATTAGAAATACCAAGGGAACATTTCATGCAAACATGGGCTCAATAAAGGACAGAAATGGTATGGACCTAACAGAAGCAGAAGATATTAAGATAGGTGGGAAGAATACACAGAACGACAAAAAAGATCTTCACAACCCAGATAATCACAATGGTGTGATCATTCACACTCACCTGGAGCCAGATATCCCAGAATGTGAGGTCAAGTGGGCCTTAGAAAGCATCACCACAAACAAAGCTAGTGGAGGTGATGGAATTCCAGTTGAGCGATTTCAAATCCTAAAAGATGATGCTGTGAAAGTGCTACAATCAATATGTCCGCAAAATTGGAAAACTCAGCAGTAGCCACAGGACTGGAAAAGGTTAGTTTTCATTCCAATCCAGAAGAAAGGCAATGCCAAAGAAAATGTGAGGTCAAGTGGGCCTTAGAAAGCATCACCACAAACAAAGCTAGTGGAGGTGATGGAATTCCAGTTGAGCGATTTCAAATCCTAAAAGATGATGCTGTGAAAGTGCTACAATCAATATGTCCGCAAAATTGGAAAACTCAGCAGTAGCCACAGGACTGGAAAAGGTTAGTTTTCATTCCAATCCAGAAGAAAGGCAATGCCAAAGAATGCTCAAATTACTGTACAGTTGCACTCATCTGACACGCTAGTAAAGTAATGCTCAAAATTCTCCAAGCCAGGCTTCAGCAACATGTGAACTACAAACTTCCAGATGTTCAAGCTGGTTTTAGAAAAGGCAGACGAACCAGAGATCAAATTGCCAACATTCGCTGAATCATTGAAAAAGCAAGAGAGTTCCAGAAAAACATCTATTTCTGGTTTATTGACTATGCCAAAGCCTTTGACTGTGTGGATCACAATAAACTGTGGAAAATTCTGAAAGAGATGGGAATACCAGACCACCTAACCTGCCTCTTGAGAAACCTGTATGCAGGTCAGGAAGCAATAGTTAGATCAAATTGCCAACATCCGCTGAATCGTGAAAAAAGCAAGAGAGTTCCAGAAAAACATCTATTTCTGTTTTATTGACTATGTCAAAGCCTTTGACTGTGTGGTTCACAATAAACTGTGGAAAATTCTGAAAGAGATGGGAATACCAGACCACCTAACCTGCCTCTTGAGAAACCTGTATGCAGGTCAGGAAGCAACAGTTAGAACTGGACATGGAACAACAGACTGGTTCCAGATAGGAAAAGGAGTACGTCAAGGCTGTATATTGTCACCCTGCTTATTTAACTTCTATGCAGAGTACTTCATGAGAAAACGCTGGGCTGGAAGAAGCACAAGCTGGAATCAAGATTGCTGGGAGAAATATCAATAACCTCAGATATGCAGATGACACCACCCTTATGGCAAAAAGTGAAGAGGAACTAAAAAGCCTCTTGATGAAAGTGAAAGAGGAGAGTGAAAAAGTTGGCTTGAAATTCAACATTCTGAAAATGAAGATCATGGCATCTGGTCCCATCACTTCATGGGAAATCGATGGGGAAACAGTAGAAACAGTGTCAGACTTTATCTTTGGGGGCTCCAAAATCACTGCAGATGGTGATTGCAGCCATGAAATTAAAAGATGCTTACTCCTTGGAAGGAAAGTTATGATAAACCTACATAGCATATTGAAAAGCAGAGACATTACTTTGCCAACAAAGGTCCGTCAATCAAGGCTATGGTTTTTCTAGTGATCATGTAGGGATGTGAGCGTTGGACTGTGAAGAAAGCTGAGAGCCAAAGAATTGATGCTTTTGAACTGTGTCATTAGAGAAAACTTTTGAGAGTACCTTGGACTGCAAGGAGATCCAACCAGTCCATTCTAAAGGAGATCAGTCCTGGGTGTTCTTTGGAAGGACTGATGCTAAAGCTGAAACCAGTACTTTGGCCACCTCATGCAAAGAGTTGACTCATTGGAAAAGGCTCTGATGCTGGGAGGGATTGTGGTCAGGAGGAGAAGGGGACGACAGAGGATGAGATGGCTGGATGACATCACCGACTTAGTGAACATGAGTTGGGGTGAACTCCGGGAGTTGGTGATGGACAGGGAGGCCTGGCATGCTGAAATTCATGGAGTTGCAAAGAGTTAGACACAACTGAGTGACTGAACTGAACTGATTGGATAATATTGCTCCATAACAACACAGATACTGTAAAATTATTCATATTCTGTGCCATAGTTCTGTAGAAACTACTTCATCTGGAAATATCTATTAACTAAGACTTGAGTCCTGGTATAGTACAATGGAAATTGATGTTTACATTCATGTCCTAGAGGCACCTGGAGATCTTAAAATGCCTTCTAAAAGCTGTCATCTAAAGCATAAAACTATCAAGCTCAATCAATCAACAAACATGTCTCTATTACAATAGATAGAGATAATACAAAAAATGTGTTAAGACGTGAATTCTACTCACAAAGGTCCACAAGGACCTTACAACCATAGAGAACTATAAAGTCGCTCAGTCATGTCCAACCCTTTGTGACCCCATGGACTATAGCCTACCATGCTCCTCCATCCATGGGATTCTCCAGGCAAGAATACTGGAGTGGGTGCCATTTACTTCTCCAGGAGATCTTCCCCATACAGGGATCGAACCCGGGTCTCCTGCATTGCAGGCAGACGCTTTCCCATCTGAGCCACCAGGGCAGCTCTATAACCCACCCAACAAATCTCTAATAAAGACAGTGTGGCATGTTTAAAAGGGAACTTTTGCCCTCATCCCAATGTGCTTTTCTAGCCCTCTTGCCCTCAGATAAAGAAAAGATTTCCCTGGCCAAAATACAAGATGTTGCTTGGGCTTTTCTTCCCAGGAGGAAAAGACAGCACCCATGCCCTGAGGCCACCTTTCATTCCTGCCTCCCTGCAGCTAGTAGATCCTGGTTCAGATTCAGAAGAGAGGTTTTGAGCCTGATCGCTGTTCTCCTGCACAAATACTACCCAAGAGCACTGTGCTGGAAGAGATGGGGGTGATTACCAACAATGAACACATTAGTATTTTATTAAAAATTGCTATAGAATAACTTTGCATGAAGCCATGAGGAAAGAGGCATGAGTAATAAATTTTCCCAAATCCCACTTGAAACTGCTAACTAACATGATATTTGACCAGAAAGTAAAACGAAGTTTATATTTATTTGAGTTGTCCTAAAATTACTACATGCTTGTAACTTTTTCCCCAGCCATTATTGAGATATATTTGACAGATAACATTATGAGAGTTTAATATGTACAATCTGTTGATATCATATACTTTCATATTGCAAGCTTTCCCTGGTGGCTCAACTGGAGAATCTGCCTGCAATGCAGGAGACAGAAGTTTGTTTGCTGGGTCAGGACGATCCCCTAGGGAAGGGATTCTTGCCTGGAGAATCCCATGAAAAGAGGAGCCTGGTGGGCTACAGTCCATTTGGTTGCAAAGAGTCGGACAAGACTAAAGTGACTTAGCGTGCATGCAAGAAATACTCAGGTATTTGGCCTGTGAATGCATCAGTGTTCTCTTTTCAACAATAAGTGGAAGATAACATTACTGGATTACAAAAGTTTCTGACTTAGAATAGCTTTATTGGTGTAAAATGACCTTAATATTCAACCCTGACACCACCTCCCTCTCAGTGTTTTTGAAGTGGAAGTGTACATGCATCTATTTTGGAGCATATCCCTAATTTGGGGAAATAGACATGTCACCAAAATCACACTAATTAAATTTTAGTCCATGCTTAGTATCAGCCTCTAATTCTCCCTACCCTGCAGACCCAAAATCCACATCTGTTCTTTGATAAAAGATGGAGAATAGGTCTGTTTTGCCAACTTCTAAAATGGGAGCTTATCCCACAATTATTCTGACAAATTTGCTTCAAGGAAAATTTGCAACATTGGAAACTGGTCCAAAATGCAGGGTCACGTATTTGACCACCCAGTCAAGTTTTGCCAACACCAAAATTTAACTGACAGGCAGTGTTCAAATACAAGTATGTGACTACTGATGTTATTGTTGATGGTTGAGGAGGAAAAAATTATACTCATTTCTTTTTTCCTTATTTTGACTTACAGAAAAGTTACTGGTATGTCTACTACACATTACCACCTCAACTCTTCAATTGTTTACATTTGTTTAATGCATTTACTTTATCATTCTCTCTCTCTCTGCCTGTGGCATTCTTATGTGTTTGCATATATATGCGGGCATGCTAAGTCACTTCAGTCATGTCCGAGTCTTTGGACATGCAACCCTATGGACTCTAACCCACCAGGCTCCTCCGTCTGTGGGATTCTCCAGGCAAGAATATCAGAGTGGGTTGTCATGCTCTCCTCCAGGGGAATCTTCCCAACCCAGGGGTCCAACCTGCACCTTTTATAGTCTCCTACATTGGCAGGAGGGTTCTTTACCACTAGTGCCACTTAGGAAACCCCTTGTGTACGTATCTAAGTGTGCTTATTTTTTTCTGAACCATTTGAGTGAGTTGGAGGCATCATGATGCTTTAAACTTAAAACTTTAGCATTCTCTAAGAAAAAGGATATTTTCTCATATAAACACAATACTGTTATCAAGATCAATATTTTTATAATTGAGCTATCTAAGAGACAGTCCATGCTAAATTTTACCAATAGTTCCAAGAGTGGCCCCTACAGCTCTTTTCTCCTCATCCATGACCATACATGCATTTAGTTGTTTCCTTTAATCTGAAATAGTTCCTGAGGCTTGCTTTGTATTTCTTGCCCTTGATATTTTTGAAGTATGTTGCTATTGTTCAATCGCTAAGTCATGTCTGACTCTTTGTGACCCCAAGGACTGTAGCACTCCAGGCTTCCCTGTCCTTCACTGTCTCCTAGAGTTTGCTCAAACTCATGTTCAATGAGTTGGTGATGCCTTCCAACTACCTCATCCTCTGTCGCCTTCTTCTCCTGCCCTCAATCTTTCCCAGCATCAGGGTCTTTTCCAGTGAGCTGACTCTTCACATCAAGCGGTCAAAGCATTGGAGCTTCAGCATTAATCTTTCCAATGAATATTCAGAGTTGATTTCCTTTAAGATTGACTGGTTTGATCTCCTTGCTGTCCAAAGAACTCTGAAGAGTCTTTCCAGCTCCGCAATTCAAAAACATCAATTCTTCAGCACTCAGCCTTTTTTTAAAATCCAACTCTCACATCCATACATGACAACTGGAAAAACCATAGCTCTGACCATACAGACCTTTGTCTGCAAAGTGATGTCTCTGCTTTTTAATATGCTGTCTAGGTTTATCATTACTCTTTTTCTAAGGAGCAATTTGAAGTATATTTGAGGTATACAGGCAGTTATTCTGTGAGGTGCCTCACAGATAGAGTTTGCAGTTTGAGGGGTTAAGTTATAGGACCCCATTGCCTGAACAGACCTGTTCCATCAACACATCCATGTATCTGTGATGCCCAACATTGGGGAAAGTGCTTTAAGTTGAGACAGTCTTTCCTGAACATTCCTAAAACTTCTGTATGATTTTAAGTCCATGTTTTTAAACTGATTAGAGCACTTCGTGATAATATTAGTTATAAAACAGGTTACTTAGCTATAACAGAGACCCAAACATGGCTTGTACTGAACCACATTTCCCTCTCATTAAACAGGTCAGGGAAGAATGTTCAGGGCGGGCTGGGTGCCCCTGCCCTGGTCAGCGTGCAGTTTCTCTCTCTCAAGCAGAACAGCTGCTCCAGGTCTTCCTATCACCCAGCCAGTGGGAAGGGCAGAGAGGTGTATGCACATCCCTTTTTAGAGTGATGGTCTGGACATACGGCAGCGTCTCCTCTGCTTATGCACGCCACAGTGCAGAACCCAGTCCCACAGAACACAGCAACACGCAGGAGACACTGGGACATGGGTCTCTCGTGACAGCCACACACCTGCAGTGCCATTACTAAAGACAGGGAGATGGTTCCGAAGGCGCATCTGACAGTCCCTGGTCTGGAAACTAGCCGCATGTTGCGCCATGTGCTCAGTCGCTTGTCATGTCCGACTCTTTGCAACCCTATGGACTGTAGCCTGCCAGGTTCCCCTGTCCTTGGGACTCTCCAGGCAAGAATACTGCAGTGGGTTGCCATGCCCTCCTCCAGGGATCTTCCTGACCCAGGGTCGAACCTGCATCTTTTATGTCCCCTGCATTGGCAGGTGGGTTCTTTACCAGTAGTCACACATTAACACTCTGATCAGCAGATCATCACAAAAAGACTACACTACCCAAAGATACAACATTTCGGGAAAGGGGACTTAGTGAAAAGTCCATCTTATATAAAGTCTGCCTAGGCAATAAAGCCCCAGTTGAGAAAATGCAAAGGAAACTGCTGAGATTGGAGACTTCTTAAAGATCCATTAGATGCCTGAAAAAAGAGTTCCATTGGCCATGTCTCAACCTTGTTCCTTACTGAACACCGTCCTTTGTATTAATACATTACACTCCAGTGACACAGAATCACTTGTGGTTTTCTCTACACACCTGTTGCTTCATGCTCTTTCCAATTCACTTCTTACTTGTACCTCCACAAGGAAAGTCCTCCTTATTGCCGCCACTACCCACTTGGCTAATATCAGCTCATCTTTTAGCAAATCTCACCTCCTCTAACTCTGGGAATTCAATGAGTCCTTTCAGACAGCTTATACCCACAGGTCTCGGATCCCAGCACATTTACACATCTGTCTACTCGACTCTGTGCTTCTTGACATAGATAGAGTCTGTCTTGCCAAACTTGGAGCCTTGTGTTCTGTGGTTCTGAAGTGCAGGCCCAATTTGATTACTTTGTCCTTATGCTTGAGGGTGACTGTAAGGATAAAACTAGGAGGTCATAAGGTCCATAGAAGGTATTGTAGGACATTTGCAGGGTATGCTCAAGATGGCTTGATGGTTGAGGGAGAGAAACCAATGAAGAGAGAGAGACCACAGACAGGAGAGAGAAAACAATGTGATCAAGAAAAGAGGAGGAACAGAAATAAGAGCATGGGGCTTGTCAAAGGAGATTATCTAGACTTGGAAATGAGAATAAAGAGACCATAGAGGAAGTTACAGAGAAATGCTGAAGTAGGGAGAAGGCAGCGTGAAGTTACTTGTGTATACATGTCCATAAATCAAGAAGTCATGTCCCAAATTCCTTTCAAATTTATGTGCTTATGTCAAAAAGGTTAGCTTTTAAATTTGACTTCCTACCAAAATACAAAGTAATATCTGTCCTTCATTTGAGACCCAAATTCTTTTTCCTACAGCATTTTTATTAGAAACATAACCTTCATGTAGTGTTCTGGTAAAATCTAGCAACTCTTTGTTTACAGTGACTTTTATACATACAACTAACATAATTTTCAGAGAAGGCAATGGCAATCCACTCCAGTACTCTTGCCTGGAAAATCCCGTGGATGGAGGAGCCTAGTAGGCTGCAGTCCATGGAGTCGCTAAGAGTCGAACACAACTGAGTAACTTCACTTTCACTTTTCACTTTCATGCATTGGAGAAGGAAATGGCAACCCACTCCAGTGTTCTTGCCTGGAGAATCTCAGGGATGGGGGAGCCTGGTGGGCTGCCATCTCTGGGGTCGCACAGAATCGGACACAACTGAAGCAACTTAGCAGCAGCAGCTGCAGCATAATTTTAGGAAATAAATTGAAGAGGGATGTGAAGCAAAAGACTTGATAAATGCCTTCGTTCTGATAAGTAGTAACAAAGTACAGATATTGTTCCCTGATGGCTTTTGAAATATTTTTTTAAGAGAAATGAATTGTATAAAAATAGTAAATATCAACACCATAATCTAGTTCATTACCAGACTCACACTGGGCAGAGGGGAAGGTTTACTTGTTTTGTTTTAATCTTTTTCATTTGTTCCGTCCTTTCACTCTGTCACTTCACATGTTTTTCTAAAAGCATCATCTCCTAGGTGTTCTCAGGTAAGTCCTATTTTATCATCTTGGGTGATCTCACTGGTCCCAATAAACCAAGATTTACAGCTAATAATGTCACCTTTGCAAAGGGGGTTGTTAATACTCCTTTGATACAAATCAGCCAATCCAGAATTCTCATCGGGGGTAACAATTAAATGATGAGGCTTCCCAGAAGGTGCTAGTGGTAAAGAACCCAGCTGCCAATGCAGGTGATGTAAGAGACCTGGATTCAGTCCTTAGGTCGGGAAGATCCCCTGGAGGAGGGCAACAATTTCCAGTATTCTTGCCTGCAGAATTCCATGGACAGAGGAGCCTGGTGGGCTACAGTCCATAAAGTCACAAAGAGCTGGACAGGACTGAGTGACTGATCACACATACACAATTTAATGATACAATCAATTATTTTGGTACAAGGCACCTTAGGAAGGAAACTGGAAGGGATCTCATGAGATTTTCTTTCCAATTAATTCAGGTGATTCTTCAAACTTTCTGAAGACGAGAGCTTCTGCTTTCCTTCCAAACTCAGTGGAGTTTGGCTCTGAATGTGGTCTTTTTTGGGGTTTGGCAATGGCTAACAAGAGATAGAAATGATGAAATAATAGTAATTGGTGCTTATTCAATGCCTGTTATGGGCCAGACATGTACAACTCACATTGACTTTGTTATTTTCTTTTATTTCCACAGTAATCCTGTGAGCTACCACAGTCCCCTGTTGTCTGGACGGCCTGCGTTCACAACTACAAACCAATGAGCAGGAGGTAACTAGTGCAGCAGTGGAAGCCCAGACCTAGACTGCGATACTTCATCCCAGGATTCCCAGGAAGAAAACATCTGTGATTCACTTCAAGGCCCAGGAGACAACAACCATGACCTTGACTTGTACACAGTCACATGCCCGCGGGACTCTATGCCTAAAGGGTTCTAGGTGCCAACTGTTTTCGCTCTAAGAATTGTAGTTGTCACTAAGATTTATACCAATCATTCCACCATTCTACTATAAGAATCTCATAAAAACTAAATTAAACCTTATAATAATAATAAATACATTGAAGTTCTGTGCATAATAGCCAAGATAAAATAATATGAAGGTTCACCAATGGATGAATGGATAAATAAAACGGATAGACAATGGAATAATCTTTGGCCTTAAAAAAGAAGGAAATCTTGCCACACGTGACAACCTGGGTGAACAAGACCTTACACTGAGTGAAATAAGCAAAATAGGCACAAAAGGACAAACACTGCGTGACTCCAGGCATGTAAGCTGTCTACAGCAGTCAAAACCACAGACTCAGAGAGTGGAATGCTGGTTCCCAGGGTCTGGGGAGATGGAATATGAGGAGTTGCTAATCAGTGGACATAAACTCTGTTTTTCAAGGTGAATAAGTTCTAGAAGTCTGCTGTACAATTCTGTGCCTACAGGTAGCACTGTATTGTACATATAAAAGTCTGTTAAGAGGGACTTCCCTGGGGGTCCAGCAGTTAAGACTTTTTGCTTCCAATGCAATGGGCACGGATTTGATGCCTGGTCAGGGAACTAAGATCCTACATGCCACGTGGCATGGCCAAAAAAAAATAAAATAAAAATCTGCTTAAAGGGTAGATCTCATGTGAAGTATTCTTAACTAAATAAATAGCATCTTTTTATTAAAAGCAGTGATTGGCCTTTGAAATATGTATATTTTATTTGAAAAACACTTTTTGTGTTCTTTATTGACTGTGTGTAGACATACACGCACACACATGGACATACACACAGGCACACAAATGATTTACCTCCAATAACATAATACACTTACCCGTTTTCAATATATCATGTATTCTCAAGTGTACTCACAGCATGCAAAAAAGGCTATAATTAACATAATGAGGTAAACTGATGGCCTGTTGCTTTTCGGCTTCACTGTGTCTCCTTCTGGGCTGGCATGAGATTCAACCTCCAAGTAGTTTTGACATTTGATAGCAGACTTTGCTTTGCAATAACAGTTTTTAAAGTTCTTATCTACAACAGGTGTTCTTGCTATTCTTCTGACTGCATTTTATAGCTTATTTTGGAGGTGACTGTAAGGCATATTTCCCCATCCTACCCCTTCCTTATCTAAAGAACATGACACTAAAATTCCCCTAAAAATATCTCCTTTATTCTCTTCCCTGTGTCTCTTCCTATTCTAGTCTCACCACAAGATTTTTTTTTAATCTAATAACAAAAATGGCTGCTTGCCCAAAGCTCAGAAAGAACTGAAATGTGGGTAACCTGGCTCTTTTCTCTATTAACCATGCAGTCGAAGGCTAAATCTGACAGCTTTCTCAGAAATATCTTTGCTTGTCAGTATCATGGTAATGATTCAAGAACGATTGGGCGAAATGCCTCAGACTTTTCTAAACACACAGCTGATGCCATGTTCTTTTCCTTTTATGAGCTGCTGTTGACACTGAGATTTTCCACAGCCTCAGAGTCGTTCTTCTACCTCTGTTGGAAGGATGGGCTATAGCAGTCAACGTGAGTCGCTCTGACAAAAACCGTGCTTAGAACATCCTCTGGTGGTGATAACGGGTATCATCAGTTTCAACACAAAGGGCCACTGCCCCATTCCACACAATCAGCACGTCCCTGGATACATAACAATGATAGAAATACCTGCTGCTTTCAAGATAGCTCCACTCCCAGGCCACTAGGCCACTTGCTTTAGTCCCTCTGCTGTCAAAGCTCTTCACACATAGTGGCAATATCTCATCACAGGACTTGTTTTCCACTTTTTGTCTATCACAGGTGTAAATCTGAAAGTGAAAAGCAAAGAGAACTTACAAGCCGGTTTTTCAAAAGTTCCACAAACTTTTGAAAAAAAAAATTCTCACGTGCAAAGTTCCACAAAGATAAAATATTATTCCACAAAGTTGAGCATTAAAAATTATTCCACACTAAGAAAAAGTCAAACTCATAGCAATGGTGAATAGAATGGGGTTTGCCAGAGTTTGGGGGATGAGGCACATTGGTCAAAGGGTACAAACTTCCAGTTATGAGATGAATAAGTTTTGAAAATCTAATGTGCAATATGGTGACTATAGTTAATGATACTGGATTGTCTACTTGAAATTTTGCTAAACAAGTTGATCGTAAGGGTTCTTATTACACAGACACACACACACAGGGTAACTATGTCTAACGCTGTGGTAGTAATCACCTCACAATGTATACCATATCACATCATCAGGTTGTACTTTTTCATTCTGGCCACCCCACACAACAGGCAGGATATGAGCTCCCCAAGCAGGGAAGGAAACTGTGCCCACGAAAGTGGAAGTGTGGAATCTTAACCCCTGGACCGCCAGGGAAGTCCCACATTGTAAATACAAGCCATTTTATTTGTCAATTACACCTCTATGAAGCTGAGAAAAAAAACAAATTTGCATAAATAAAAATGAAACATCATTCCACAGAGATAAACAAAATGAATTGCATGGATTTCTTAGTCATGAAAATTAAAGTCTAAACTGTCCGATTTCAACAGTTTGAGATTCCAGAGCTGCTAGGTGGCATTCCTTCTCTCTATGGCTATTGTCTTCATGCTTTGTTTCGAAGCTGCAAACACTACAGAGACTGTTTTTTTTTTCCCCAAAAGTAAATTATAGAAATCAGTAAACAATGACAGTTTTTCTGGGGAAGGAAGGGCTAAGGCATCAATTATGAATTAATTAAGCTTATTGGCAAACAAAACCTGCGAATTAGGTGAGAATCAGCAGTCATTTAAACCCGTAATGAGAGTGACTGAGAGCATCACGCCTCCTGATATAGGCACGTGTTCTCTGTATTTTATTACACATCATAGAATGAATTAAAACTAATGAGGCTGGTGGTATGACTAATTTCTCTAATGATTTTGATTAATGTAAAGTTTAAAGAACGTGGCACATGACTATCTGTTGAATGTCATGGTACTGATGTTTCCTACCTCACCTGGCTCCCATGGAGGTCATCATCCACAGGAATTACTCTGTAAATGTTTCCTGTGTAAATCTTTCAAGATGTAAAAAGGTAAATATAAATATGTTCTTCCCATTCACGGAATGGAACATTGAACTTCACGGACTGGAACATTGAACTTAAGGCAATCATAAGTTGAAAATAAGAACACTACAGTGTCAAAGAGGGCTTCCCTGGTAGGACAGATGGTAAAGAATCTGCCTGCAATGCAGGATACCTGGATTCAATCCCTGGGTTGAGAAGATCCTCTGGAGGAGAAACTGGCAACACACTCCAGTTTTCTTGCCTGAGAATTCCAGTCCTGCAGAGAGCCAGAGGCCACACCAGAGCAAAGCCTAGAGGCTGAGCACTCACAGAGAGCCAGGGAGGAAGGTCGCACCTTATATCCCAGACGCTGAGACCAAGGGCAAGACACCAGCACTAGACGGAGCAGCCCTGCGGGAAGCGCTGGGTTTGAACACGCTTCGCAGTGTGGTCAAAGTTAGTGACTACAAAACATTAGATTTACAAAGTAATACTTTCCTGTGTGATGACATCGCCAGGAGGCAGGTGACCTGTAAAAGGCAGCTACCATCTCCATCTTGCCATTCACTAGGCAGTTGTGTGGCCTGGACTGATGAAATCAGACAAAACACAACCACAGTATTTTTTAGCCTTGCTCCCCTCACCACCGCCCATCCTCAAACCCAAGGAACAACAAAAAAAAGTATTTTTTTGTTCATTGAGGGGTTATAGGGAAGGAGATCCCATAATTTTCTAGCACATAAGAGATGGGATGTAGAAATCAGCACCTACTCACCTGTTATCAAAAGGTGAGAATGAATTAAGCATCTTTAATATGTTTTCCTGACCCTTTATTAATAATAATTAATAATTATTACCTGTGTGTTTGGTGTATGTGCTCAGTTGTGTCCAAGTCTTTGTGACCCCATTCACTGTAGCTTGCCAGACTCCTATGGAATTTTCCAGGCAAGAACACTGGAGTGGGTTGCCATGCCCTCCTCCTGGGGATTTTCCTGACTCAGGGATCGAACACACATCTCTTGTGTCTCCTGCATTAGCATGCAGATTCTCTACCACTCTGCCACCTAGGAAGTCCCTTATTATTACCCAAATAACCATAAATACATATATAAAAGTCAGTATACTTTTAATACAAACATTGGTTCTCCTATGCCCAAAGAACATTACTATGTGTGCCTGGAAATATCCCTCAGGGCTGGGAAGAAACTGTTATATAAATGTAAAGCAAAGTGATGGAAGAGATTTGCCCTGCAATTAAGCTAGGAAAATATTAGAGAAATGTTAAGAAATAATCAGGAGAACTGGTTGTATTACTTTCTGGTGGGCAGGAACTATGCCTGCTGTTTTCAGTGTCATTTATCATAATTCATCATTGGACCTGATAGTAATTCAAATGTCTAGCAACAATAATACTTTGTCTCCATCTAATTAGCTAATTGTTCTCCCAATTAGGATCATCAAATATTCTTGTACCCTCAATGAAATAGGTGCAATAGGGATGCAAAGAAGATATCACGAGTCCTACTCTCAAGGAGGTTACAACCAAGTTCATCTGTGTATGTTCAGTCGTGTCCGACTCTTTGTGACCCCCATGGACTGTAGCCTGCCAGGCTCCTCTGTCCGTGGGATTCTCCAGGCAAGAATACTGGAGTGAGTTGTCGTGCCCTCCTCCAGGGGATCTTCCCAACCCAGAGATCAAACCCACATCTCTTAACGTCTCCTGCCTTGGCAGGCAGGTTCCTTACCACTAGACTAGCACCACCTGGGAAGCCTCTAATACAACTTCGTGCTGGAGAGTAACTGTAAGGTGGAATGACACAGTCGATGACCACAAAAGGTTAAAGGAACAAAGACAAGACAAGTTACGTGAAGACGATATCCTCGGAAAGGCAAACAGCTTATCCTGACACTGTATTTGGTAAGATCTTTCTACTTGAGAAGGTCACGTGTTCATTCTTACTCTCCAGCACATATTATTAATAAAACAGTACCCTCCACAGAGGGTGGACCTTGAACTTCAGTTTCCATAAGGATATCTAGAGAAGTGGGAAACATGGAGGCGCCACTCCAATTCCTAAGCGTCTGATTCAGCAGGCTTGCATTTTAGTGTGTATTCAAGGTGCTCTTGGTATGGGTCTTTGGGCCCTATTTTGAGATATATCACTTAAACATTGGTACTTGGCTCAATGTCCTTCAGAAAGTTTACTCCTTTTAAAGTTGCATTTGACTCATTTCTAATGAGGTGGATGAACCTAGAGCCTACTATACAGAATGAAGTCAGAAAGAAAAAAACAAATAATGCATATATATAGAATCTAGAAAGATGATACTGATGAACCTGTTTGCAGGTCAACATCGGAGACGCAGAGTAGAGAACAGATTTTGGACACAGTAGGGGAAGGAGAGAGTGGGATGAACTGAGTGAGTAGCACTGAAACATGTACATCAATTACCATGTGTGAAATATGTAGCCAGTGGGAATTTGCTGGATGACATAAGGAACTCCAACCCAGTGCTCTGTGACAACCTAGAGGAGTGGGATGGGGTGGGAGGGGGGAGTGAGGTTCAAGAGGGAGGGGACATATGTGTACCTATGGCTGATCCACACTGACGTATGGCAGAAATCAAGATAATACTGTAAAGTAAGTATCTCTCAATTAAAAGTAAATAAACGTTTTAAAAGCTGCCAAAGTGAAATGACAAGGGTTCGGTAAAGTTTTGTAAGACACTTTATAAAGACCCTGTTCTTTCCTCCAGATGACACCCATGATCCAGTCCCCTTTGGCACAACCTACTCTGTACTTGAAGTTAATATGTGGCTGCATTTTTATCAAAGGTAATGAAGAAGTCTCAGGTGGGTTAAACAATAGGAGAGCAAAATTCACACCATAAGGTCTAGATATCTCTTGTCCTAAACCATTATTTGGAAAGAAGTAGACATATTTGACATAAAAAGATTTAGAAGAGACAGACATAGACACTTTCACTCCTTTGCATTGCAAATTTTATGTGATATCTTATCATTATATTCCCAAAATGTGTTCAGGTTTATGTGACATTGATTTGTTTTTAATAAACCCATGCTGCCTGAGTCTCAATTCATTTGATTGTAGAATTCTGAATAGACTATAAAAACAAATTTCTAGAGTTAATGACCTAAAAAATTGCCATTAATTGAAGTACAAGCATCTATTTCAATTAAAGAATGTCACAATATTTAGTTTACATCTCATAGCTACCACCGTAAATTTAATCATTGGCATAATTTATACTGAAGAGCAATTTGAATAATTTAATACACTGTACTTAATGTTGGTCATTAGATGTAATTGCAAATTTATACTATTATAAATGCAATATGCACTGTACTAGTCTTTATTCTGTTTATTTCCTGTCATATTGTTTACTATGAAAAAACAAAACAGAGGAAACTATCTCTCTTAACCAAATAGCCTTAGAGAAAATTTAACCGATGTAATCTCATGGGCAAAATCCATCTTTCATAAATAAACTCATAAAAACAACAAACTTTATAAATATTTAACATGCAAGTACTCGGGATTATTCAGCAAATTTAATTATCTATATTCTGATTTCTCTTTTTGTGCCAATTAGCTCTTATTCAGCCAATATTCAATTTTTATAGAAAAAAAAGCAAAAATCAGAGGTATGATTACTTCTAACATTCTCAGCTCCAGGAGATGAAGGCTGCCATCGTCAGGGATGAGTCAGGTAGAACATGGCCCCTTTTTGCTATGGTGAGATGTTGCCTCCCCTGTGGTCTCCTTCCCTAAAACATCATCCCAGTCAAACTAGGGACACATATCAGACAGACAAAATCCTATTTTGTAAAACTGAGGGAGTTTCTACAAAATACATGACCAGTATTCCTCAAAACTGTCAAGGTTATTAAAAAAAGAAGGTGGGGGAAACCGAGAACATGTCACATCCAGAGGAGGCCAAGGAGACTTTAACAACTAATGTAACCTGGTATCCTGAGCGGAAAAGGCAGCAGGAAAAGAGCACCGGTGAGAATAAAACGTGAATTCAGTGTGCTGCTGTTGTTGTTGTTTAGTGGCTTAGTCGTGTCTGACTCTATGCAACCCCATGAACTGCAGCCCACCAGGCTCCTCTGTCCATGGGACTCTCCAAGCAAGAACACTGCAGTGGGTTGTCATTTCCTCTCCAGAGGATCTTCCCAAACCAGGGGTCAAACCCACATCTCCTATGTTGGCAGGTGGATTCTTTACCACTGAGCCACCAGGGAAGCATGAATTAAGTATGGATTTAGTTCATAATAACATACCAGTATTGAGTCTTTCATTGTGACAAACGTGCTATAGTAACTTGAAGGGTTAACAATGGGGAAAGTGAGTGAGGGGTATATGGGACCACACTGTACACCTTTGCAACTTTTCTGTGAACTGAACATTAATGCAGAATAAAAAGATTAAAGTTGAAAAGCAATACTATGAAAGGACCATGTAAGAGAATCCTCAAACCATAATAAATGACATATAATTAATATCCAGATTATGGCCTACAAGTTGATTAGGGGAAAAAGCCCATAGTAAAGTAAAGAAAGCACCAGAACAGTTTTTTTTTTTTTCTGAAAACAAATACTCAATAAATTTGAAATTACCTTAAATGTACACAGAAATCAAGGAAACACAAATTAAAATGGTCATTTTTTAACCATTACATTAGGAAATGTACACTGATTAAATCTAGGTCAAGATTAGAGAAACTGGGTGGCCATGCACTGCTGGCAGAGCTGTGAATTATTACAGCATCTTTGGAAATAATTTGAGAGTTTATATTAAAATTATAAATGCTTAGACCATTAAGTCCAGAAATTCCAAATGCCATTATTTATCCTAGAAATACAATGGCCAGAAAATAGGTATAAGGACATTTGTTGCTACAATGTTTATCAAGGTAAAAACTTGACAACTAGCCCATATTAATAAATAGCAAACTGAAGTGAAAGTCACTTGGTTGTGTCCAACTCTTCGCAATTCCATGGAATATACAGTCCATGGAATTCTCCAGGCCAGAATACTGGAGTGGGTAGCCTTTCCCTTCTCCGGGGGATCTTCCCAACCCAGGGGTCAAACCCAGGTCTCCCACATTGCAGGTGGATTCTTTACCAGCTGAGCCACAAGGGAAGCCCATTCACAAACGGAGCAGTTGCTAAATAAGTTACACTATTTGATGGTATATATATACTATGCATATGATACATGAAGTGAAGTGAAGTGAAGTCGCTCAGTCGTGTCTGACTCTTTGCGACGCCATGGACTGTAGCCTATCAGGCTCCTCAGTCCATGGAATTTTCCAGGCAAGAGTACTGGAGTGTGTTACCACTTCCTTCTCCAGGGGAATCTTCCCAACCCAGGAATCGACCTCATGGACTGTAGCCTACCAGGCTCCTCAGTCCATGGAATTTTCCAGGCAAGAGTACTGGAATGGGTTGCCATTTCCTTCTCCAGAGGATCTTCCCAACCCAGGGATCGAACACAGTTCTCCCACACTGCAGGCAGACAGACGTTTTACCGTCTGAGCCACCAGGGAATGATACATGAGATAGTATAAAAAAGGAGAAAGACCCAAGATTTTGTTGAGCGAGGAGAAAAGCAAGCTCAGTTCAGTCAGTTCAGTTCAGTTCAGTTCAGTTCAGTATTCTTTGCAACCCTATGAATCACAGCATGCCAGGCCTCCCTCTCCATCACCATCTCCCAGAGTTCACTCATACTCACGTCCATCGAGTCAGTGATGCCATCCAGCCATCTCATCCTCTGTCGTCCCCTTTTCCTCCTGCCCGCAATCCTTCCCAGCATCAGAGTCTTTTCCAATGAGTCAACTCTTCACATGAGGTGGCCAAAGTACTGGAGTTTCAGCTTCACCATCATTCCCTCCAAAGAAATCCCAGGGCTGATCTCCTTCAGAATGGACTGGTTGGATCTCCTTGCAGTCCAGGGACAGTAAATTGCGGCACTTTAAAAAATAAATAGGAAAAATGCTAACAAAATTATATGTTTCATCCGAGAACCCTAAATTATGTAAACACAAAGAAAATAATGTGGAAGATGCTTCCTAAATGGATGGTAGTGGGTACATCTTGAGAGCTGGGGAGACACAACATGTGTTAAAGATGCTTAACAAAAGGACTCCAGCCAGTACTGTCTGCTATGAATTTGACAACCAACTCTCCCGCTGGGACTTCCCAGGTGGCGCTAGTGGTAAAGAATCTGCCTGCCCATGCAGGAGATGTACGAGACATGGGTTCGATCCCTGGATCAGGAAAATCCTGGAGGAAGAAATGGCATCCCATTCCACTATTCTTGCCTGGAGAATCCCATGGATAGAGGAGCCTGGCGCGAGTCCATGGGGTCACAAAGAGTTGGACATGACTGAAGCGACTTAGCACACACATCTCCCACTGTAGGGTCTACTGGTTTCTGAGGAATAAATCCATCCACCATGAATAATTTTATGGCTTGAAAAGCTACTATTTTAACAGCTATATCTTCCAAGCCTGTATAAGATGGCTCTAATATATTACTGACTCTAGCCATGCTCCTTTCTTTTACTTATATAGTTAGAACTATTTTTAAATAAGAAATAAAAATGCTCTATCTGTATTATTCAGAGACTATCCAGAATCAGAAATGTCCTGAATGGCATTTAAAAGTCCTTGGAATGCTACCATGCGCTCTTGATTTTATTTAAAATTTCTATGTCAGCAATAGCAGGAATTGAACTCACATCCCCTGGATTAGAAGGCAAAGTCTTAACCACTGGACCACCAGGGAAATCCCAAAGAGCAAAAGTTTTAGCAGCACCAAATGTGAAATCAATGTTGTATTTATGAAAGAACTCAGATGGAGTTGAAAGCTTCAAGATGTATTCAGTACCAATAAGATGAAGAAACACTGATTCTATAGACAATAGGTAGGATGCAACAAGGTTAATTAGGGAAGAAGAAAAAAAGACTAATTGTTTTTTTCCACACAGAGAAGGAATTTGGTTCTTAAAAAAATACTGTCTTGTATTTTCAGCTAATTGATACAGACACCATAACATAATCGCCAACTTTTGATAAGTATGTGTGATATCTAACTTAGTACTACAATAGTTTTGTCAAAGTACTCAAAGGGTTTCAAGTTTGTTAACTGTTTTAAATCCAACATGAAGACCAGATCACGAAACCCAGAAGTTGGGTGCTGCATGGTGCTGAGGGTCAGTTGCTTAAACTGGCATCTGGTCTCCTCACCCAGGGAGGCAGGTCCGCCTCCATCTCAAACACTCAGTGAACTTTACATAGTGAAGGAGCTTAAGAAATCTAATGAAATCTCAGTCTAAGATGCTTCAGATAACTACCTTGTTCTTTTCTTCTCCCCTCCGTTTTATACTCCTCAGAACTTCAGTCCAGAGATCATTATTTTGAAATAACAGAAGCATTAAAATGATCTTAAGTTGATGTGAATGATTAAATGATCTTAAGTTGAAACTGAAAAAGTATTTGAATTTTTGAGAAAGATAATGAAAATGATTATCTCTGCTTCCTCCCCACCTCAACCAAAAAACAGCTTTAAAAAAACTGAAGTGAGAAGCTACTACTCCACTCAACAAATAAAATAAAAAGCAAAGAAAAATTAAATTACTTTCTTTTCAGAATAGAGCAAAATGCAGAGTTTCCTTATAGGAGAATGAAGGAAAAATCCATTTCTGCATTTTATCTCATTTTTGTTTCGTTTTGTTTCAATATAGTCTCCACTAGGAGACAGTAATATAATGAAGAAAAGAGGTTTGGGCAGAAAGAAAAGTAATAGATTCAAATAATGTTAATTCTCTCATTATCTGCTCTTCTATCTAAAGTCTGTGTATGATTGCATTCCCTGCGGAAAAAGGAAAATATATCTGGTGGTCCGATTATAAATAGGCCAATATTTTATTCCTATGTTACAAAAGAAAGAAATTTTAAGTAAACCTACATGTGTGCTACTTATTTGAGTAATATATTTCAATCCTAGAAGCACTTGGGAAAATAGTATAATGCAAAGCCTCATTTTCCCCAAAGGAACAATGCTATAATCAGAAGGATAACTGTGAGATACGTACAGTTAGAAGTAATAAAGTTGAAGAAAGAGTTAAAATAAAGCAAGATAATAGTCTGGCAAGAAATGAAAATGAAAAGGGAACTTCTATGACTTGCTGCAATTTGGTTTTATCTTCTTGTTGGAATGAATATTGAATTCAAGGAGGCACAATTATTGGCGGTTCCTAGAAAAGAATGAATTCCATGCTTAATAGTTAATAAACTCAAATTATATCAAAGTAACTTTTAAAAACTTATTTCTTTTATCTACAATATTCTATAATATCAAGCAGGTATCTATTGGCTATAATCTCCAGGGGACTGAATCATTGTGATCAAAATCTCATAGATTCTGTAAGAGGCCAACAATATAATCAGGATAAATTACAGTGTAATATAGTATGACTGTTCTTGTGCAAATTTAATGTGACTGTCCCATTATTTGCATCTCATATTTTAAGATAGTAGGAACAGAAAGAAATCATGCATAGAAATTCACATTTTAAAAAGAACATTAATTTTAAATTCAGACAATATAAATACATTTGCTAATCAGTTAAAACTATGAAGGTCAGGTGACTCAGAAGTTAAATCTGGAATAATTTTTTTATTGTTCACAGTATACAACAAGAAGCTTAAAAGGGATACTAGAACATCCATAAAATCAGTTCTAATGAAATATGCAAAAAACAGGGATACAAATGCTTGGTCCAGAGTTAGCTATTAGATCAAGTTCAGTTCAGTTCAGTTCAGTCTCTCAGTCGTGTACAACTCTTTGCAACCCCATGAATCACAGCACGCCAGGCCTCCCTGTCCATCACCAACTCCCGGAGGTCACTCAGACTCATGTCCATTGAGTCCATGATACCANTGAAATTTGGTTTGTACTAATTAGACTAAGGGGAGTACAAACAAGCTTGATTCAAATATTGTATACTTTACAGCATGAAATTTAAAAATAATTTTTTAACTTTCATTAAAATCATTCAGCTCCTTAAAACTTTCTATTTTAGGAAGGAAAAAAAATGGTGAACTTAAGTACCATTCCTTCCATAATCACTATTTGGCATGGTATTGTGGGTATAATTTAGTCCAGACAGAGCTGAAAGAAAGTGAAGTCATTCAGTCGTGTCTGACTCTTTTTGCAACCCTATGGACTACAGCCTACCAGGCTCCTCCATCCATGGGATTTTCCAGGCAAGAATACTGGAGTGGGTTGCCATTTCCTTCTCCAGGGGATCTTCCTGACCCAGGGATCAAACCTGGGTCTCCCACATTGTAGGGAGACTCTTTACCATCTAGCCATCAGGGAAGCAGAGCTGAAAGTGATAGGAAAAAAGCAGTTACTTAAAATTTGTTATCACAGTTAGAATAATTCATCCATTAACTAAATATATTTAAAGTTTATTATTTTCACTTTTTCTATTATATGGAATAGAGATTGTTTTAACTTGGAATTTGTGCTTATATTTATCATCATGACTATACAGTGGAAGTGAGAAATAGATTTAAGGGACTAGATCTCATTGACAGAGTGCCTGATGAACTATGGATGGAGTTTCATGACATTGTACAGGAAACAGGGATCAATACCATCCCCAAGAAAAAGAAATGCAAAAAAGCAAAATGGCTGTCTGAGGAGGCCTTACAGATAGCTGTGAAAAGACGAGAAGTGAAAAGCAAAGGAGAAAAGGAAACATACACCATTTGAATGCAGAGTTCAAAAGAATAGAAAGGAGAGATAAGAAAGCATTCCTCAGCCATCAATGTAAAGAAATAGAGGAAAACAACAGAATGAGAAAGACTAGAGAGCTCTTCCAAGAAAATTAGAGATACCAAGGGAACATTTCATGCAAACATGGGCTCAATAAAGGACAGAAATGGTATGGACCTAACAGAAGCAGAAGATATTAAGATAGGTGGGAAGAATACACAGAACGACAAAAAAGATCTTCACAACCCAGATAATCACAATGGTGTGATCATTCACACTCACCTGGAGCCAGATATCCCAGAATGTGAGGTCAAGTGGGCCTTAGAAAGCATCACCACAAACAAAGCTAGTGGAGGTGATGGAATTCCAGTTGAGCGATTTCAAATCCTAAAAGATGATGCTGTGAAAGTGCTACAATCAATATGTCCGCAAAATTGGAAAACTCAGCAGTAGCCACAGGACTGGAAAAGGTTAGTTTTCATTCCAATCCAGAAGAAAGGCAATGCCAAAGAATGCTCAAATTACTGTACAGTTGCACTCATCTGACACGCTAGTAAAGTAATGCTCAAAATTCTCCAAGCCAGGCTTCAGCAACATGTGAACTACAAACTTCCAGATGTTCAAGCTGGTTTTAGAAAAGGCAGACGAACCAGAGATCAAATTGCCAACATTCGCTGAATCATTGAAAAAGCAAGAGAGTTCCAGAAAAACATCTATTTCTGGTTTATTGACTATGCCAAAGCCTTTGACTGTGTGGATCACAATAAACTGTGGAAAATTCTGAAAGAGATGGGAATACCAGACCACCTAACCTGCCTCTTGAGAAACCTGTATGCAGGTCAGGAAGCAATAGTTAGAACTGGACACGGAACAACAGACTGGTTCCAGATAGGAAAAGGAGTACGTCAAGGCTGTATATTGTCACCCTGCTTATTTAACTTAAAAATATGCAGAGTACATCATGAGACACACTGGGCTGGAAGAAGCACAAGCTGGAATCAAGATTGCCAGGAGAAATATCAATAACCTCACATATGCAAATGACACCACCCTTATGGCAGAAAGTGAAGAGCAACTAAAGAGCCTCTTGATGAAAGTGAAAGAGGAGAGTGAAAAAGTTGGCTTAAAGCTCAACATTCAGAAAACAAAGATTATGGCATCCGGTCCCATCACTTCATGGCAAATAGATGGGGAAACAGTGGGAACAGTGGCTGACTTTATTTTTTAAGGCTCCAAAATCACCGCAGATGGTGATTGCAGCCATGAAATTAAAAGACACTTACTCCTTGGATGGAAAGTTATGACCAACCTAGATAGCATATTCAAAAAGAGACATCACTTTGCCAACAAAGGTCCATCTAGTCAAGGCTATGGTTTTTCCAGTGGTCATGTATGGATGTGAGAGTTGGACTATAAAGAAAGCTGAGCACCGAAGAATTTATGCTTTAGAACTGTGGAGTTGGAGAAGACTCTTGAGAGTCCCTTGGACTGCAAGGAGATCCAACCAGCCCATCCTAAAGGAGATCAATCCTGGGTGTTCATTGGAAGGACTGATGTTGAAGCTGAAACTCCAATACTTTGGCTGCCTGATGCAAAGAGCTGACTCATTGAAAAAGACCCTGATGCTGGGAATATTGAAGGCAGGAGGAGAAGGGGATGACAGAGGATGAGATGGCTGGATGGCATCCTGACTCAGTGGACATGGGTTTAGGTAGAGTCTGGGAGTTGGCGATGGACAGGGGGCCTGGCGTGCTATGGTTCATGGATCCCAAAGAGTTGGACACGACTGAGTGACTGAACTGTACTTATCTTCATGGTGAATTTTTTTTCTTTACTACATATTTTCACAGTGGTTGGTTTTCTAACATGGAAAATACAGAGAATTATAACATTTGGTTGGTACAATGGTAGTGTCATCAAGTATTTTCTTTGTAAGGAGATACAATTTAGATAGGCTTGATAATTTATAGTCCAATTTAATTTTTCTATCAGTTCCATTAAATTCCTGTATTCAAATATATTATTTATCATTATGCTTACAAAGAAGCATATACTATATTGTTCTGTTAAGGTTAAATTGAGATAGGAACAGTTCTAAGCATATTGATCCACTATGATATTTTCTGTTAAAATAAGTCTCATGAGAGAGTGGATATAGGTATACATGTAGTTGATTCATATTTTGTACAGCAGAAGTTAACACAGTATTGTAAAACAATTATATTTCAATTAAAGTAATAATTGCTATAAAAAGAGTTAAATGTTTTGCTTTATTTTTATAGAGAGACTTTTCATTCCTTCAAGAAGGAATTGATTTCTCTCATCTTTGAACTAAAACCTCCGATTTCCACTGTTGTTAGTAAAATTCTGTTCAACTCTTATCCTAACTGCTCTCATGCTTTATAAAATGCAGTTAGACTTATAGGAAGTCTGTGTTATTTATATATTTCATGAATATGTGAACTGACTTGAGCTGTACATGGAATTTACCTTAGGAATCAGGGAAAGAAAAGGCAACTTATTTAAGAATTAATTTCACAGAAAAAGACTACGTTCAGTTCAGTATAACATAGGTTAGCTTTAGGTCTCTGTTTTACCCTAATGCCTCTGGTTTTATAATTTTTAAGTTCGTAGTTCTGTGTCATGCACACTTTTAGGGTGTTGGATATATCATCAGGAATTACAGTTTACTTTAATTAAATTCATTTGAGTAGTTGAGAAATATACCTAAAGCTTTTGGGTACTTTGTAGGAACCTAATACTGGCAAACTCTGAAGGCATTTTTTATATTTTCATTCCCACCAAAGCAAACATTTACAGTTTCATTATCCCATTAAATGAGATGAAATATAAAGTTTTCAATCTCTGGCATGTCAGCAAAATAAAGAGTCTTCCTACTGGGATTCCTGGAAGAATTTATGAGAGTAGAAAAGAATTGTAGGCTGCCTCCACAATTCTCTAGTCAAATCATGTTTTTAAAAGTTCTATTAAAGTTAGAGAGAAATTTGAACTTATTTAGTTGAAATAAGTATGATTCTAGCATAAGTAGTAATTACCATATAGTTTTTCTTTTGGATATCTGTTAATGTGTGTAATGGTGACTGTTTTAAATACCATTACATCTGTGTGAACCTTCAGGGTATATGGGAGCAGTGTATTTTTTTAAATATTTCTGCAAGTTTGCAAAGATGACACTATTTGAGATATTGACAACAGGCAGAAAGAGATTTACTTAGTTTCCAGTATTTATTCCCATAAGAAACAGAATAAATGAATGACTTTGACTTTCATCTGCCTTGGCAGTTTACAGTCTGTATTTTTCACCAGTAGCTTAAATATGTCTAATAAGTCTAAATTAGCATTAAAATTTATGAAGAATTAGAAGGAAAGCCACTTTCAGAATCAGTAGTTATTGGTCACTTAATTGCTTGGTGTTGTGTATTGTGCTCTTTTATTTTATTTAGTTATTTATTTTGCCATAGAAGTATTTCTCTCTTACTTGGACATTTTAGTTTGGAATCATACATGTGGCTTTTGATGGTTATAGAGAAATTGAAGGAGGAAATATTCCTCACAAAAAGTGATTTGTAACCATCACAGGGCATCATGGGATTATTTTTAGGAGATTTCAATCCGCTAAATCCTGTACAGCATGAACTGCTTCAACCTCTCATATGATTCCTTGAACATTTACTTGCATAATTTCTCTTTTCACTGTCATCACATTTACATTTCTTTTTCCCTGCTTAATCAAATCTTCTCCCATACTTAAGGTCCAGCTTATGATTTTCTTCCATAAACTCTTTCAGCTATTCATTGATTCCATACATATAGATTTTATATCAGGAAATAATAGAAATAGTGTAGAAATAGAAACTATAGAAATAGTTGTGAAAAAATGCAAAAATTGAAACCCTCATTGGAGCTGCAGTTTATGTTTTAAATTTGTTTTAAAATAAAATTTTAAAATTTATTTTAAACTTCTAGAGAAATGAATGGGAGATAGCGAAGAAAATTAATAAACTATATGGTGATTTAGATGGTAATAAATTGGAATAGGGAGTAGAAATAGGGTGGTAAGGCAGAGGTTGATTGACAAGTTTAAAAACAGTTAGGGTAACATTAATAATATGAAGGAGGAAAGGGAGCAAACCACGAGCGAGAAGAATGTTCCAGACAGATGGAACACCATATGTGAGGCCATGAAGCTGGAACATGCCTGGTGAATTCTGGTCACAAGACTATAACTAAAAAGCAAGGGAGAAAGTAGTAGGCAGTGAAGTTACCTAGTTTCTCTAAACACTTGAACTGTTTTTACTGATGAAGCTGGGAAACCACTGGAGAATTTCAGCAGAGGAGTGACAAAAGCTGAATTAGGGTTTTATTTTTTATGTATGTTTTTATTGGGGTGCAGTTGCTTTGCAGTGCTGTATTATTTCTGCTGTACAGTGAAGTGAATCAGCTGTGTATATGTATATACATATATATCCTCTTTTTTGAACTTCCTTCTCATTTAGGTTACTACAGAGCATTAAGGAGAGTTTCCTGTGCTATACAATAGTTTCTCATTAGTTATCTAATTTATACCTGTGTATGTGCTCAGTTGCTAAGTCATATCAGACTCTTTGCAACCCTTGAACTGTAGCCCACCAGGCTCCTCTGTCCATGGGATTCTCCAGGCAAGAAGACTAGCATGAGTTGCCATGCTCTTCTCCAGGGGATCTTCCCAACCTAGGGATCAAACCTGCGTCTACCTGTATTGCAAGTGGATTCTTTTACCCACTGAGATACCGGGGAAGCCCCAGATAGTATAGTGGCAGTCAGTAAGTATTTGGCATTGATCTGATTGGGAAAGATACAGATAAAATATCATTTTATCTGCAGAACAGATAAAATAAACATTACAACAGCAGTGGAAGCCCTGGAAATCTTTTATATACAGATTTGTTAGTGTACCTTATAAAGACAAGCAGTCCAATAGAAACTGTTTTTCTATCTTCAATCTAGAACACAAATTACAGACCCTCAGGGTACCTCTATATTGCCCTTCAAAACATGTATTTTGAGCAAGTATCCACAATTTAGGACTTATATATAACAACCCCTCCATCTTAAAATGCCTATTAAGTCTTTACACCTTTTTCTTGCTGGATCCTGTGATTTAATCAGAAATTTTTCCAGTGTTCTTTTCCTTTGAGTGCAGTGAAGGCTGTCTTTAGCAACAGATGCAGAACTATCTTTCTCCTATTCATTTCTCAGACATTTATGTCTTGCAGCATGTGAGAAGCATATTAAGTGGCAGTTAGGTAGTAGTAGAAAGGTTTCCACAGATAATGCCTGACAATTCAATCAAAGAAAATCAGGAGGAACAATTCATGTAAAGAAAGTGGCAGAGAAGATAGGTGGAGTTCCTGTGGACATTCACAGAATAAAGAGTGGTCCTTTGCCTTGCTTTTTCATACTTCAGAAATGCAAATTCATCTCCCATTTTTACAGAATCAGAAATCAGATATCTACTGATAATATTAAAAATCTCCAGTAAAGCTTGTTTAATTTCATTTTAAAATACAAAGTAGATACTCTGCTGATTCATATCATTATGTATATGCATTTGCCTCCATTTACTTCCATTTTGTTTCTTAAAAAGAAATAAATGGTCAGGTTTTGCTACTCAAGGTGATCTGTACGCTGGATCTAAAATTGCAGCCATCAGCAATATTTCTCATCTTTCTACCCTGCCTTATTTTTCCTTCTTAGCACTTCTCACTGTTATCATATATATACTTGTAGATATTTTACATACTCATGTTGTTTCCTGTATATCTGCATCCCACCTGCATTAGGATATAAATCCTTGGAAATATACATGTATATAGTTTTATGATCTATTTTATTCATTGCTTAATAAAACTTAAGAGTGCCTAAAATACATTAGACACTAAAATATTTGCTGAGTGAATGAAATAATTATAATTACAAATTATATATATAATTTAATATATATGTATACATATAAACCAATTGTTTCCAGTTGTGTTCTGATTTTACCTATACCACTCTTTGACACAGAAAAGTTTACCTTTAAAAGTCTATCTTTTGCTTAATGGTTTACTCCTGCTGCTGCTAAGTCACTTCAGTTGTGTCCAACTCTGTGCGACCTCATAGACAGCAGACCACCAGGCTCCCCCGTCCCTGGAATTCTCCAGGCAAGAATACTGGAGTGGGTTGCCATTTCCTTCTCCAATGCATGAAAGTGAAAATTGAAAATGAAGTCGCTCGGTCCTGTCCAACCCTCAGCGACCCCGTGGACTTCAGCCTTCCAGGCTCCTCCGTCCATGGGATTTTCCAGGCAAGAGTACTGGAGTGGGGTGCCATTGCCTTTTCCATGCTTAGTGGTTTGTATCACTATTATAATGCTTTGAAAACCTTATCCATAACAAATTTACAAAAATACTTTTTCACTATTCTTTTATTAAATGGCTTTGATTTTATATTAAAGAGACACAGATGTATAGAACAGTCTTTTGAACTCTGTGGGAGACGGAGAGGGTGGGATGATTTGGGAGAATGGCATTGAAACATGTGTAATATCATATAAGAAACGAATCGCCTGTCTACGTTCGATGCAGGATACAGGATGCTTGGGGCTGGTGCACTGGGATGACCCAGAGAGATGGTACGGGGAGAGAGGGGGGAGGGGGGTTCAGGATTGGGAACACATGTACACCCGTGGCAGATTCATGTTGATGAATGGCAAAACCAATACAGTATTGTAAGTAAAATAAAGCAAAAAAAAAAAAGAATCAAAAAAAATTTAAACTGTCAAGAATATATTTTATATGTAATGTAAAGGTGTTTTTTAACTTTCTCCTCCATTAATCTTTTCACTTGCTTTGATATTATTTACTGTAAAATTCATCCTTCTCACAGGGTTTTAAATTTTTATACCAAGGTTGTGTAGACCCTAGGGCCTTTTCTGGACTTCCTAATCTTTTAATTCTTTATTATTTATTTTGTTGGCTAATATGACATTATTTTACTTGATACATATTTAGATTTTTATATAACTCATGCCACTTAATTATAACTCTCTTAACTTTATTCATTATAAAGTATTTATTGATACTTGTCCACCTAAATTTTACTTTTTAAAGCCTCTTAGAGTTTTCACTGGGTTTTCATTTTATTGAATTTGTGAATTAATTTGAATAAAATGAAGATCTACTTAACACTGGGTCTTCCTATCTCAAGAACATATTCTGTTCCTTTATTTAATTACATGTATATCTGTGTAGCTGGTAAAGAATTATTACTTTCTTCATATAAGTCTGTTGACTTCTTAGGTTTATTCCTAGGTGATTATTCTTAATGAATTTTTATTCCTGAAGGAAAATAAAATTGCTGTTGACTTTCAGAGTTGTAAGACTAAGTCTACAGTAAGAAAGACAACGTTTCAATTCATCAGATTTACAAATATGTGCTGCATTTTGAAGGTTATGAAACAGTGCACTATGAATAATTGATCATGCACTCAGTCAATTCCCTCAACTGAGCATTTCTAGAAAGTGCTTCACACCATACCCAGTGACCCACCTCTTTAAATTCTGTAGCAAAACGGTACCTAAAAGTGGGAATGGCCTTTGTTTCTGTTCTTTGTGGTTCTAAGATATAGATGAGAGAAGTATTGTCTTGTGGCTGCCCAGTTAGTAACTATTTGACTTACTGGAAAACCCACTGATCATAATACAAGAAAAACTGAATTCTAATCTGCTGATCTGCTAAATTACCATTTACCTTTAACAAGTCACTTCACTTGGAGTTTCAGTGTCCTCAGCTATAAAATTAAAGAACTGAACTGGAAAAGATACTGTAATTTGATTCTGTTCCCATTGACACCTACTACTGTTTTGCTTGCTGGCTCTGCTTCAGTGAATAAAGCAAAGTCCCTGTCACCATGGAAATCATATTCTTGTGAACCTGCTACTGCTAAGTCATTTCAGTCATGTCCAACTCTGTGCAGCTCCTAGATGGCAGCCCACCAGGCTCCTCCATCCCTGGATTCTTCAGGCAAGAACACTGGAGTGGGTTGCCATTTCCTTCTCCAATGCATGAAAGTGAAAAGTGAAAGTGAAGTCATTCAGTCGTGTCCAACTCTTAGCGACCTCGTGGACTGCAGCCTTCCAGGCTCCTCCATCCGTGGGATTTTCCAGGCAAGAGTACTGGAGTGGGGTGCCATAACAGTTCTAATTCTAATGCTCTCTATGTCTACAGTACAAACCTGGATGAGTTCTGGGGGAGAACTAAACTTTAACTTATAATCAAGAAAGATATAGCCACTGGAATTCAAGTACAGTTGACCCTCTGTATCTGCAGGTTCCACATCCAGGAATTCAGCTGGCAAAACTTGAATTTGCAACATGCAGGCAACTATTTGTATAGCATTTACATTTTATTACAGCTATATATATATTGGAAGGAAAGTTATGACCAACCTAGATAGCATATTCAAAAGCAAAGACATTACTCTACCAGCAAAGGTCCGTCTAGTCAAGGCTATGGTTTTTCCAGTGGTCATGTATGGATGTTGGACTGTGAGGAAAGCTGAGCACCGAAGAATTGATGCTTTTGAACTGTGGTGTTGGACGAGACTCTTCAGAGTCCCTTGCATTGCAAGGAGATCCAACCAGTCCATCCTAAAGGAGATCAATCCTGGGTGTTCATTGGAAGGACTGATACTGAAGCTGAAACTCCAATACTTTGGCCACCTCATGAGAAGAGTTGACTCATTGGAAAAGACTCTGATGCTGGGAGGGATTGGAGGCAGGAGGAGAGGGGACGACAGAGGATGAGATGGCTGGATGGCATCACCAACTCGATGAACTGAACTGAACATATATATATATATATATATGTATATTATATATGTGTGTGTGTATTGCAACTNACCTCATGAGAAGAGTTGACTCATTGGAAAAGACTCTGATGCTGGGAGGGATTGGGGGCAGGAGGAGAGGGGACGACAGAGGATGAGATGGCTGGATGGCATCACCAACTCGATGAACTGAACTGAACATATATATATATATATGTATATATATATATGTGTGTGTATTGCAACTATAGTGCATTTACATTGTACTAGGTTTTTATTCAGTTCAGTTCAGTCGCTCAGTCATGTCCAACTCTTTGCGACTCCATGATCACAGCAGTCCAGGCCTCCCTGTCCATCACCAACTCCCAGAGTTCACTCAGATTCACATCCATCGAGTCAGTCGTGCCACCCAGCCATCACATCCTCTTATGGAAACATTTTAATATAAAGCCTTTAAAAAAAAACTCTGCTCAACAAATCTTAATTTTTGTCCCTGTTCAACATACTCTGAAATTGAAACTTTTCTTCACCTGTGAGTTATATTAGGTTGAGGTCGATGTAAAGATCACAGTAGGTCAAAAACAGGATTCATAAGTCACAGAAGCAGCTTTTCTGTTTAACAACATACTGATCTACCAAACACTTCCTGGAAGTAGAATTTCTGAAATGACACAGATCTAAAAGCTAAAGCTAATTTTGTTCCCATCCAAACTAAAGATAATTACAATTCTAATGAATGAGAAATTGGATATGAAATATCATAATGGAAATAAGGGTCAACCAGGGTATTTTTGGCAGAGACATATGCTGAAGTAGAAAATTTAGTGGCTTAAAAGGCATTTAGCTCAAACCTTCATTGTATGTTTTGGTGTAGATTTAGAGATACAGTATATAGGGGCCTCAATTACCAAGTTTCTGTTTTTAGTAAATATTTGCCCTGTAGGTCACTAAGTGCTATCGCTGACAAGGTTGTATACGAGAAAGCTTTTATTTTAATAACCAGTGGCAGCTTTGCACTTAGAAAGAACCTTCCATTTCTCAAAACCCTTCTTTGGTTCAGGATAGCTATACAGATTGCAGTCACCTTAGGAATAGTAGACCTAAACCAAGTATTAACACAAGAACAAATGGGACATCAAAGAAAAGGAGATTTTTCAGTAGAAACAGAGCACCAAGGCTCGTTCGTATAAAATATGGTTTGTGGTCTTTATGGCCACATTGAATAAAATCTTTTCTTAAGATCCATATTCAATAACCTGCAAATAATTAGGCTCAGTTTGCTAAAAAAAAAAAAAAAATTAGTTAGACCTAGTTCATGTAGAATCTATATTGTAGTTGTCAGCTCTTAGTGCTGTAGGTTTAGTGACCTTGAGAAAATTACTTAAATTTAAAAAATCTACTTCGTATCTGTAAAATGGTGAAAAGGGCTTCTGCAAGGACTTTTCATGATTAAATTAGGTGATTATATACCACAGCTGTTTCAGTGAAGAGCACACAGTGGTTGGGAAATAAATAATGGCCAGTAAGAAAGCAGAATTTTATTTTTATTTGCAGCAATATGGATGGACCTGGAGGTTATCATTCTAAGTGAAATAAGTCAGACAGAGAAATAAAATTGCCATGTGAGAGTGCATATACATGAAATATATAAAAAAAATTTATACAAACATTTATAAAACAGAAACGGATTTACAGATTTAGAGAGCAAATTTATGGTTGCCCAGGGGGAAGAAGAGGAGTAGATTAGGAGTATGGGATTGACATGTACACACTGTTTTATTTAAAACAGACAACAACGAGGACTTTCTGTATAGCACAGGGAACTCTGCTCAATACTTTGAAATAGCCTAAATGAGAAAAGAATGTGAAAAAGAACAAATATGCATATATATAACTGAAGCACTTTGCTATGCACAGGAAACTAACACAACATTGTTAATCAACTATACCACAGTATAAAATAAAAATTAACAACATGACATCATTACTGTGTGACTAAATCTAACAAAAGCATAATTTAAAAAATGGAATTGACAGCTGTAAAAACACACACAAAAATCTGTATGTAACCATGTGTAATGAAAGGTTTTATAGAGAAAACTACAAAACATTTTCAAATGACATGGAAAAGACCTCACTCAATATATAGAAAAAGCCAACAATATTTATCATTTGGAAGTCTTCATGACATAACAATATCAAGATTTGTTAATTGAATCTTTATATTCAATGTGATTATAATCAAATTTCCATAGTGTGCATGTTTGTGTGTGTAAAACTTAATCTGTTAATCAGATTTCTGAACTAAAGAGGAAATAAATAGGAATAGAATAAAACAATTTTGAAGAAAAGATGTAGAGATATATTATAAAGCTGTGGAATTAAAAAATATGCTATCAGCAAAAGACTAAGTAGCCTAGTAAAATAGAACAAATATTTCAGACATATACAAAAATATTTAACAGTAGTGATATGATTAAGTAAATAGTGTTATCAAAACATTTTTTGTACTGTAAATAATAAATATTTCCATAGAATGAAGATAATTGTGAAGAGAAGAATATAACAAACAATTTTGAAGAAAATATAGATTGTGGTCTTTATGACCCTTGTTTAGCAAAGGAATTTCCAGTAAGCTCAGTCCATAAACAAGAGACTGATAAAATTACTATAAAAGTGAAAATACAAGCCACACATTGAAAGTAAATGTTATATATATCTGAAAAAGGGGTAGTATCTCATGTTTATTTTTAAAAAAGAAAAATTGCAAAATAATAATAAAGCAACCTAATCAAAAATATGAAACTGAAGAATCAGAAATGGTTCATAAGTCAATTAGAGAAATGCAAAAGTGAACAGCAATACAACATTTGATACATAAGTAGAATAAGTTATTAATTAAAATACAACAGAATATTGCGTTGTATAAGACATATATAATGGAAAATTTGATAAATTCCTAGTAGAAATAGAAATTTATAAAACTGCTTAAAGTAACATAGCAACATTTATCAAAAAGAAAATTATCTTATTTTTGGAATTTTAGTACACACAGAAGTTCAAAATGGTTCACTGTATTATTGTCAGTAATTAATTACAAACAAAAATGGACATTAACTTAATGTCTAGTATGAAATAATGGCTGTTGAATAACATTTTTTCTACTTTTAGAATTTGTAGAATTAAAAAAAATGTAATCAAATTTTGTCCAAAGTTTGTTTCATCTCTCTTTCTCGGTCTCTGAATCTCAATTTCTGAAAGGAATTACACTTATTGGAAGCTTTTTTCCCACAAAAAAAGTAATTAAAAAACTTTTAAATCTTACACTTAGAAAAGAGTATCAAGTTAGCCAAAGGAGTTTGAAATTTTTCAGGTAAAATTCAATAAAATATGTGTAAACAAAGATATGTTTGTATTCTAGTTTCTGTAGACCTCCAAAACTTTCACTTATTTTCAGTGTCACCTATTAGCATACACCTTGCAAAGTTGGATTTAAACTAAGTATGTACAAATAATTGTTAGAGGTATATAAGTTTTTCAGAGCTAGGAAACTATAATTAATATAATCATAAGTGGGGACCCAAGATGATATACATTATATTTATATATTCTTTGAAACAAAGCAACATTTAAATTTATAACATCAAAATTTTATTTTTAAAAGTTTGTGTATGTTGGAAAACCGTCCTCTTAATAATAAAAGTCAAACTAGTTACTTATGAAAAAATATACATTTCTACAACACACATTCTTATTCTTCTTCAATTTTAGTTTATTGATAGATATATATAAATTAATTCCTGTTACATCAGAGTGTAGTTTATTTTCTTACCTATAATTGTCATTAGATTTAAAGTTAGCCTACTTTAGTGCATTGTTCCTGATGCATTGCCCATTTAAGAGGGTAAGGAAAATCCTTATAATTACATGGGGAAAAATTTAGTATATTCTATTTAGAGTCCAAAGTTAAAACCCAGACTATATTGTCATCTCTACATTCAAAATCATAGTGTATTAAGACTTTTTCCACAGCTAGCATCCTTGAGGTTGACATCTTCTTGTGACTGAGTAGATAGCAGCAAGAAATTCAATTACAGCAAGCCGGCTCTGTCATTGCACCTGTCTGCTTGCGCAGGAAATGATTTGTAAATTGGTCTTTATCTTTCCCGTCCCATAAATCTCCTGTCCATAATTGACACTTGTCACCACAGATGAATAGTGTGAGAAAGAAAACAGAAAGTAAATGAGTAGCCCACCTGGGAAAACGATGTCTTGTTGCCTTTGGGAGTCATTTAAAACAGCAGTACCTACGGGCCAGAGTTTTTATCCACAAGCAGGTGGCAAATATTTGCAACTGAAAAATACAATTCCTGAGCTGAATCACAGTGCAGACAAGAACAAAGGAACAATAATTAATATATAACATTTTCCCAGAGCATATAAAGTTGTCTTCCCAAGAAAATAGAAGCATTTCTTGGCTATTTGTGATACTCACGTATTGTTGCTACACATTTGTAAATATCAGGTTGGTGTCTGACCTGTCAAATGCATTCATGAAGCAAGCATTTCGGCTGTCTTGGGAGTTGATATTGTCACTTGTTACACAACTCAACATCAGTTCAAAGTTGTTTGATACCAGTGTCGACAGATTGGTTTAAAAAAGACATAGGAAAAACAATGTTTTCTTTCAAATGTAAAAGAAAGAAACGGGATTTCATAAAGATGATCTTGGGAGCAAGCACTAACTGTAAATATATGACAGATAAACCTTTGTATCTAATTTTCCTAAATGGCTAATTTAATTTTACATTTCTTTCTGAATCTTATCTCATATTGTGAAATACTCATATTTTAAAACAAAGAAAAAGTATTTTATAATTTATTAATAATCTCTTGGTATTAAAATATGTAAATATTCTAAAAAACCATTCTCAAATTGCCACCAAAATTTTATTGAAAAATATAACCACAAGTTCAAATAAATAACTGAGCAGATATTTTACCAACTAAATTATAAAAAACAAAAATCATTATTTATGCATTATGTATGGTTTTGACAGTCTTTTCTACATATTACCTGACATTTTAATAATTCTTTACTGTATAAAATTTCATCAATAGTTTTAAAAATCTACAACTTGTTTTTAAGAACAAAGAATGTATCATTTATTTGAGTTTTGCAAGATCCAAAATTATTTCTTTCACTTTATATTTTACAAATATAATCTAACTTTAAAGGATAACAACTTCATCATTCTCTTGGCTCCCACAAATCAGCACAAATATAAAGTTTATTTCTTCTAAAATAAAAGCAAAAATTACAACTGGAGCAATTGCAGAGCATAGATTTAACTTGAATACCTCTCCATTATCAGCTCCTATCACCTGTGGTTCAAAGGGTTGTTTGCCTATATATCTAGTGTTTAAAGAAATTGTCAGCATTTCTGTTATTTTTGTACTGCAAAATGAAAGTTTGAGTGAGGAAATAGCTTCTCCGTAGTTTATTGTTAGTATAAAATAAATGATTTATGTATGCCTACTTTAGTATTCTGGTCTTGTAAACACAGTGGGGAATTACTTGGATATTGATCTAAAGCAATAAGTATTTATAGCATAATACTGTGGTACTCCATAACTCTTTATCAGGGTCAACTTTGTCACTTGGCAACTTAACCAAAGAAAAAAAGAAAAACGTTTCAACACAAGTAAGGCATTTTACCTGCCTTTTCTTAAGTCAGCAGTTTTCCAATAACAAGTATATCTCTTATTTTTATCTATTGAGTGTATCCATCTGGACATAGATATTTAAAATACTAAGGTAATATCAATAATATTAAGCAGCATGGAAAATAGAGATGTGGATACTGTTGCCAGTTTATTTTTAAAACTTCTTTAAGCAGATGCATTGCTTGTCTAAATGTCAAAAAAACCTTTCAATTTGTTCCACAAACATGTATGGAGTTCCTGCTTTGTGTTTGTTCCTGTGCAGGAGTCACAGGATGTAACCATGAACAAATACAGTCACTACCTCCAGTGAAGCTTATGTTCTGTAAGGGTAGAAGGCATATAAACAGATAATTCCCCTCCAAGAAAGTGCTAGTTGCTCAGTCGTGTCTGAATCTTTATGACCCCATGGAATGTAGCCTGCCAGGCTCCTCTGTCTATGGTATTCTCCAGGCAAGAATACTGGAGTGGGTAGCCATTCCCTTCTCCAGGGGATCTTCCTAATCCTGGGTTTCCTGCATTACAAGCAGATTTTTTTATCTTCTGAACCACCATACAAAATACAGAGAAGTTGAGCTTTCAGTTGTTTTAAGTTGTGGACCAGAGCCTACCAGCGGCTAAAATAAGGGTTTCCATACAGAACAAATTGAACAGTCATAACTATGGACTCATGAAATAGCATGAACTGTTAAATAAGACAGAGATTTCCCTGTTAAACTAATTTAAAGGCATCTTGCAATCCTGACAGATGACAGGGAGAATGAGAATGAAATGACAGGTAAGTGATGCTGCAGAAGTAAACAGAGGTCAACGAGGACAGAGCTTGTATGCTGTGCTCATTTTAAGACAGCTATCATTTTTTCTATACTCATTTTACTAAGCACTTCTTATCTTTTCTCATTTAATGCTTTTAGTGCCTCCTTAAAATGACATTATTCCTTTGGACAGATGAGAAAACTGAGGCACAGTGAAATAAAATCAAAGGTTACAGTAGGTGTCATAAGGAAATGTTAAGGCCATCCTTTCAAATAATTTAAAAGAATAGCAAATCAGTATATTGACGAAGACAATTTTCTCTTATCAGAAAACATTACATTATAATTAATATCCAGAACTTAACATGTAATAATTTATTTAGTAAATATCATTCTTACATTAGAACTTGCATGGATTGTTTCACATTATATAGAGCATTTATCAAGTCACGTTCTCTATTAACACAAATAACAAAAAGAAACAAAATAGGATATAAAAATTGAGTAAGTTAGTACATCTCTGCACCTGAGACCTGAATATAGTATATCCCTGTGGATCCAAAGTAAAATACTCAAGGTTTCATATATATTGTATTTGGGATATTTACATTACAAGATACCAGTTTGCATTAGAAGAAAATAATGTCAGTGAACTGAATAGAAATATTTCTACTCATGCCATTTTGTAAAGTCAATTTGGCATGTTTATTTTTTCTTTAATTTCTTTATTTCTTAATATTAACATTTATTGAATGATTGCTAGTTGTTAAACATTATGTATGTGATTCATATTTATTATCTATTAAAATCTCTGCAGTACCCTTACCATTTCAGTTTTGCAGATGAAAAATTATGTGCTTTGGAGCACTTTAGCAACTTGACAAAATAAAATAACAGAGCTTGGATCAAATATTTTCTGTGTAACTTCAAAGCTTGTGAAAGTTGAGTAGGGGGCACATCTTTATTAATATATTTTCCATTTATCCTAATTACCCATTTATAAAAACAAAACAATGCCTGATCATATGTTTGGTGAGGGTGGGAGTTAATTTAAACCAAGAGAAATCAAATTCAGACTGATTTGAAAATATTTTTACTTCTAACTCTGGCGCATAATGAATTTACATGCCATTTGTCTGTGTGTGTGTGTGTGTGTGTGTGTGTGTGTGTTTGTGTATGTATAAGTATGTGTATGCATGTCCTCAGTCTCCAGGTGTACCTTTGCACCTTACCTAAGGAATAATCTACAGTTTTTCCAATGGATTAATGGTCAGCTGCTAACAAATGGCTTCTTGTTCCTTGAACACATAATTTGGTAATCTGATACCAGAAAATTATTCCTTGTCTGTTATTTAGTGGTGAATTAATCTATTCTGCAAATAGTTTATTTGGCCATGTTGTTTGATGCTTAATGGTAACTCATTTTTGTCTTTAACTTAAAAAATAAAACAAAACAAAAAGAAACACTAGAACTCTGATTCAAATGTTCTTATTTTAAAATACTGTAGAGGGAACTTTCCATTCAAAATGAATTCTTAATAAGTGCAAACTGTACAGTATCCACCTTTCATATTTCATTGATATGTAACATAAAATATGTTACACAATTGCTTTTGTTTGTCATCCAAGCCAATTTACAGTAGAAATAAAGGATGTGTTTAGAAATATAAAGGAGTTTTCCAGAGAAGTGTACCACTGGTCAGATTTTATTACTGGACAAAAGAGAAATGTTCTCATTTTAAAGAGCAATTAAGCATTTGTTGGTCAGTGAATTGCAAATATTAAGTGAACATCAGCAGGTTAATGCTTGCCACAAAGACAATTAGAAGACATTTCAATATTAATTGTGTGCAGTTGTATTTTTTGTTTTCTTTTATTTTATGATGAGGAAAAATCAGATTTGTTTAACCAGGAAGTAGAATTACCTTAAATGGATTATTCATAAGATTTTCCTAATGATAATATATCAGGTCACTGAGCATTCTGAAGAGCCTTGCTCTGGCACTGAGATGAGACTGTTATGTGAATGTGTAATGGAAGGTGCTCAGAACTCTGCATTGCTTCACTTCTTAGGAAACAGAAGCTGATGTTGAGCCTTGGTGCTAGTTTGTGGGTTTGTTGTTGTTGTTGTTCAGTGGTGTCTGACTCTTTGCGACCCCATGACTGCAGCATGCCAAGCTCCCCTGTCCTTCACCAGGTAATCTGGGTAATCTATCTGTGTGGGTAATCTATTGATTTAAGGCAAAATTTATCTAAAACTGAGTAACTAACCTAAAACTAAGAGAGAGAGGGGAGAGAAAGAAAAGAATCAATGATTTTTTTTCTGTTTCAGAGGAAAATTTTAGGTCAGAATTTTGTTATCAGAGTTTTGCAAGCAAAATGAACTATGAGGACGTTAGTCTCTCAAAATTAGACCTGACAAATTGACTCTCAGACTTGAAGAGACATCTAATACTATTTCTCTCATACTGGCGTTTGTTTGACTAGAAACTGAAGAGTTATCAGTTGCACACCTTTATTAAATATGGAGTTTATTTTTAAAAGAATATGCACCAATAAAATTTCTGAGATTGCCATAAAGCAATGAGAAATATCTTTAATGTATGAGTCATTTATTTCAAAATACTGTTCTGTGGTTAGTACATTTGCAAATAAGTAGTAATAAAATTATTAACATTATTGGTCATAAAGTGCTTTTAATTACAGATATGAAAAGTTTATATATGAATATAGTTATATATGTCTATATATGTATCACATGTTCATTTATAGGATACATGACTTTATTAGTTAGATACTGTAGATGAACTATAGTATTTTCTTATATAAAAATTACTTAGAATATTAATATATTTTATATCTTATATAAATGTGTATCAATTTGAATAAAAATAATTTGTTCTTTTATAATTTGAGAACATTTTGCTTTTTATCCCAAATGGTTTAAGGTCAGGATAACAAGTATTAACTAAAATCCTTCATGATAATGACCATTGAAATAAAAATTTGGGGAATTGAAGCTAATATTTTGAGTGTTTTGTTTTATTAATGAGTATATTATATATAACCAAAATTTTGTATATCCTATGACTTTATATATATATCTTCCTAATCCTGTGCAGACACACAGAACAAGACATAATGAGGGAACTTGATTGCATTGGAAATATTTTAATAAAATAATACCATAAGCAAAATTATGCTTATTTGAATAAGTTTGAATGTATTGGTATTAAAATTTATCTTACTTGTATATTGAAAAATACCAAAAAAAATCACCAACTTTTAAGTTGCTCTAGTATAGGATAGTTTCTCCAATTTCATTTTCTTTTTAATCATTTGGCATTTTGTGATGTCTCTCGCTTAGAAAATTGCAATAGACTTGGCAAGTAGTAGTCAAAAAAGAAAATCTGATCTTAAGTATGTATTTGACTTTGCAAAGTTCTGCAAGGTATTTTCACACTTTAATTTGAGAGAATAATTAACCTAGAACAAAGAAAAAAACAGATTTGCATCCTAGAGGAGAGTTTTAGATAATTAAGAACTGTAATTTGTTCATTAAAGCTGAACTTAACATGTACCTAAAGGCTAGCAACTATAATAAACAGTGGGGACATTTTGTTGTCAAAGCCAAGCATGTTCTCCCAGCCTTATGGAGCATACAGTCTGGTGGGGAAAACAGATATTCATCAAATAATTATACAAACATGAAAATTTCCAGCTCTGAAGTGCTATAAAGGGAAATTTTTAATTCTGTACATGCAAAGTTGCTTCAGTCCTGTCTGACTATGTGTGACCCTATGGGCTCCTCCGTCCATGGGATTCTCCAGGCTAGAATACTGGAGTAGGTTGCCATTTCCTCCTCCAGGGGATCTTCCCAACCAAGGTTTCAAACCAGATTCTTTACCACTAGTGCCACCTGGGAGTGAGCATACAAAATAGGTTGGGTGTATTCAGTCAGAGAAGTTGGAAAAGATCCTGTAAGAGGAGCAGTCAGAATGAGGTTTATCTGCATGTGAATGGGATTTGTCACAGCTGAAGAACAAAAGTATACGATGTACAGAATGCGGGGATGTTCTTACATGATGAGGCTGGAAAGTTGGAGGTCAAACAGTAAGTTATGTTAGTTTTGATCCTTATTCTAAAGTCATGGAAAGCCCATTTTTAACAGCTTTCATTGGACATAATTTGCATACTATAAAATTCACTCCTTTCAAGTGTATCATTCACTGATTTTTGGTAAATGTAAAGAGTTGTGTAATCATCATTACAATAAAATATTAAAGTATTACCATTACCTTAGTAAGATATCTCCTGCCCATTTTTGGTCCATCCCCATTCCTACCCCTAGACCTAGCCAACTACTAATCTAATTTTGTTTCTATAGGGATGTCTTTCTAAACATTTTATATAAATAGAATCATACAATGTGGGTCTTAATGCATCTGAGTCTTTCAGTTAGCATAATTTTTTGAGGATCATTCATGTTGTACCATATAGCGAGTCCATTCATTTTTATGGAATGAATGTATACTGTTCCCTAGTATATATTTCCCTCATATAGTATTTCATTAATCAACAGTTGATGGATCTTTAGGTTATTTCCACTTTTTCGGCTGCATGAATAAAATTGCTATAAACATTCTTGTTTAAGTCTTCATGTGGATCTATGTTTTCATTTCTCCAGGGTAGACTACTAAGAGTTTAATTACTGTGTTATATGGTAACTTTATATCTAACTATTTAAAAATTTGCCAAACAGCTTTTTGAAAATGGCTGTTATATTTTACATTTTCCACCAACAATGTATGAGAGTGCTGGTTTTTCCACATCCTTGCTAAGACTTGTTATTACTTGTTTTGTTGGTTGTAGCCATTCAAGTTGGTATTAAGCAATATTTTAATATGGTTTCAATTTGCATTTCTTTAATGACTAATGAACATAAGCATCTTTTTATACAACCTTCCAGAATTTGTCTATTTGAGGAAAAAGAGCTTGAAAAGGAAACAAAGGAATTAACCACACAGATAGAGAAAACTAGAATAATGTGTCTTGGGAGCCAAGGATATAATGAGAAAAAGTTAACAATATTAATGTTGTTGTGAACACAAGAAAGATGAGGACTGAGAAAAGTACTTCCATGTGCTTAGACTGAGCCCATTGGTGGCTTATCCAAACAGCGAGATGGAATGTAGACTAAAGCCAGACTGAAGAAGGTTGGAGCATGAAAGAGTTTTAAAAAAAGGGAAAAAAAGGATCTAGACAACTTTTTGGCACATTCAGCTATAAAGGGAAGAAGAGCAATTCTCTGGGAGATGGACAGGAGTATAGGTTTGAGAAATAATTTAATTTTCACAGGGAAAACCTGTAAAATCTATTAGGCCAAATCCAGTAAAGAGGAAGCGATTGCTTACAAAAAGAGAAATGGTAACTGGTATGTGATAAATGTATCCATGTACTTAGCATGTACTAAGTCGCTAAAATATGCATGGTGGTATGTTCCTTGCTAGTACTGTCAATCAATTTGAGACTCTGTTTCACATAGGAATTTCTCATGTCAAATGGTTAAATGAAATAATATCATTTAAAGGTGTTCTTACAAGATGTTCTCTGTTAGTTAACGTGCTATTCATGATGTCTAATAAATGGCTTCTCTCAAAAGAAAAAATACGACCTTTTCAGACCTGACTGTTGCACTCTTCAGGTTTTTTACAACTGTCTGGTCCTTACAAGAAAAAGCCTTACCTCAAGTTACTCCCTGATACAGCCAAACAAGGAAAATAAAAATTTTTTCTCACTTTACTCTTGTATGCGGGAATGCTAAGTTGCTTCAGTCGTGTACAACTCTTTGCAAACCTATGGAATACTGCGCACCAGACTATTCTGTCCACGGCATTCTCTGGGTAAGAATATTGGAGTGAGTTGCCGTTTCCTACTCTAGGGAATCTTTCCAACCCAGGAACTGAACCCAGGTCTCTTAACTTCTCTAGCATGACAGGCAGGTTCTTTACCACTAGTGCTACCTGGAAAGCCCACCTTACCTTTAAATTTGGCTAATAAAGATTTAGTGATATCCTAAATATCTCTCTCAGTCCCAGTTTACATAACCTTCTTTTTTTATGCATCATCTAATGCCTTCAGTTAGGAATCTGAATCACTTTCCTTGATCTGTTCTGTTCTATATTCAGAAGAGAAATTAATTGAGGAGGCTGGAAGTATAGGAATCAAGTTAAGTGATTGATCTCCCTTTCTCTTGCTGTTGGGAAGACAAGGCTGGCGGACATCTCTAGTTTCTTCCCTGTTATTAAGTCCTTTCTTCTTATTTACTATCCTTTTTTTTTAGAACAGCAGTATACTCTGTTTAATTATAGAAATCTATGTCCAACCTAGGAAAGAAGATACATAAGACATAAACAAAAGATTGCTACAGCTTGCTGAAAATGTTGCTTTTCCTTATTTAGACCTTGAGCATTCCACACTGCCTTTTCATCGCATGCCTGCAACATGGATGTTATTGCTGTATTAGCAGCAACCTTAACACATTGCAACATTGAGGGAAAGGCCAAGAGAATCTCTCTCCATCCTTGAGCCACTGAACCCAATATAGCAACAACTTATCTGTGAAGTATATTCATTTTTGAATGAGAAAAATAAAGAAAAGAAAAAAAAAAAAAAGTTTGTGTGGGTTTTCTTACTTACAGCCAAACAAGCTCTAACTTAGAAGTGAGCAAACTTTCTGAATAGGACCAGATAATAAAAATTTCATGCTTTATAGGTCATAGTTTATAATTCCAAACCTCTTGTATTTTAACACAAATAGCACCCATAAACCATATGTAAGCAGGTAGATGCAGCTGTGTTCTAGTGAAATTTTACTTGTAAAAACAGGTAACTAGCCAGATTCGGCCCGGGGCCATAGACTGCTGCTCTAACTGATAAGAGGGTGAAGCTGGGGACATTATTGTCCTGTGCTTGAGTTCTAGTTAGTCATTGAAAAGGAATAGTGCCAGGAGATATTTAGGAATAAAGTCAAATCTCCATATATGAAAGATGAGGGCAGGGGCAGAAGCTAAGCAAATATTGATCAGTTTCTGTTTCTGGCTAAGAGACATCAGTATTTTAGGATGATTCTGGAGGATTTTGATTCCTATATGGAAGTATCTATATTCAATGGTAATCAGAATATAGATGGGCATTTGATTAAAATGGGCAAAACCATTTATTGTTTTGCATATTCACTAAAGCAGAATTGTTTTTAACTTGTTTTCTATACAAATGTGCAATATTTTAGCAACATTCTGGGTCAAAGGTGTTTGTTGGCTATCTTGGCAATTTAAATGCTATTTATGATACTGATTTCTATGGAAAATGAAGTCTAAATTATAAACAACTAAACTACAAATTAACCTTTGAAACGAAGCTTATTCCTAAATTGGTAAATCTCTCTATATATAGTTGTTCATTATAAACCAGATTTTCCTAGTGCATAAAAGTGACTCTTTGAGTATTAATTGGCTGCTTTAAGAAACTGCATTAATTTTGTTTTGGTACTAAAATATTATTTACTGAATTAATGCCACATGGCACCATTGGCATTATACAGGTTTAAGATATTTAATGCAGCTTTTATTTATGCCTAACTTCCTAGGCAGCAGCAACAACTTTAAAATACAAGCCACAATGCTAGTCGAAATGTATTTAGCAGACTCTATTAAACTAAGTGCTTAGTTTGTAGTAGGTTCTTGAAATAAAGTAATAAATCTTGGCTGGTGTTGAGAACTTATTATTAAGCAATATGAATCTCTTAAGTTTATGCACTTTGGAGATGAAATATATTCAGAGTACCTGGAGCACTTGGGATTATGACAGTTTCTAATTGCACATTTTAGGTGAGATAATTTTAGTGAGTTTCGAGACACTTTAGGTTTCCTTCTTTTTCTGCCTTCTCACCTCCTCCATCTTCTCTTCCTCGTCTTCCTTTTACTTTCTTCTTCCTTTCTTCTTTTCCTTCTTGAATAATCAAACTTTGAATTGAGATTAAAATTGAATTAGTTGTAAGGAGCACTAGAGTGATGATTTCTGGGGAAAATGTAAAAAAAAAGTGACAGACAAAACCACTAATGAGGAACAATAGCTGCAAAACCAATATTGTTAGATAATATTTAAGAAAATATATTGATTTGGATACATGTGAGTTTTAGGCCTAGAAAGACACAGGCAGAAAAAATAAACTGTATAGTGGAAAAGTATGAAATTGATGGCAGCCAGAATATAATGACATTTGCTGTTCTCTTTTAACTATTATCAAGAACTTGGGATAGAGTAAAAAAAATGGTGTTTAATAGGAAACTGTCTTATTTACTTTTGCTGTATTCTATTTTGTATTGTATCACTTTAACACATGCATACCTCTTTGTAAACAGATTTGCCCTCAATTAGAAATATGAATTTCAAGTATAAATGATTTTTTTAAATATTTTAACTGTATTTATTAAAAATAATTCATAGATGCACAGTTTATCTACACTTTGATATATTTATACATGGGCTTCCCTGGAATCTCAGTGGTAAAGAATCTGCCTGCTAATGCCAGAGACACGGTTCTTATCCCTAGGTTGGGAAAGTTCCCTGGAGTAGGAAATGGCAATCCACTCCAGTATTCTTGCCTGGAGAATCCCATGGACAGAGGAGCTTGGCAGGCTATAGTCTATGGTGTTGCAAGAAGAGTCAGACACAACTTAGCAACTAAACAACAACAATATTCATACATAAACACTCATATATGAGAAACAAACATTTTATGAAACTGTATCACAATATGTAGAGAACTCAGTTTTTATGGTTTCATTTTTTGAAATTTTGGTTGTAACACATTATACTCATTTTTTAATAATGAAAAATGGTGGTATATTGGACAAGGATTTGGGGATTAAAAATTCAGTGTGGTCACACTATAAGCACACAATTGGCATTCAGTAATGTAAATTTTATTCTAATGGAAAAATATGATTTATTCTGCATGTATATTATTAATGCACTGCTTTAAGGCAAATCTCACTCTTTTCTTTATTTAATATTCTTTCTATTGACAGTATTCCTCTTAAACAACATACATGTTATTTAAATAAATGTTATAATGCCTGTGAAAAGTAAACTGAATCTTCAGATTTCTAGAATGTTATTATAATGTACAGAACAATATTTTAAATATTATGTACGCATTTAGGAAGAGGAACAAATGAGCTTACTTAGCCACATAATTATATATGTAAATATTAGTATATATTATTACATAATTTAAGAATAATTTATATAGTTTCATTAATATATATAATTTTTGTCATATTATAAGGAAATAAAGTTACAGCATATCAAATAAAAAATAATTCAGAAGTCTATTTTTAATATAAGCTAAAAGAAAGTATATTCATGTTATAAAGAATGTAAATAGATGGATGTGAAAATTATAATTAAAGATACCCATAACACAAAGATTTGTAGTATATTAATATTTCAAAAATCACTGGCTGTCATAATATTTCTGTAATTAAAATACAATGTTATTCTCTATTTATAATAAAACATGTTCCAAGGTCAAAGAAAATGTGAAAAGTGAAGTCGCTCAGTCGTGTCCGACTCTTTGCGACCCGTGGACTGTAGCCCACCAAGCTCCTCCGTCCACAGGATTCTCCAGGCAAGAATACTGGAATGGGTTGCCATATCCTTCTCCAGGGGATCTTCCCGACCCAGGGATCGAACCCAGGTCTCCCACATTGCAGGCAGACGCTTTAACCTCTGCACCACCAGGGAAGCCCATAAAGAAAACATACACAACTGAAAAGGTTATTCTGCTGACCTGTAAAGGAGGTTTTGGCCATTAACAAATGTGTATACATACATGCTCATATATTTTATTCTGTTTAAGCATTTATTTTCATTATTGAAATGGTCTCTTGTAGGCTACAGCTATCTCATGCTTCCTTATAAATCATTTTTATAACTAGTTCATTATTAAAGTAAGAGTAGTCACGTAGATGGAGTCATATTACTTGATAGACCACAAGCAAAAGTATATGGATTTTTAAAAGTAATCAAATTAATAGTTTCCCTACCACATAAAATAGAAGAGATTGCTTCATTTGTAATTTTATCTCAACTTAATATATAATATTTTGAAAAGAACATGTGTTTGTCCTCTTTCCATTTTGGTGGTCATTTGATTTTTTTACAGTGATATGTTCCTTCTAAATGACTTAACCTCAATGTCTTTCTGTTTAGCTGGCATGTATAAAATAGAAAGTATAAAGTATAGAAATTGGTAATTTCTAAATTACTGAAATTGAATAAAACCTGTCAATATTGAAAAACCTCACATTTGCCAGCATTTATTATAGACAATCCTGAAATTCCACATTGAATTGACAGCTTATTTTCCTGCCAAAGCTTCAGAACAATTGTTCTCAAACTTAGCTGTTCATCAGCTTCATCTGAGTACCATTTGAAATAATTATGCCTGAATCTGACCCCAAAATCAGTGTATTCTGGAATGGGTCCCAGGCATCAGAAAGTCTAACACAAACACAATAAATGTAGAATAATAATATACATATATGTATATATTTCTTATCATGTTGCAGGAATGGTTTTAAACATTTAACATGTAATCATGTGCTGATTTCCAGGACAGTTCTATCTATAAAGTATGTACTCTGATTATAGCTGTTTTAAAGCTGAGAAAACTGATGCTCAAGAAGTTTGGTTCATTGTTCACAATTGCATAATTTGCAAATAAGTGCTGAAAACCAGGTGCACACCCGGTAGACTAACTCATGATCCCGTGCTCTTCACTCACTCTACTGCTTCACCACATTTCATGACTTCAGGGAGCATCAGAATAACTGAGGAGATAAATAGCTATAAATTAATTGTTACATTGTGTAGTACTATCCACGAAGGAAATAGGGTTTTAGGAAAAAAAAAAAAGATTTCTATTAGCTGAAGCAGATGAAGAATGATTCAATGAATTGTAACTTATTTGTGGAGGCCACCAGAGAAAAAAATCATGGGTCCAGTCTTGAACCTGGCTCTGTTACTATTTGCGCAGAAAGTTATCTCATGCAGATTATAGACACAATATCAACATTCTTGATAATTAACTTATGTAGTTATAGCAGTCAAATGGGCCTTCCAGGTGGCACTAACGGTAAAGAATCCGCCTGCCAATGCAGGAGACGCAAGAAACCCATGTCCAATCCCTGATCAGGAAGATTCCCTAAAGTAGGAAATGCAAATGGATCCGGTATTCTTGCCTGGAAAATTCCCTGGACAGAGGAACCTGGTGGGCTACAGTCCACAGGACTGCAAAGAGTCGAACGCAACTGAATACACAGACTTAACACCAATCAAACACTGAACTACAGATGTTTTTTTGCAACAATGAAAGTTTTTATGTGTTTTACTCCTTACTGCCTCCTGATAATTTGCTAGCACTTGGTTCATATTTCATCTATGCTTTAAGTTGTGCATTCAGATTTTCCATATTCATGTTCTAAATTGTTTCTTACACCAAAATCTCCTTGAAGGTGGTCTCATCAACCTTGTAGTCTGTAAAATAGATTGTACCATATTTAGATGCTCAGTCATGTCCCACTCTTTGTGATACTATGTACTATAGCCCACCAGGCTCCTCTGTCCATGGAGATTCTCCAGGCGAGAATATGAATGGATCACCATGCCCTCTTCCAGGGGATCTTCCCAACCCAGGGATAGAACCTATGTCTTCTGCATTTCAAGTGGATTCTTTACTGCCTAAGCCACTAGCGTGGTAAAGCCCATACAATACTTTGGTTATACTATAATCAGTAGTGAAAAAATTATATGTTAAATTTTAAAATTAATGAAACATCAGAAATCAATAAAAATATTATAGTGATCTTACCTTCTGGGCATTTTAGTGTAACAGTGAAGTGTACTTCAGACTAATGCTAATATACTTTTATTGCTACTAAAAATACTAGTACGTGACAAGTAGCTTGCACCAGAAAGAACATATCAAAGAGCCTGTAAAGAAAAATAAATGCTGCTTCTTCTTTTTTTTTTTTTAATGCTTCTTCTTTAAGAAAGTCTGTTAAGAAAAAAATGTCATCTGAGCAAGAACAAAAAAATGCTTGCTGACTTAGGTGTCACCTCTCACATAACTTCATCATCTCCTCATAGGCCAAAGATTTGCTTCTGCAATTGGAGTAGCCAGTCTGCACTTTGAGCGGCACTGTCTAAAACATTTTAAGTAATAGTAACTTTATTTAGCCCCAATTTTCTTTGATAAAGCAATGATTCTAAGTGAGTTTTAATAATGGCATGCTTTACTTATTCAATCCATATAACCTCACCTACCTCTTTTCACCTGCAGGCACTAAACCACTCTGAAATGTTTTATCCTCCTTAGATGATCCATATTAAATGCCAATTTGCCAGCAGTTTTATTGAAGCATAATTTATAAGAGAAAGAGATGAGAGGGGAACATGCTTATATTTATAAGTGTCTGGTCAGATATAGCAACAGTACATCCACAGACTGCTGGTTAAAGAGCAATGCATATCTGTATGTGTTAAATGATACAAGTTATAAAATATAGCACAAATGAAAACTATCAAGGTTCTGAACTATTAGAATGATAATCATCCCTGTCTTCTAAAATGCATCTCCTAAGGGTCTTTTCATCATTGTGGCCCCTCCTGGATTTTCAACTAACGTTAAGTGTGAGGCTTAACAGCTTTTCTGCTTCCAGTACCTGCTCTCAAGAAGTGCCAGCACCTAGAATTGTTGCAGTGTAGTTGAAAAAAAGCATGGGATTAGAATCTTAAAATGTGATTGATTCCAAAATCTTCCCCTTTCTGCGTGGATGCTACTTAATTTCCATAACCCTCAGCTTTTCCATCAATGCTTCCCTGGTGGCTCAGACGGTAAAGCGTCTGCCTGCAATGCGGGAGACCCGGGTTCGATCCTGCCCCTCCTGGATTTTCAACTAACGTTAAGTGTGAGGCTTAACAGCTTTTCTGCTTCCAGTACCTGCTCTCAAGAAGTGCCAGCACCTAGAATTTTTGCAGTGTAGTTGAAAAAAAGCATGGGATTAGAATCTTAAAATGTGATTGATTCCAAAATCTTCCCCTTTCTGCATGGATGCTACTTAATTTCCATAACCCTCAGCTTTTCCATCAATGCTTCCCTGGTGGCTCAGACGGTAAAGCGTCTGCCTGCAATGCGGGAGACCTGGGTTCGATCCCTGGGCTGGGAAGATCCTCTGGAGAAGGAAATGGCAACTCACTCCAGTATTCTTGCCTGGAAAATCTCATGGATGGAGCGTGGTAGGCTACAGTCCATGGGGTCGCAGAGTCGGACACGACTGAGCAACTTCCCTTCCCTTTCCATCAATAAAATAGAACAATGATACCTTCACAGTTATAGTAGGGAAGAAAGGAGGTGATGTATGGTGGCTCAGATAGTAAAAGAATCCACCTGCTATGTGGGTTCATACCCAGGGTTGGGGAGATCTTCTGGAGGAGGGTATGGCAACCCTCTCCAATATTCTTGCCTGGAGAATTCCATGGACAGAGGAGCCTAGCAGGCCACAGTCCATAGTGTCACAAAGAGTCGGACACAACTGAACCGCTAAGTACAGCAGAGTATAGCATAGCAAACTGTAAATTTATATAGAAATGCCACCATGCCCTGCATAGACTAAACACCACATATTTATTGACAAGAACTGAACTAATAAAAAATATTAACTGTTGATTGAAAACATAGGTGACATGTATGACTCAATATCAAGACCTTAGCCTCACTGAATTGTCATATTAGATTGAAAGTGAAAGTTGCTCAGTTGTGGCCAGCTGTTTGTGACCCCATGAAGTATACAATCCATGGAATTCTCCAGGCCAGAATACTGGAGTGGGTAGCCTTTTCCTTCTCCAGGGGATCTTCCCAACCCAGGGATCGAACCCAGGTCTCCAGTATTGCAGGCAGATTCTTTACCAGCTGAACCATATTAGGTTATAATTTATTCTTTTCTGAGTAGGACTGGTGTGAATAGTACACTTAGTTCTGGACAGCTGCCTAATTTGTACCTACTTATTTTTACAGTAGTTTATTTGTGTTAATATTTACATTATAATTCTATGAAAATACAAATGCACCTAGAGTTACCAATTAACCCCCTCATCAATTAATGTTTTAGGCACCACTTAACCACAGATGCGCAGGAGTCCAGTTTCATGTTTAGGACTAATGGCCATAGTGGCTTTCATGATAACTCTCAGGTCTTTGCCCTTTAAAGCATTTTNGCAGGACACCACGCGGACGGCAGACCGCAGCCTGCTGGCCTGCTGCAGACTCGGGGAGCGGTCGGGCTGAGGCAGTGCTGGCCGCCCGGGCTGGCCTCAGGCTCAGCTGAAGGCACAGGATGGGGATCCAGCGTGCAGGCGGCCTCCAGTCTGCCCGCCTGGCGAGAGCCCAGAGCAGTGCACCCATCGGCACCACCGACAGCCGGGACTCGATTATAAAACCATGAGCGCGGTGGCCGGGCATCTGCCGGCGTAATTACAGCGGCAACCAGGGGAGCTCATGGTAAAGAACCTGCCTGCCAATGTCAGAGGCATAAGAGAGGCATTCCCTGGGTCAGGCATATTCCCTGGAAGAGGGCATGGCAATCCACTCCAGTGCTCTTGCCTGGAGAATCCCTATGGTCAGAAGAGCCTGTAGGCTACAGTTCACAGGATCATAAAGAGTCAGACAAGACTAAAAAGACTGAGCATGCACGCACGCAATGGGAATCTAAAAACTCTCAATAGATGTAACCAGTTTAGTTGTGTAGTAAAAGATTTCTCCACAACTTCATACCTGTTGAAGTACTTGTTGACCCATCTTACCTGATTGTATTGTTTAGAAATACAAATATTTTCCACTCACCATTCTTTGCTGAAATTCATTGAGAGCATTTAAATGTAGTGAAAATGACAAGTATCAATAAATTACTTCTCTAAGTCCAAAATCAAATTTATGAGCTTCATTGAAGTTCTAAGAGAAAGTTTCTTCCAAGTGTATAATGGAGATTTCTTTTCTATAAGATACATTTTGAGTCTTAATCAAGATCAAAATTCCTTGACTCCATGTCATTTCAGTGTAAATTTTGATACATCACACTAGTAAACTACCCTATCACTAAACTTTTTTCATCAACTTTGTTAAAATCCAGTAAGTCCATTTTTTCTTTACTGTGTATATTAATTTTCTACTGTTACCATACATAGTTACCATAGAAACTTAACAACACTCATTTCTTATCCCCAAGTTCTGTGAGTCAAAAGTCTGCACACAGTGGGACTGTAGGGCTCAGCTGGAGCCTCAACTGCCAGACTAATGGATGGAAATCAAGTTATCAGATCGGTTGGGGGCTCACCTGAAGACTCTGGGGAAGATTCATCTCCAGTCTCATTGATGTTGTCAGAATTCCAAGTCTTTGTGCTTCTATCATGGTTTCTATTTCTCTGCCTCTATATACCTGTGGCATGACTTTGATCCTTAAAGATTGCCCTCGTATCTTGTGTTTCCCATGTATCCCCTCCAGTGATGGCAGGCTGATTCCTTCTCATTCTTCACATCTCTTTGGCTTCACCTTTTGCAACATCTGTCTCACCTTGGGTGGAAAAAATCTCTCTGTTCATAAAGGGTAGTGTGATTAGTTTGGGCCCACTGGAAAAAGTCCAAAAAAAATCTTTATTGTATGGTCTATAACGTTAATTATATCTGTAGTGTCCCTTTTGCCCAGTAATGTTGCAAATTTACACAGTCTAGAGATTATAGAGTATGAACTTTGGAGTGCCATTGGCTGACTACATTATGTTTTAAAACTGTCTTTCTCCTCACTTTGTGCTAGGAAATGTTTCCATAAGTATAGGTAAGCTTAATATTTTGGTGGGGGTCTGGGGGAAATGGAGCCCTTATAAGTACACAGATGGTGATGGTTTAGTTGCTAAGTTGGGTATGACTCTGCAAATCCATGGACTGTAACCCTCCAGGCTCCTTTGTCCATGGGATTTTCCAGGCACGAGTATTGGAGTGGGTTTCCATTTTCTTCTCCAGGGGATCTTCCCAACCCAGTCTTGGGGATTGAACCCAAGTCTCCTGCTTGGCAGGCAGATTCTTTACCACTGGGCCACCTGGGAAACCCTATAAGAACATTCCACCTTGTAATTTAAATATATTTTTTAGTACTTGGATTTTAATTGAAAATTGAGATCAAAGGTCATGCATGAGTGCTTGCATCTCAAAATCTCTAAAATATTGATTGGTTCAGGTCTGTACATAAACCCACCATTCTTACTGATTATTTTCAATTCAAAGTCTTATACTAATGATCCCATTGCCCACAAATTTACCTTTTGGCTTGTTATTCAACTTTTGCTTTTCTGTGGCATCAACTTTATATACTTTGTTTTTATGCTGTTGAGATCTGCCTCTTTAAAACACAGAAACCATTTCTGTATTTTCCAAGATCATCATTCACTGTCATTTTATTGACTCCAAATATGTCCCCAATAAATCTTGAAAATAATTAAGGGCAAAATGTTCCATCTGTCCCTTCAGTTGAAATGAATTTTTATATTTGAATATTTCTAGAAACTGAGGTGAGAAATTAATCTGTTAATCATTTTTTAGAAATCCTACTACAAAGTCATGTTTAAAATCTTGCCTGTTTTCCTACATTTTCCAATGAAGGAAATTTATTATTGCTATTTAATATTTATTAGCTTCACATTAATTCCAATTACAAAAGATTTGATTTCACTTTATTTTGAAAATTATAATTTAAATGTCATAGTGCCATTTTGGTTCTTAAGTATGGATATAATTTGGTTAGTTGTATGCATATTTTTTTCAAAATGAACTTCAGATTTTAGTTAATTGACTATTTTGGTGTAAGAGTATATTCTTAGTGAAACTGTCACAGTGTGATTAATTTATCAAATAAAATATATTAACCATAGAAATCAGTGTGTTTTAAGATTTCTTTCTTCAATTTTACTTCTGTGTATAACTTTATCTGAAAAGAATGACTGCTAGAATCTGATTAGCTTAGAGATAATTTTGTTTATAAACTGTACATCTTGTGAGATGTATATTCTCTATGCTGAGATTTTGAAACACAAGGGAAAATATTATCAATTTTTATGTACCAAAGTGTTGTATTTGAAGGATATAAGATAGGGAAAGATTTTTCCTATCATGCAGTTCATCTGTCCTCAAGGGCTATGTGCTAGTACTTCTGTCTCTGACTCTTAAATGTGTGACTTGATACAGTATCAGCAAGGGATACATTTTTTAAAATAAGAAATACACAGGAAATCAGGAGTATAGTCACTGACAGATATGACTCCTCATACAGAAGTGCCATAAGCTTCAAAATACTATGTATTTCAAGTGCATTTTTGGCGTCTTTCCCCCTCAATCCTCAATTATCATCATTTATTGGTAAATTCTTTTTCAGGGTGAAATAATGAGTATAATGTTAATGTATAACTTTCAGAAATCACGTCTCCTTCTGTGCTTATATCTTGCTACAACATGTCAGAAACTAAGTTAGGTACATTTATACCTCAAGTCTCCGGGGTATTTTGCAGGATTCAGTGTCTAGTCTCCTTCATCTTTCTGTTTGGTAATAGAATCGAAGCAAAATGCTTTATAGTTTGACTTACACTTCCAAATCACATGAAGCTACCTGTGTTCCTAAAAGAGACCTAGAAATTAGCCATAACCAATTTCCATCTAACCTATTTCCAAATGGCACACATCATGCCATACACCCTGATGGCAGGCCCAGCAGCCTTATTGAGTAATTTATGTATTGGCTATTGTAGTATTCTCACCTGTGCTGCATTCTGTTTTTTAACTGATAGAAAATAAAATACAGGTTTTATGGGGCTTCCCAGGTAAAAAGAACCAAGAGATGGCGATGGGACTCCTGGGTCGAGAAGATCCCCTGGAGGAGGGCATGGCAACCCACTCCAGTATTCTTGCCCGGACCATCTCATGGACAGAGAAGCCTGGAGGGCTATAGTCCACAGGGTCGCAAAGAGTCGGACACAACTGAAGCAATTTAGCATGCAGCATGCCCAGATTTTATAAGTGGTTTGAAGTAAATTAGACTATTAGGATTACTGGCTAAGTATCAATAAGACCTTATCTCACCACTAGTTGAGGTTTGTGTTTTGCAAGGCTGTGGTTTGGGGATGCAACTTCTTGAGCCACATAGTTGCTGAGATGCTAAAAATGTTTTGGGTGGAGAGATAAATCACTTTAGAAACAAATATTTCTTCCTTGCATATATTAAGGTTTAAAAGTCATGGAAAAAATAAGATTTCTTATTAGAAATTGGCTTTATTGGAAACATATCAGAAACACAGTTAGTCTGTAAACACAGTATGTTGAGTACTTCAGCTGCATGCCCCTAAAGGGAAAGTTGTTCCACTTAATCTGCCCTAGTTATGCTTTTGTTAGTAATCTGAGAGGAAATGGAAGTCATGCATCTTCCAGGTCCTTCCCTCAAAATCGCCAAGCCAGAAAGCAGTGACAAATGTTTTTTCTCGACATTGATATAAGAAAATATTAAGAAGTAGAAGAAACAAAATAAAGCCAAAGGGATAAACATCAGAAGCTTGCTTAAACAGCTTTAGCCCCATTTAATTGCTTTTCTGTCAGCAGGATTATTAACAATTTTGGACATCTGAAAATTAAATTAACAGCCTGAAAATATTTTACAGAATGAGATAGAGCATGATACATGAAACATAATGACCCCACTGAAATTCAGCCAAGCCAGTGTGACTACTCATTTAGACAGAGGAGACAACTAGTTAATCATCACTGAGCAGATTAGACAGAGCAAATTAGTTTCCTACATTCCACAGTCTTAGCTACCAAAAAGAGTATATGCCACTAATTAGGATGAAAGAATTCTAAGCGTATTATTATCTGTATAGGAAGAAAAAGCAAAATTGTAGCTTGAATTACTTCTATTAAAGCTTGAAGCCTAGGTTACATAGGTATAAATTACATGTGCAAGCATTTGTGTGTGTGTATATGTGTTCATACATACATATTAATATTTAAGTAACAGAAGCCTTAGCATTTTCTTGCATCTTGACCTAATGAAGTATAAAAATTTTTTCAAGGTTATTAGAATTCTTGGGAACACACACACACACACACACATACATGTCAAACATAAAACCATTTCTTTTAAAGTGTGATTCCTTTCATTAAAGATGAAAGTAGCCATTCCATATACTTTACATGGAACAGCATTAAATTATTTTTTCTTTTAAAAAGTGTATTGTCATTGTATATGAAATAAATATTTGGACTTAGTTTATCACTGGAGATCAATCTGAAATCATATTTTTTAGCCTTAATTAGCATTTATTTGCTTAATTGTCGTTCTCAACCCCATCGTTTCCATTTTTCACTAACTTGAACAATGCTATCTTCTGCTGTTTGCACTTTAATTTAAATTTCTATTAAGGTTTATGAACAGTAATAAGGTCCTGTTTGAATATTCATTAGCTTTTGAATTGTGAGCTATGAAAAGGTGCTTTCTTTTACCTTAATGAAACTGGCACAGCATGGGACTGATCAGTTGTGACATTTGATTTGAGGCATCCAGTGAATTTTCTCATTGTTTATTGACACATCTTGTCCAAACAGCTCCCTCGCAAGTGAGTGGAGTAATGAAGGAGAGAGTGCTGCAGCGGAGTGTGGAGCTTTCCTGGCAGGAACCCGAACATCCCAATGGAGTCATCACCGAATATGAAATCAAGTATTACGAGAAAGTAAGTGCTAAGAACTGCTGAAACGTACAGCCATGTATGATGCTCGCTGTGTCTCACGTCATCCTACTGTACTGTTGACTAAAGCTGGTCATTATAATACCAACTATTTGGAGCTACTTCAAAATGGATAGTTGATGCTAGCCAATTTTAATAACCCTCTCCCTGAATCTCTGGCTCATTATTATAATGATGGTTTCTGTGAATTAAGTTTTTGTGTTACACCAGTGAAAATATTCCACTAGTAGTGTGTTTAGGTATTCAAGTTTTGATATCCTAATTATTAGATAAAGGATGTTTAGTACCACAGAAACCACAGACCCCAATGTGTTTCTGAAAATATTTCTTTGAGGTTATCTATTTGAGCCCTTATGACTTATTTTATGTATGTGGTTTCATTGATAATGATGGTGGCCTCAAATAATTTAGTAATTTGAAAAAACATAAGACTATTTTCTGTAATAAATAAGTAGTCAGGTGATTATATTTCATTCTGTTAATTTCCTCCTGAAGTTATGCTAATCGTGCTATTTATGTCTATCATTTCTTTACGCCCCTCTCTCCATGAAAAAGTAGTGTGGCCAAAACTCAAGTGCTGCTCCTTCAGTCCCCTGTAATGGCTAAATTTTAGTAAATAGTAATGTAACTCCTGTAACTCCATGTTTGAGTTTATTTACTTCTGACCCATCTAAAGAAAGACAGAAAGACTGACACACCCCTGTTCACAAATATTCTCATCTCCGTCTCACAGAAAAGATTCAAGGTTTGAAACATGGAACTATTATTATTACTAGCAGTAATAGTAATGGTGCATTATTATAATTACTGAATTAATTAGCTAAGGTGCTCTAATATTCTAAGCATTTTAACCATTTAGATAGAATTTCACAATAGAAACATGAAACTCTGTAAATATGTGGGGACTGAATTGACTTGATTGAATCATTTAAATACAGACAGTGCTAACCCTTGGCAATGGATACTTGTTTTTCACTTAAATGGAAAAACAGAGTTTTTAAGTTTGTTGTTTTTTTACTTATTGTTTACTTTATGAATACATAACTTCCATGGCCAAAGTTACATTTTAAATACTTAATTTTTGTACCAGAGGATACATTTCTTATCCCATCAAATGTATTTCTAACGGGATCCTTGATTTTAGTTTTGGTTTTGTTATGTCTGTTTTCCAGTGAGCTCTGACAGTTAGTTTCTTCTGAAATTTCATCAGATTTCAAAAACAATGAAATGTGTTTTAAAAATATGTTAGGTGGTAAGTGAGAGTGAAGTTTCTTACAGTGCAACACAATATTTTACAAATCCGGAATAAATTTGATTAAATAGTTACTTTTTTGCATGACAGAAACAGAATATCTGTTTATTGAATTTGCAAATTCAAAATAATATTATAAGTAATACTATTGTTTCATAATATATGTAAGCCTGTTATATATATATAATTATGTCATCTAATATCACTTTTTCCTCATTCTTTTATTTTAGATAAATATATATTTATAATATTGTTACATATTTATCTTTATATATATAACTCTTTTTATAAATGATTATAATGCAGACAGTATAAATCAGCTTTACTAAGTCCAGTCTATGTATACATTTATTTACAGTTTGACAAATATTATAATTCAAACAACCAGTTTTACATTTTTAAATTTCACTGAATAGTTTTATTACCAGACACAGTTGAGTGCAGGTTTTATTATTGAACAAGTAAGAACCTATCTAGAATTGTATATTTTGATGAGTAGTTTTTATAACTTTTTTTATAAAGAGCACATTAGAATCATACCAACTGTTTTAAATTTTTATTCATTTAAATATTGTTTTATGGAGTTTTTATATTCTTTGAATTTTTATATTATTTTATTCTTACTTATCATATATAACATGATAAACACATTTTTAAAGTCTGCATGTCTCAGTTTTCATATCTGAAAAGTGGATAAACTAAGATATTTAAAATACTCCTGAATCATAAAGTATCTAATACATTGTTTTATATTTAAAACAATAAGTCTTACATTGATAACTTCAAATATTCCTTTAAATGCTATTTTGCAAACGTGGTTTTATCCTGTGAGAAGTGTAGGTTTTAATGAAAACAATTGATGTGTCACTATTCTGGTGGTGATTAGCTAAATTTCTTGATTTAATACCTTTGTTAATTTTTAACATATGGCTTTTTGCTTACTGAATAACATTCAGGAATATTAAGAGAACTGTATTATGAAGTGAAGATTTCTACTGAACCATAGATTTTACAAGTGGAGTTATATTTTGGTCAAAAGGATATTTGATTATATTTATGACTAAATAGTTCTTGCCACTGTGTCCTCTACCAACAAAGCAACGACTCAAAACATCATAACTGTTTTAACAAAATTATTTCTCTTTAAATTTGTAGAACAAAGGCATGTGCTCACATTTACATTTTATATTATCTGAGAAACGGCTCAGTGTTCCAATATTCCACAGGGTACAATGTAGCCTTTATAAAAACAATGCAGCAAATTGAAATAAATTGCAAGAATTGGCTGTCAAATTGTCTGGTTGTAATCACAATTAAATATTCCCTGTATATATTGTTTCCAGGATCAAAGGGAACGGACCTACTCGACATTAAAAACCAAGTCCACTTCAGCCTCCATTAATAACTTGAAGCCAGGAACAGTGTATGTTTTCCAGATTCGGGCTTTTACTGCTGCTGGTTATGGAAATTACAGTCCCAGACTTGACGTTGCTACACTAGAGGAAGCTACAGGTAAAATGTTTGAAGGTAATTACCACCTTTGGTTTGGATTCTTATCTCTATAACGCTGGTGTAATTTTTATTATAATATTGAGTGTCATGACTTAGTTCAAGGTGATTTTTACACTTAAAGGTGAATGTCTGTGCTGTGCTGTGCTTAATCTCTCCATCATGTCGGGCTTTTTGCGACCCCATGGATTTTAGCCCACCAGGGTCATCTGTTCATGGGGATTCTCCAGGTAGGAATACTGGAGTGGGTTGCCATGCCCTCCTCCAGGGGATCTTTCCAACTCAGGGATTGAACCCAGGTCTCCCGCATTGCAGGCAGATTCTTTACCAGCTGAGCTAATCAGGGAGGCCCTGAATGTATATGCGCATATAAATATATATCTATATAATTTGTAAACGTTATTCAGAATAATAATTTAAAACTTGCTATTTTGTGATGTTATAAACTTTGATCTAATTTCTTTAATACGTACTGGGTTTATTTTTTGAAAAGATTAAGTCAGAAGCAGAAGCAAGGCTTGCTCAAAAGTGTATTGACACAAGTTGTCTTCATAGACTCTCAAATGATCTTGTTCTAGTTGTCAGTCAAAGCTGCTGCTTCATAGACACCCTTAAATGAAGCCAGAAAGTATACCAAGATGAGCCAGAGAAAGATAATTATAAAAATTAGGGTTAATTGAAGCTACCTGAATTTTAGCAATGATTTCGAAACTTGCCATTCAGGAGGAAGACTTTGTATTTATTTTTACTTTTGTCATCTGTTTTTTTCAGTTTTATGAAATATTTCAAGCATAGTAAATAATGTATATAAAGAATATATGAAATATTAAGAAGAATAATTAAATATCTCTGTATATACTCAAGCTTAAAAATAGAACATCACCAAAATCTCAAGTCCCCTTTACCATTTGGTGTTTTATAGTGCAACATAGGATCATAACAAAAAATACATGTAACTAGAGTGTATCACAAATAAACGGATGTATCTTAGGCTGCGTATCCCAGTTTACTGTCAGAGGACAAGTTTAGAACAGCTTGAGTACCACTGCTGGTTGTTTTTCAGCTAGGTTGAGGCCTCAGGGTATGTTTCTGTATTTTGAAATTTTTTTTTATTCCTCTCAATGTTATTCACATACAAGGTTCACCCAGCTGTTACTTCCTTCTCTCCTTACCAATCTAATTTTTTATGGAATTCTACACAAAAATTAGCTTAAAATATTATATTATTTCCTTTTTTCAATTTTTAATACGAAGATTTTTTAGTAAATTAAATCAATTTTGATTTAGAGAGTTATTTTGATTTGGAGAGAATATTTTTATAGATATTCTAAAAGGTAGAATAATTGTTATTCTTTTATATTAGTTCATGTTTAGTAAGTCTGCTAACAGTAGTCTTTTTTCAAAATATTTTGTTATATTTTTAAATTGAGCAGTAACTCTGGCAACCTCAACTAATAAAATGTATGTTGAAATATATTTTAAGTGTAAATCAGTTATATAGAATTATAAACACAGAAGTCATCCATTGAAGAAGATTTCATATAACTTGGTGTGATAAACTTAATATCAGTATTCTTTATTACCTTTTTAAAATGGAGTATGTAAGATTAAAAATAAGAATATCTAAGTTCAGTGGCTCTGAAATATTACAGTCTTTTACTCTATCAACATTTAAACATTGAGAGGTCTTCTGTTAAATGTGTTCTAGCAATTTTCCACTTCGGAGAAGGCAATGGCACCCCATTCCAGTACTCTGGCCTGGAAAATCCCATGGACAGAGGGGCCTGGTGGGTTGCAGTCCATGGGGTCACTAGGAGTCAGACACGACTAAGCGACTTCACTTTCACTTTTCACTTTCATGCATTGGAAAAGGAAATGGCAACCCACTCTAGTGTTCTTGCCTGGAGAATCCCAGGGATGGGGGAGCCTTGTGGGCTGCTGTCTATGGGGTCGCACAGAGTCGGACACGACTGAAGCGACTTAGCAGTTTTCCACTTAGACTGATCTTCTGATATTTTACTTTGTAGTTTCTAATATAATTAAACAATTTAAATGATTTTTTCATATTCTAGTGATAAGTTCAAACTTAAAGAAACATCAGTCAGTTATACTTACCCAAAAATTCTTTATCAGTTAAAGCTTGAGTTTAAAATCTTTAAAAAATGAGTTTGTGTATTTTTCTGACTTTGTAAATTAAGAATATTGGGCCAAACTATTATTTATTTCCTACTGAGATTCATAGATCTGATTTCATTATTTAAAAATGAAATAACTAACAATCATAGAGATTGACATGAAGTTCAGTTCAGTTCAGTCACTCAGTCGTGTCTGACTCTTTGCGACCCCATGAATCACAGCACACCAGGACTCCCTGTCCATCACCAACTCCCGGAGTTCACTCAGACTCACGTCCATTGAGTCCGTGATGCCATCCAGCCATCTTATCCTCTGTCGTCCCCTTCTCCTCCTGCCCCCAATCCCTCCCAGCATCAGTGTCTTTTCCAATGAGTCAACTCTTGGCATGAGGTGGCCAAAGTACTGGAGTTTCAGCTTCAGCATCATTCCTACCAAAAAATTCCCAGGGTTAATCTCCTTCAGAATGGACTGGTTGGATCTCCTTGCAGTGCAAGGGACTCTCCACAGTCTTCTCCAACAACACAGTTCAAAAGCATCAATTCTTCGGCGCTCATCTTTCTTCACAGCCAACTCTCACATCCATACATGACCGCAGGAAAAACCATAGCCTTGACTAGACAGACCTTAGTCGGCAAAGTAATGTCTCTGCTTTTCAATATGATATTTAGGTTGCTCATAACTTTTCTTCCAAGGAGTAAGCGTCTTTTAATTTCATGGCTGTAATCACCATCTGCAGTGATTTTGGAGCCCCCAAAAATAAAATCTTTAGAACCCAAATGAGCACATGAAACTAATGCTAAAAATGCATTTTGCATTAGAAAGGATTTGGTGATTTTTATCATCAGAATATTCTCTCCACTGGAAGGTAAAGTTTGATGAAAGAAGAATCCATATCTCCCATTTCTTACTTTAGTTTTACAAGTGCCTAATATAGTGCTTGACATATAGAAGACACTCATTAAGTAAGCAAGAAATGAATACCTCACATTAATCAAAAAACACATTATCAGTATCAGTTGAAGCTAGTAGAAATATCCTTGGTTTCACATTTCAGCTCTGCCATGTCTGGCTGTGGGACTTAGGATGAGCTATTTCTCTGTGCCCAAGTTGCTAAGAGAGTGACACCCAACTCTCAGAGTGATTGTGAGGACTGAAAAAGTTAATGTATACAAAGTGCCAAGGACAGTGCCTAGCACACAGACAGCTTTGAATGTCAGCTTTCATTATTTAGTACAACCATTCTCAAGTGTTTTGGTCTTGGGAAGCCTTACAAGCTATTAAAAAATATTGAAGATCCCAAAATAGATTTTGATTATTTGTGTTATATTATTTGATATTCACCATTTTAGAAATTAAAACTGAGAAATTTTTAAAACACAAGTATTCATGACACACATTTTATTAGCCAGCAGAATGATAGCATTATCACTTGTCATCTAAGTTCTGGAAAACTCAGGTGCACTTGTGAGCATGTGAGAGTAAGTGAAAGAGACAAGTAACATTATGTGAAAATAGTTGACCTTGCAGATACCTTGGAAAGCTTCTGAGGTTTCCCAGACAGGCTTTAAGAACTACTGATTTAGCACACGGTTACTGTGCTAGGGATTAGGGATGCACAGAAACACACAAGCACATTTGATGTGCTCAGTTAGTGAGAGAGACTTGCTCACAAGTTCTGGCCATACAGTTAAGCACTGGTGGAGTGCATGGCCCACTGCTATCATAGTGTCAGGAAACAGTGACTCTTGTGCTAGGAAGGAGGGCTATGAAGAAGATCCACCCAAAAGAAGTTACTTGAGCACTGATTGGAAAGGGAATTTAAACATTTTATTCCATTTTACATATATCCTAAAATCCCCTTCTACACAGAACCACTGCTACCAATTTTACAATTTTTAAACTGTGGTATAGTGACTATAGCATATAAGTTATTTTTAAATGTGTTATCCATGAAATAGATGAAAATATGAATCATAAACAGTGACTATCATAAGATTAAAGTGTGGCCCTAACTATATATAAAAACATATAAGTAAATATTCACAACTACTCATTCACCAGTCACCTGACTTCAGTTTTCTCACTGGAGTTGTGTTTCTGAAGCTAAGGGCAGAACAGAGTCTAAGACAAGCAAAGAATTAGACCCAGGGGACAAACTGAATGGAAATAATTTCGACATATATGTGTTTAATTTTTTCCTTCCTCGTGAACAAAACTACTCCATTCTTTTTCCTCTCTGCTGCTGCTAAGTCACTTCAGTCGTGTCTGACTCTGTGTGACCCCATAGATGGCAGCCCACCAGGCTCCCCCATCCCTGGGACTCTCCAGGCAAGAACACAGGAGTCGGTTGCCATTTCCTTTTCCAATGCATGAAAGTGAAAAGTAAAAGGGAAGTTGCTCTCTAAATATCTATCAAAAGAAAGATAAAAACAAAAACCGAAACCAAACCAACAAAATTACTTGAAGTCATCTTTTCTATGTTGAATCATAATAGGCTGTAATTCAGAAATTAAAGCTTTCAAGTTGTTTTCTTTTTCTTCTTTTTCCTTTTCCCTTGTTTCATTCTCTTGGGGAGCAAATCAGCAGGTCCTGACTTAGGGAGTGTGTATATATCTCTTTTCAGAAACTTATTACACTGAGCTATTTTTACTGTTGTTTCAACATAAGAGCTATCTGTAGTTAGCATAAGTATTCAAAATTAAGAGAGGAGTTGTCGAAAGGAGGGAGACGTTAAAAAAAAATCAACACCTTTATGTTGCGTATTGTGGCAAGACACATTCTGCCTGCATATAATTTACTGCTCTGGAGACCAGGTCCCTTGCTACCACTAAGAAGGAGTAATATTTTCCATCCTATCTGAAAGTTTACAGATGTTGATTGTTTCAGAAATAAACAAACTATATTAGTTTTCATTATATTAGATATTAATCTGTAACTGAATCATCTATTGGAATATACATTTTCACTGTTTTGCATCCATTTGGTTATTTTATTAGGTTTGTACTAGTATTGAAAATAGAATATTATGGGGAAAATATGACAATTATGAATTGCCAGATAAGTAAAATTCACTAATTTGGAAAAATACTAGTGAGAAGGCCATGTGACTTGATGAAGAATAAGAATCAGACGCTGCTTTAAAGGACATGTAAACATATACTGCTCCCAGAGAGACTCTCAGAAAGATTCAGCTGGGCTTGCCTTAACGAGCATAGAAGAATCACTTAGCCTTGTACAGGAAGTGTCTACAATTAGACAATGCTAAAATGTTTTTTACAGTACTTGCAGAAAGTTGGCTCTTCCATAAACAGCCTAGCTTCTCTGTAATCGTAAACTCTCAAATGTGTGCATTGCATGCTTTGTCAAATTAATATTAGTAATTCTGTTTATTTTCCTGAATTAAGGTGAATTATAAATTCATATTGATTTGCTATGATTACATCATGATTTTTATTCTATATTGATGATGTGAGAGATATATCATTTAAGGTAGTTTGAAAAATGCTGAGAGTATGTTATTTGGGTTCTTTTCTTTTTTTCACACTCTAGGAAAATAAACACAGCGGGATCAAGTACCTTACTGAGGGGAAAAATGGGGATTTACTAGCAATTGTAAATGAAAAATCTTTATCCTTGGATCATAACTAAGTTTCCAACAATTAAGCAGGGGATCGCCATTCAACAAGGCATTTTGCAGGGATCTTTCCTAGCTGGATAATATAAAATAGATGAAAGTATTGTGCTTACTTACCACTTACTTAAAATGTAAAAACTAAACATTTATTTAAATTTGTTACAATAGAATACATTTATTTAAGTTAGAGGTGAATTTAATAGCATAGATACCTTGCTTATAAGATTTTGCCTAATCTTTCAAGTTCTTGAATAGTATTGAGTATTTTATTGAGCCTTTTTTTTTTACTGTTTACAGCTACAGCAGTCTCAAGTGAACAGAATCCTGTTATTATAATTGCTGTGGTTGCAGTGGCTGGGACTATCATTTTGGTGTTCATGGTCTTTGGCTTCATCATTGGAAGAAGGTAGAACACAAATTCGTTCTAATCTCTAACAAAAAATGTATTGATTTTTCAGAATTATGTCAGCCTATTACTTATTGGTTAGTTTAGAATGTTTACTAGTAAATGCAGTTATTCTTTGTCTCATATGAAACACTAAAGGTCAATAAATTTTCATTCTCCCAAGGTCAGAAGAGGAATGAGTAGTGTCATTTCTATTGGGTGACTCTTTATTAGTTATTTTCAGAGTTTGATTTTTATAATAAATATAGGAGATACCTGGAGAAAGATTTACTCTTTTAGTTAATGGTTTGTGGAAGCCATTTAAAATCTGTTGTTGCTGTTTTCAGGAAAAAATATAAGCAAATATTCACTCATTGGTAAATATAAATTTGTGAAATAGTCCCTTCCACACTGTCTCACACTTTATATACTTTGCATTTTTCAGATCGTGTGAATTGCTATATTATTATTGAGTTCAGAACTGTGGACAGAAAGTTTATGTATTTTGTTTATAGCTGTAACTAGAAAGTTCTTAAGTAATTAAGATATATCATACTGAATTTTAAATATACAAAGCTAGATTATTGATTGAGATCATCAAAAATTTTATTTTTTCCAGGCACTGTGGTTATAGCAAGCTGACCAAGAAGGGGATGAAGAGCTTTACTTTCATTGTAAGTGTTTAGCTTTTCTTTATTTATATACCCCAGTTAATACAGAAATCTGGTTGTCAGTATTGGCATGAATAAATTCCGGATGCATCAGGCTTGAAAATATACCATAAGCTCAAAATGTTGCTTTAAAGCATTTGAACAAATATGTAGAAAGAAAATATAATGTTAATTCTTTAAAAATAGATTCAGAAATGTAATCTCTCATAAGAAATTTTAATATAACTGAAAGGATGTTCAGCAGCTTTTATGTCATAGTTGTTCCTTTTGCAATCTTTGCCCAAGTGTTTCATATCATCCTAATAATGTTTCATTAAATGTTGCATGCACCCATGTTCTAGCTCAGGAATTCATTTTAAGTTAGAAGGATAGGCCCTTTTTTCTACCCAGTGAGTGATACTATAATGAAAAACTAAGGAATCTCTTTCTGTCCATCTACTATAAACTGGCCATCACAGGTAGATATTTTGAGACACAAATAGTGTAATAATAGGATTCAATACTCTGATGTTTTCCTGTGGATTTGAGCTACCTGATTCTTAAAGTTCATTTTAGAAATTATATCAGAACAAAGCTCAGAGAATGAAAAAATTGGTACTCAACTGCATTAATCTTATTGTTGTTGCACTTGGATGGCAAGTGAAACCCTGAGAGCTTTGAGAGTAAATGCTGACTTTTTGCAGCCAAAGTAAAATCCAATGGATGATGCTCTTATCCAAATCCAGTATCCCTATTTTTAATCCTTGAAAACACTGAAAATAATTTTATGTATAATTTTTCTTAGTAACCATACTCTTTACTAAAATTTCTCATGGGTAGATAAATTTTCTATAAATGGCATAAGAATGACATCTATTTTTGTGTTAGTCATAAAATTCTTGTGTCATTATCTAAGAAGATATTGTCATGTCCTGATTCTTAAGTCATGGGAAGATGTAGCATCAATCAAGGAAGTGTGTGGTTGAAAAAACACAATATGAACACCATATTATCATTCCTAAATTTCTTCAGCATGTTATTAACTGTTGAACCAACAGTTCCCTTGACTTTAGTTTTCAAAAGAGAAGTGTCTTTACATAATACATATTCAAATCAATGATGAAACTGTATAATTCGAACAGCTGAAGGCAAGGAGTGTATTAGGACTCTAGAAATTATAGTAAAAGTTATGACCAGAGGGGGCTTTATCATGATTAAGTTTCAGGGCCCCTGGTTTTCGCAGACTCCTTTCAAGGCCCTGGAAGAGTCCTAACAAGTTAGTATGCAGAATCTTTTCTCTTAAAGAGAATATCCCAAATTGCAGAAGGTTTAAGCCTCACTAAACTTAAATCTGTCCCTGATTATGGCTGAATACACGTGATTCTATGACCCCTCTCCTGGGATTATTGACATACTCCTAATGTTGGTACTTCCTCTTGCTAACTGGCAGTGATTTTGTGACAAGTCCCAATGATGAGAGTATCAGAGGCTGTTTATAGCTAGAGGATATGTAGAAAAGGTGGAAGTTATATTTTTTTCTCTTTCATGACATGAGAGAATACTTTTAACACTTCCCCAGACAGGAAGGAGAGGATCAAAACTTGAATGCCTTAATTTTTGTGTCAAGTTTGTATATAGATGACAGTAAACATATATAGAAGAGAGTAACATAAGACTATAGTTCCTGGAATCCCAGATTCTACCCATATGTGAATAATTTGATGGAAGAATCATTTAATAATACCTTAATCAGTATGTTGCTTTTCTTTGCTTATTGAACATATCCAAGACATCCCCAAATGATCAAATACTGCCTCTTATTTAATTTGCTTTTAGCTTGCAAGTTAATGCTGAAGGTAAATTAAAACATGGCTTAACCTAAAACATGTTGTATAGCTTTCTGCTTAACTGTCATCATTCAGTTTTAATATTTTGATGTCAGTCCCTTTTTTCACATTTGACATCCAGTTTGTAATTAGAAAAAATAAAGCTGCATGTTTTACCTGCTAACATAGAAAAGATAAACTGGACTTGTGTATATAAACAGTTTTCATCTCTAGAGTAAAATATCAGTGGCGGTTTTAAGATATTTAAGATTCATGAGAGGTGTAAATGAGATATTAAAACACAAAAAGCTCACACTCTTAAATCAAGATAAGCAACAAACCAAAATATTCAAAAACTGTGTCAAAATTGTTCTTATTTTAAAACATCCATTTTTAAACGAATAATGAAAGAAATACACTTAAGATATCCTATCTTGGTAAATCCTTGATATTTTTGAATTACCCATTTTACAAGGATATCTTTTCTTGTCATTTGATGAGAACCAGGCATTTTATTTGATTCTATGACTGTATTTATAGTACATAAAGTACAACACTGTGGTCACCAGCTATTTACAAGTTGGTGTCCTTTTATTCCTTTAGTATACAGACAATTTTCTTAGGTGCTAAGACACCAGATTGAATTTTTACAGAAACATGAAAGCAACCATTTAACTAGCTTTTAGAGCACTGAATTTAATAGAATGTCCAGTCATTTGTGTCAGGTGCCCTCCACTCTCCATGGCCCCAAGTGCTACATTTAAAGATGTAAACACAATGGAGGAGTTTAGTGAACCAATTCCAATTTACATTTTGTTTCCTCCTACCATTTCTTCTAACAATGTCTTTGAATCCAAGCTGGGCAGTATTTCATGTTTTTATGCCAAAATTGCTCTGGCCTGTCAAAATGTTTTGTGACAACTTGAATAAAGAACCATCAGAGACCCGTTTGAGATGCAGAAGGTTACCTCCAATCTAGCTCCCTTATCGCAAAATCAAACCAAAAAAAAAAAAAAATGAAAGAAAGAATAAACGGAGAAGATGGCTCATTCTCCATCTGCCTGCCAATCTAGGAGGTTAACCTATTGTTTTCTTCCCTTCTCTCTTTTTCTCTTCCCCCCCTCTTCCCTGTACTCCTTTTTCTCTCTTTTCTCTTTCTATCCCCTCTCTCTTTTCTTCTTGTGTTTTTTCTCATGTTCAGCTTTAGTAACAAATGAGCATCTGTAGTTTTATAAACTGCAACAGTAATTGTTTAAGACAATCAATTTTGGATAAACAATCAACTACAACAGAATAAATCAAGATTTTTAAATCCCATTTTTCCTTTATACATTCTGCTTCTTTTTGTTTGTTATGTGTTTATTTTAAAAATATAATTTCAAGTTGATGTGATGACATAAGCACAGTTAGGCTGCAGTGTAATACATAAAGAAATATATTGTTCTCCAAATAGTAAGATTTAATGAAAAGATTGTTCAGTGGCTTTGTTAAAAAACAATAAAGTTTTTTTTTTGAGGATATAGTGTAATTATTTTCATTGCATTAATATAACCAAATATATGCCTATCTATCTTATCTTTGTCTTTAACCAAATGATTATATTTGGAATACGTTATTGTAATTGATTTAAAGTTGACATAGCATTATCTGTTACCTGCATGCTTCTGGGTGCGTTTTAAGACAATTTTAACTTTTAAGATGATTCTATGTTGTTTAAATCCTGACTACCTTTTCTGAGGTGTATTGGCTACCTCCTCATAGCAGTTAAGAACTTCCAGAGCCTTATAATTGAAAGTTCATATAAACAATTCCTCTTTCAAATTGCTGTCATACATGGTTAGCAGATCCCAGGAATATTGTAAATTTTCTAACTTTATTCTGCACTTTGTACATTTGGCTTCTATTGCCCTTCAAGGTGAAGAAGAAACTGTGTCTTTAGTAGATTTCTCTCTGGTTTTGTGATAGCAGTCCCTCACAGTTTGTATTAATTTTATGTATATGTCAACGGTGGTTGGTCTTTAAAAAAATAAATCAAAAGAATAAGATGTCTAAATGTTTTCAATATTACTGTCAGTGTAGTAGGCTACCTGTAAATGAAATGTCTTCTTTTCCCAGTGTATTAATTTGATTGATTGACTGACTGATAGATTTACAAATGTGTTTCCAAGTCCATTACAAACCTCAATATGGCTTGAACTATGCCATGATAGCAACGAATTTAATTAAACCTCCAGTCTGATAAGAGTCTGTCAGAGAATTTTGGTGCTGTCTTTTGTTGATTTACTGGAAAAGCAATTCAGTTAGTCACCTATGAGCTGGATCCTATGTTACCTATAGAAGCTTGCAGATAATACCTATACGCCTGCAGACTGAAGTAGTCTGTTAAAACTGCTGTGAATCAGGTGATGTGGAAGCAAGTTCACTGTTCCAAGGAGCACTCTGCATAATGAAATTCCTGGGCTGACTGCACAATAAGTGCTTTGCTTCATCACAGTCATGCTTTCTTACATCATTACAGTTAAATTTCCAGGCACCAAAACCTACATTGACCCTGAAACCTACGAGGACCCAAATAGAGCTGTCCATCAATTCGCCAAGGAGCTAGATGCCTCTTGTATTAAAATTGAGCGTGTGATTGGCGCAGGTAAGGCTGTGGTAGCTTCCTTGTTCAGCTGTTCCATTAGCCAAGATCGAAAGTCATACATCATAATGACAGGCAAATAATTATACCTCAAGTATAGAACCTTTGCATTTACCTGAAATGTTGGAAGCAATGAGCCTGTACTTGTTTATGAAATCTTAAGAAAAAAAAAGTGAAAAAGAAGCATGTGGTACAGAGAATTGTGTATCTTTTGTCTCTTGTTGGATTTTTAAGATATTGTTTTATTGTAAGCTATTTCATAATAGTTCTGGCCCATCCAATATATGAATTTATATTTAAAATAATTAGAATGTTGTGAATATTGCTGGAATATACATCCTCTGACTTATCATCCTCCTGCTAAGTGTTTGTTTTTATTATTTTTGTTATATTGGTAGCTGTTGTACTGCTTAATTTCATGTAGAAAATTAATATGTATTAATTATTTAAAAGGAAAATTATTTTCTATGTGTACAATGTATCTTCACAGTAATTGTACATTTTTGGATGAAATCCCTTACATCTGGCAAACCTAGGTACATATGAATTCCAGATTTTTAAATCTTTCAGAAGTATTGGTATTTCAAGTCATGAAAACAATAGCAATATGTAGAATTTGCTAATGTGCCTTATACTCCAGTAAACAGTGTACATTTTGCAGTGTATTTCAAACCTAAATGTTGTTTCTGAAAGAGTTTTTGTTACGCCAGTTAAAAACAAATAGGAGTTTGTGTAATAGTTTTAAAAAGTTTAAAAGTGTTTTTAAAGAATTTAATGCAGTTACTCTGAGAGAGGAGATATTTCTGTAATTAAAACCCACCTGCCTGTTCTGTTACTTTAGGAGAATTTGGAGAAGTCTGCAGTGGTCGTTTGAAACTCCCAGGGAAAAGAGATGTTGCAGTAGCCATAAAAACCCTGAAAGTTGGTTACACGGAAAAGCAAAGGAGAGACTTCTTATGTGAAGCCAGCATCATGGGGCAATTTGACCACCCAAATGTTGTCCATTTGGAAGGGGTTGTTACAAGAGGTACATATTGACAGTACATTTCATTTACCAAATGGACTGTCAGAAATCAGTGTTAGTTCACAGATACTAAAAAATCAAATTGTAAATATCCTGCATATTTTTCATGAGTTTTTCTTTGGATGTGTAACTGACTAAAATAATTTTCTTTTGTGCTACCATCTCAGGCAAAAAGTGGATAAATGAATGCAGGTTGAGAATTAAAGAATAAATTTGATAGACAGATGGAGTGACGGATATTTTCATTTATCTTCAAAAGTCATAAATGCATTACAGTTTAGTCTTTCCATTTTCTGTAAAGTGTCATTTTCTCTGAGTTTTGTTCACAAAACAAGAGTCAGAAGAACACATTGACTTTTATTGTTTAATTTTATCAATCATGACTATGTTCCAAACAAACAGTTAATGACTGCGTTTAGCAGCAGCACTAGAAATGTTAGAAATACTCACCACTCACCCAGTCAGTCTTTCAAAAGAGCACTAGATATTTTATCTGGGATGAGAAACAGAATAAATCTGAAGTTTACATTACAGCTTTGGAAGCAACACTTTTTTTCCCTTATATATATATAGATATATACTTTTTTCTTTTTAATTTTAGGGAAACCAGTCATGATTGTAATAGATTCATGGAAAATGGAGCCCTAGATGCATTTCTCAGGGTAGGTAACAAAATTATTTTCCCATTCTAAATATACTATGCCTGTTACCAATGTCATTTTCTGAACTTTTCTTTGCAGTGTAAAATGTGAACAGTAGAAACTTGAACAGGTCACAAAATTGTCTTTGAAAAGCAACTTTAAAAAGTCTTAAGACTGGATTGAGAAAGATTTTTTGAGCATGTAAGCGATATAATGTCATTTAAAAATAGTTTCCATTGATATATTACCACAAATACTGAGGATACTGGAAGCCCTGTAATTGAAATACTTGTTGTAGAGTAGCATTTTACTTTTTCAAATTTACAATTATAAATGAAATACAGAGGTAATACAGAGAAAAAGTGAGATAACCATTCAATTATCAAGTAACCATTCAATTATTCAAGTAAGAGGAAGAGAACATGCAGAGATCATACACGATCTAGAATGGAACATTTAATCCCGATTAATAAACATTAAGAGGATTTTGACATGCTGTGTCTTGTTAATATGTATAGCTGTCAGCTTTCTAGAAAAAAGCATCACTTAGCAAATTCGTCTTTTCAAACCACTGTCAGCTTGCATTGTATTTGGAATTCAACTGGAGAAATCTGTGGGTTAAAAATAAGTTAGAAATATATGGTGGCCAGTTGGTTGCAAAGAGTTCTCAATCCCATTTATTAGCACATCTACCTCAGGGAATCTTTGTTGCAAGTGACATTCCTACCTAAAGCACAACAATGAAAAGTAGAAGATGAAACAGCCGGTACAGTCCCTTTCTACCTCTTATTTCTCTCCATTTTTACTAAAAAATGTTTTCACCCTTCCCTTTTTTATCATTTGGAGAAAAAAATCTAATATATGTGTCTTCATCCTTTTATATATTTTTAGACTATTTATGTAAATTTTTAGCAAGTGGGTAAAATGCTTAGCTGTCAGGGATATTTTTTTTTACTATTTCATTCCCTAACTTCCTGACGATCTGTGCTTTTATTTTGGGGTTTCCCGACAGCCCAGTTGGTAAAGAATCTGTCTGCAATGCAGGAGACCCTGGTTCAATTCCTGGGTTTCTGCTGGAGAAGAGATAGGCTACCCACTTCAGTATTCTTGGGCTTCCCTTGTGGCTCAGCTGGTAAAGAATCTGCCTGCAATGTGGGAGACCTGGATTCGACCCTTGGGTTGGGAAAATCCTCTGGAGAGGGAAAAGGCTCCCCACTCCAGTATTCTGGCCTGGAGAATTCCATAGACTGTATAGTCCATGGGGTCACAAAGAGTTGGACAGGACTGAGCGACTTTTACTTCCCTAACTTTGACTTAAAAATGAGCATATACTTTGGATTTGCGTGCTTTGAAGCTATTAATTAATACCAGTTACATATCAATATAAATACATGATTACTAGAACTCTAGTTTATATTATTTGACTATCAAGTTAAATCAGTACCTATTGTTTTTTCACAAATGTCTATATTTTATAGAAAATTAAGTAGTAATTCCTCTTATATGACAGAAAATCACTTATGTGCAGACATTTTTCATGGTAATTTTTTTCTCTTTTCAAAGTATGGTGAACTGGACTTTCATTTTTGTCTTCCTGTAGAAACACGATGGGCAATTTACAGTCATTCAGTTAGTAGGAATGCTGAGAGGAATTGCTGCTGGAATGAGATATTTGGCTGATATGGGATATGTTCACAGGGACCTTGCAGCTCGCAATATTCTTGTCAACAGCAATCTTGTTTGTAAAGTGTCAGATTTTGGCCTGTCCCGGGTTATAGAGGACGATCCCGAAGCTGTCTATACAACGACTGTAAGAAAAAGTCTATTACTGCACCTCTTCATATTCCTGCCAATTTTCCTACCAAGAAAGCAGGGCTTAATAATACAAAACGAAATAGGAGAAAAGAGGCAAATTGATCTCTACCTTTGTTTGTTGTGACTCTTTTTTTCCTTTTGGAAGAATCATCATCGCTTTTACAGTCTTCATATAGACTAAGAGGAGAAACGATAAGAATGTCAATAGCTTATTCATATTGGGATGCTAATATATATAATATACATATACAGCATTTGGTTACTAGTGGTCATAGTTGTAGCAGAAAACAATAATCCCACTTTTTAATTAAGATTTTAAGAAAATATTAACTATGCTAATTCTTGTAAGTTTGCAAGATTAGAAAAAAGGAAAATATATGGGGATTTACTTGTACTATTCCAATATTTCTTTCCATTTTAGTAGTTATTTTACCTGATTTGTCATTGCCTTTTTGAGTAGACTCTGGCTATACAACCACATAAGTTCATAATTGATTTGCCTTAGAATTGAAAACTTAACCATGACATTTAAAAAGCAAGTTAGTAACTTTAACTACACTTGGAGAAATTCAAGATGAATAGACCTGATACTGCTGAATTGTCAACGAAATACACAGGCATTTGCTTAGCCTTATGGTTCTACTATAAATGATTTATAAGTCATTATATATATCTAAAATGTCAATTTCTTTTAATACAGGGTGGAAAAATTCCAGTAAGGTGGACAGCACCTGAAGCCATCCAGTACCGGAAATTCACATCAGCCAGTGACGTATGGAGCTATGGAATAGTCATGTGGGAAGTTATGTCTTATGGAGAGAGACCTTACTGGGACATGTCAAATCAAGATGTAGGTGTTATACTACTGAAACAGAAAGTATTTAATACATTAATATTCATTTTATGGGAACATGTAGGTAATGGCTCATAAGAAGAAACTTTTACAGTTCTAAAAAACATGGTTGCTGAGTTTTCACGATTATTACCACAAATTACCACAATAATTACTGTAAATGAGTGGTTCAACTAATTTTCTTTTGTCTTCATTTTGAAGAATTGCTTTTTATTTTTCATTTAAATTCTCTGGACATAATAGAAGCCGGAAAAGGATATTTCTTTAATAAAAGTAATGATGCTGATCTTGCACAGCTGTAGTGGGAGAGTCACCTGAGTAAAAGATTCATTTATGGAGGGGAGAGAAGGAAGGCTGTGTTATTTTGTCTTTGAAGCTTATCTTCTCTTGCTTTTAATTTCCTGATAAAATCTGTTTAAATTATGTTGTTGATTGATTTAGTTAAGTTTTAATTTCATGAGATAACCTAAATTTAACAACCAATTTGTGTTTCATAGAAATATTTTAGAATATAATCACAATGGGAATATCTTTGGAAATTTCTTTTAAAAATACAACTTATTAAATGTGTATCCTGTTCCTAAGGCAACAAGTACATTGTTAACCTTTGAGAAAAGACACTGATGATAGTTCTCGGGTGTGTACATCTCACTCCAAGAGACCATTTATAAAACAATGTAGCATAAGGGCTTCCCTGGTGGCTCAGATGGTAAAGAATCTGCGTGCAATGCAGGTAGACCTGGGTTCAGTCCTTGAGTCAGGAAGATCCCCTGATGAAGAGAATGGCAACCCACTCCAGTATTCTTGCCTTGAGAATCCCAGGGACAGAGGAGCCTGGTGGGCTACCGTCCATGGGGTCACAAAGAGTCGGACACAACTGAGTGACTAACACAACAATAGCATAAGTGCTACTAAATATTTACTTCTGTAAGTTGAATTTTATAAAGCTAATATTTTTGTAAGGCAGAAACTTACAAATACTGTCAGAGTCATATGCCTTTATTGCAAATGTGAATGAAATTTAGGTAAAAGTAGGGTAAGTATAAAATCTAGGAAGGTACCCTGCATTAAACTAGAAATATGGAGAAGACCTTGGTTCATAGCTGAGGAGAGAATTCACCAAGGGAACACTTTGGAAAGTGCAGAAACAAAGGCTTAGTTAAGTGTATGTGGACCAACTAAATAGAGTCACTATCCTATAACAGAAATACATACATTATGAGTGATCTGAAATGAAGATTGTATGCATGTGCTAAGTCACTTCAGTCATGTCCAAGTCTGCGACCCTATGAACTCTGTCCATGGGATTCTCCAGGCAAGAATACCAGAGTGTGTTGCCATGCCTTCCTCCAGGGATCTTCCCAATCCAGAGACTGAACTCACGTCTCTCAAGTGTCCTGCAAAAGCAGGTTCTTTACCTCGAGCTCCACCTGGGAAGTCCCTGAAATGAAGATTAGGTTGGGGCAAATTGACAAAAAAAAGTGTTTTAAGGAGGTTGGAAATGATAAGCATGCATGCTCTTGAAGAATAAAGTAAAAAAATAAAATAAAATAGCTGGTGCTTGAAGAAAGTCTATATTACCATTGAGAAGAAGCATGTGACAAGCAAACCAGTTTGAAATACTGAATTCTTGAGATATTATAAACATGTGTAACAACAGAAGCTGACTAAGGTTAAAACTGAGTTATTTTTCAAACACAGATCATAGTCATTGTTATATAAAATTAGTATCTTTTTTTTTCTTATTTTAGAATTTTCCCTATCAAGTTCCTATGTTTCTTAAAACTAGTAAGTTATTTTTAGACAACTAAAATCAGATTGTTTGTTGGAAAGGTGATTTTCAGTACATTTTTAAACAAATTTCTGCACTGACTAAAAAATTCACAGCCAAAAGAAGAGGTTTGAAAAATCATTTACTATTTTGAGTTGAATAATGACACAAAACTTTTTTAATGGTGGTTTCTTTTTTTTTTTTTTTTGGTTTTGGTTTTTTGAAGATAAAAGTCTGAATGATGAGTCCGTTTGGCAGAGGCAAAGTTGTTAATATTTGACAGGTCTCAGTGTCAAAGATTTCATGGACTGTCAAAATGTGGGCAAACAAATCCTTGGGGCAGAGAAAGAGAAATATTTACATTCCCTAGACACTCGATAGAGTTTCATTTCTTTTGACACCTTCCTTCTGTACTAGATTCAAACATAAAGGAATGACAGGAATATAAGATAACTTTAAATTTAAAGTTCACTTAACTTCTAAAAACAAATAATAGAAATAGTTAAGAATAAAAAATATCTTCTATTTTAGATTTACAATTCCCATTTGTTTTTATTGAAAATTAAATATCATAAATATATATTTTGTCTGTCAAGTGTTAATATTTTTACTGATCAAATGAAGTTTTAAGAGTACAGTGTTTAATTCTGACCTAGACATTAAACATCATCTTTCTTCTTTTTTTTCCATTGCAGAGGTCTGAATTATTAAATTTAAACACAAGAGATTCCCTACACAGTTAAGGTCTTATAGTGACATTGATATTAACATTCTTCTTAAAGGATAATATTCATTATTTTATACTTATGTTAAACTGCTATTTGAGCAATTATATATTTCATTTTCAGTATACAGATGGTGGGACAAACTTGAATTTAAAATAATGAATTCCACTGTAGTAAAAATAATTCTCTAGAGAAAGCTTTTTTACTTGGAGTCTCCAGGTAGAGACTGTGGAGAGACTTAAATGATCTACCAACTCCTTGATGTCTCTGGAAATCCTGTTTATGTGACTATATTTTATTTTTCTGAAAATTATGCTTTTATCAACTCTTCAGTGATATTAATATTTTAAATATTAGATTGAAAGAATCGAATCACTTTATATGATTTAAATTTAGTTGCTAGAAATTTGTCAAGGATTTTATAAAACCCTCAAATTTTCAAATAACCTTGGGTTATAAGAGACTTTTCTTAAGACATGTGAAACAAGATAAACCAAGACCTAAGCTGATAATTTTGTCAAGAACTCCACAAAACTCTAGGCTGAAACTAATTAAAGTGAGGTTTCTGTGGTTACTTTGAAGAAATCAAAAAGGGGGTGCTCCTTATTAGTAGGAGGCTTCCCAGGTGACACTAGTGGTAAAGATTCCACCTGCCACTGCAGGAGATGCAAGCGATATGGGTTCGATCCCTGGGTCAGAAAGATCCCCTGAGGGAGGACATGCATGTGGACAGAGGAGCCTGGCAGGCTACAGTCCATGGAGTCGCAGAGAGTCCAACATAAATAAAGTGACTGAGCACAAAGTCTCTTAGTATCCATAGGATATTGGATCCAGGACCCTGGCAGACACTAAAATCTGTGAATACTCAAGTCCCTTATATAAAATGACATTGTTTTTTCACTAAACTTGTGAACACCCTCCTGTATACTTTAAATTCTCTCCAAATTACTTATGTGCCTAATACAATATAAATATTATGTAAATAGGTATAAATACAATGTAAATGCTGTACAAATAGTAACTGGCATGAGGCATATTCAAGTTGTGCTTTCTGGAATGTTCTGATTTTCCTTTTTCTTTTTGAGTATTTTTACCCATGGATGCAGAATTTGAAGATGCAGTCTCAGGATATGGAGGGTGACTGTGTTGTAAAATCAGTGAGGTAGACAGTGGCCAGGGGGCTTTGGCCACAATCACACAGGGGAATGAACAAGACCATGTCGGGAAAAAATGATATGCTTATGTATAAAGATACCTACACCCAAATGGTTCCAAATAGGAAAAGGAGTACGTCAAGGCTGTATATTGTCACCCTGCTTATTTAACTTATATGCAGAGTACATCATGAGAAACACTGGGCTGGAAGAAGC